>OY725504.1:3171878-3608949 GCA_963281255.1 Aphrocallistes beatrix
GATCTAACTTTATTGGAACTTTTGAATTCATTATGTTTGTGTTTGAATGCATAATTTAATTCTTACACTAAATCGGGTGTATAGAGACCGCTCATTAACTTTGATAACAATAATGACTATTATTACCAACAATGTTATCACCAAAATCAATTACATAAATTTATAATTATCGTTTATAGTTCAACCAAAGTTCTGATGCTAATTCCGATAGTTGCATATTTAAATACGGTGCAAGCTGTCAGGATAACTAAAAATTGTGTCACATACTGTCTTCTTTTCCTGACATATCATTATGTTAAGTCGGTGATATGTTGGGCTTCTGAAAATTCATATGAGAATGTATAAGGCTTGTCAACTATTCACTTTTGGATTGAATTTAGTTTAATCATGTCTTGTTAGTTAAGAATATATAATTAATTATTAATAATTTCCTAGGAAATGTAAGGCGAGTTTTGGGGTATATACAGACTTCAAAAGAAAGACTTTTTTATGACTGGTAATGAGAGGAAGTTATATAATCAATTATAAAGCTTAATTTACAATTATGGACTGTGGTAGATAATGCTTTGAAACAACAGCTATTCATTATTGAATAATCAAATAAATAATATTTTTATTTTATGTTGGTTAAATTTAGCAATTTTTTAACATGGCCAGAGTGATGAATACAACTTTTTTGTAGAGCATTATATATTCAGAAAATAATTAATATTGCACAATAGTAATGCAAAAGTCATAGCTAAACTAAACTTTATTTTTGTAGACGTGAGCTATGCTTCGGATCAACTAATAATTAGTGCAGTGGATTATTGTTGAGATTGTAATAGTTTTGTCATCAATTTTAGATTAATAATACTAAATTTTTGTAGAGAATTTAATCAATTAGACTGTACATACAAAATGTTATTTCAGGAAATAACTGAATAATGTAATAACCAATAGCTTGTCGTCTTGGATTGTGCTAATAATCAGAATGCCTACGACTTCTAATGTCATTTCAAAGTTCCATGAGTTCATGGCCATTTACCATTGATATGACTAGACCTTTGTTCTCGCCTAACAAATCAGTAATTAATAAGATCTTACTTATCAAATTACATTTCAAGCTAGGAAACCTCTCTACCTGGACACACACTGCAAGAACTATAAACTAGTTATAATAGACATCACAAATATTCAATTGATGCCATATGACTCATACTGACTCGCTTATCTCAGGTTCGCACAGGCTGCTTAATTACTTTTGTGATCAGTCTAGAATTACTGTTAACATTGCTCTAAGTTGATTCAGTGTATTCACTTCATTGAGTTCATGGGTGCATAACAGTCAATTCTTCCTTACAGTGTTAGCAATGACTGTTTTCTCTCCATTCTGCCATTTCACTAGAATAGGATATTGCAATAACTTTGTTAGAATGATGGGAAATTGTCTTGATCAGCAGAAATAGTTATATGGAGAAATGTTAATTGCACATGAGTGTACCCTTTGCAAATTCGGGGATGAAATCTTTGCAATCAGAATCTAAGAAACCTCAAAATTGATATCTATAGACTAAACCTTTCCGCCATGTTTCTATTCCATTGAGCGTCTAACTATGCAGATTCTATTGCATAATCCGACATATATTCAATCTCAAAGAATGTGATGCACCCATGAAGATTCTACTACGCATAAATTTACTGTAATACGACTGTAAATTTGTGTTAGTTTGAACACAGTTAATACTTATTACACACAGAAAATTAACTAGGATAAGAAGTATGCATTCCCTTCATAAGGGAATACAAACAGATAACTCCGATTAATGTGAATTCCGGATAGTTTCGATAGTCCCTTGGTGATCGTACTAATGAGAGTAGACTATATAATTGTCACCACTAATGTCTCTGATTTTGGTGCAATATAATTACGAGAAATGGATATATCCAGGGGATATTATTCAACCAAGAAATATCTACTGAATTGATAAGACATTAGAACATTCATTGAATGCTTTTATTAGAATTCAAAAAAGTGCCCATTCACTTGTTCTAGTATCACGTAATCATAATTTATACAAGGAATACATTGAAAATTTTGTCCATCCATTGCAAACTAAATTGTATTGGATAAAATTCAGGGATTCCCATTGTATTAGAGTGATTAAAATATTTTTTTCAAAGGTCATTTATAAGAGGTATTTATACACAATAGAGATATTTGCATTGTTCCTTTTGTGCTAATATTAGGAACGCGAAGAGTATTCGTATGAATGCATAATGATTTTACATCATAAATAACAATGGAGTGACATAGGTGAATGAATTTACACAAATTAAATTGGAGAAAACATAGATTATTAAATGTCTTTAATAATTGTCTCGCAACATATGCAAATGTACTTACGAAATATAACTGCTTGAATCTGTACAATGGTTTCTAGCAACCGAATTAAGTCATAAGATTTTAACCTATACATAGTATAGCTGGAGATTGTAAGATTGCATTATTTAATTAAGTCTCAATTTATTTAGTACAAGCGCGCTTCGCTTGCTTGCGCTGCGCGGCTGGCGGACACTTCGTGTCCGCCGGAGGCTCCCTTCGGTCGCCTGGGGTCACAATGGTTAATTATAAGGGAAATAACATCTCTAAACACGTCTGTCTTACTGTTTGATCGGTATCGCACGAAAAATCACCAAATTTGTCAATTTAAAAAATTTTTTGATGAGTAATGATGATGTCATAACAAAGTGATGAGTCATCATTTTTTGATGATAGTTGCATCATATGTGAAGTATGTTAGTATACAGATTCTATTAAAATTTTAGCCTTCAATCTCTTATAATGGCTGAGTTATGCTCGAATAACACTGTTGCTTAACTTTTAAAAATGTGACAATGACGTCATAATTCCATGATGAGTCGACATTTTGCTCTGAGCTCAGAACTTACTGGAGCCATAGCCAAAAGACTCCCACCAAAAATTAGCTTTCTATGACTGGCAGTTTCTTCAATCAATTCGTTACAGATATATAGATATATATACACATTAATCGAGTTTTAATAGTAAGGATATACTCCATAGATAGGGATTTAGTATGGATTTGTTAACCTCTTATCTCTGCGTGGAATTTACAAGTCTAAATCCCATGTTTTTCATGTACAGTGTTGTACAGGGGTGCATGCATTTGTCCGAATTTCTCAATTTTTGTAAGTTCTGCATTTGTTCAAATCAATTTTCAGATTATTTTACGAATTCTTATTAGCTAAGTGTGTTAAATGGATGTTTAATGCTTATTACGACTACTGCAGAACTTACAAAAGTTCATTCGGACAAACGACACCTCGATAATTGGAACAAATGACAACTTGACAATTCGGACAAATGCAGCTCCCCCATTCTCCCCGTTGTACACAGGATAAAGCATTGAAATATTGAATTACCATGGCCCAAGCGATCCATATCAATATAAGCTGTTGAGTATGCAATTTGTATACATACCAACTTGAACAATGATAAAAACGGGACGCGGTGCGTTGAATTTCGCGTAACATGGCGGGATGCAATAGAAAGTAAGAGTAAGTATTTCTGTTGAAAGTTTCAAAAATGAGCAATTCGGATGTGCAGTTCACGAATTTGAAATGATAAATAGAATATTTCTACAGTCGTTTGAGTATACAAACGTATATTCCTTTCTGAATAGATCCCCTTCAATACTATTTGCATGGAGATTTCCCGGTGGTCGAATACTTTTGTCTGGGTACTGTATATGCTACATTGCTTGTTTGAATTATTCAATAAAACAATCTAAAAATGAGAAACTTTGATTATTTTTCTGGTTTATCGATAATTCATTATTTTTTTATGAAATGCAACCATGGATTTATACGATTTATTGGGTCTTATTAGATAATTACTGATTGTAGTTTCAACTTTGGATTCCTCATCTCAGGAAATTCATTTCGATACATGAGATCAATCCTTACAAGATATCAAAGGTAATATTTTGATTCTAGGAGATTAATTCCGATGATCTTATTTCCTCGATAAAGCTTTTGTATGATCTCAGAAGTTATTTTGACTTGTAATTTACGCCAAATTTATTCCATACTTCCCGATTGCAACGAATCTTTACAAGTAATTCTGATTAATTAAATAATTCATAAACTATTCCTTATCCAGATGGATATATGCCCTTGCCATCTGTAGAGCTAATTTGAAAATATTTATATTTAAGTTGCTTTTTTCGTCTGGGCAAAAAACTATCAATTTCAAATACATATCCACATCAATTCAAATTGTAAGAACATACTTTAGGACGATTTGCACTGACACAGCTATTAAGATGCAATCATGACTAACACTGAATTTGCACCTAACGGGAGGCGTTGCATACCTTTGAACGAGCCTAATATCTTCCAAAATATGTAAGTAACGTTGTACAGTGAGGGGAGGGTATATCAAAGTGTGACACTATTGATTTAATGAACTCGATGTTGCATATTTCTCATAATTACGCTAGAATGTTATAGCCAAAATGAGCACTCCCTCCTCCTTTAGCATCACACTGATGCTAACTCCTGGAAATTGCTCCCTTCTTTCTGTAAGTACCACATAAATGCTCTTAGCGTTTACATGCAAATGTATCAACTGATTAAAATGAATAATCTTATCTACATACATTGTGAACAGCTTTACTTGTGAGATAACATGCTCAGTCAATTGACAGAACTTTTCGAAAGCAAGCCATCTGAGAAGAACAAGGAAATGCATCGTCTCTTCAAAGATCTCCCAGAGAATGAGAAAGTCATTGATGATTATTCTTGTGCCTTAGCCAAGGAAATCCTCATACAAGGACGTCTCTACCTAACTCAGAATTGGCTGTGTTTCTACTCTAATATTTTCACGATCGAGAACAAACTGACAATTCCATTCGCACAAGTCACGGCAGTTACAAAGGAGCGAACCGCTCTTGTCATTCCTAACGCAATCACAATTTCAACCAACACCGCCAAATACGGATTCAGCTCATTTGTGTCTAGGGATATTGTGCATGCAATATTGATGCTGATCTGGCAGAATTCCAGTTTAGAGCGGCCTAGCAGTCCCATTCATTTGTACAGCGCCGCGAGGAAGGCCTGGGGTGTTCATATGCCGCAGGTGAGCAGTGAGGAAGAGTTATGGGGGAGCATCTCGCGAAAACCAAGGCATACACTAAGTCAGAGTTCACAGCAAATTTCACTCGAGCTTAGTAACAGTAATGAAGTTAGAATTGAGGAGGGTTCTTCCTCACCTGTGGCCACAATCACCGTACAGAACTCGCCTGATATTATTCCCGTCATCAGGCAGGATGTCACTCCACCTATCTTGGTGTCAACGTCCGCTCCCACAATTCTAACAGCTCAGCCAGATCCACCACCACTTCACACCCCAGAGGAACGTTCCCTCTCGTCTGGAGAGCTGAATGTCCCGCATGACCTGTACTCCACCACTTCCGGCGATAGCAGGCAGTCGGAAATAGACGTGTCAGGCTTCTACACTGACTTAGAGACAACTTACATTGAGAAAACCTATCCTTACCCGACAGGGAAGATCTTCAAATTGATTTTCTTAGAAGGAACATTCATCACAGACTTTATGCAGTCACGTAAAGCGTCCGAATTCACTTTCGGGAACTGGGAGCGGAACTCTTTGGGCGGGAAGGTTCGCAACATCCGGTATCGTTTGGCGCTCAATTACTCCATTGGGCCACGCAGTTGTATGAACACAGAAGAGCAAATAATGTCTCCGTCCACACAGCAGAATACTGTCTACCTCATAGACGTGTTGATACGCAATCACAATATACCATACTGTGATAACTTCCACTGTGTCACACGCTATCTACTCGTACGTACTGGGAAAGCTGAAACTTTCGTGAAGATAACGGGAAAAATCATTTTCACAAAGATCAATATTATAACACCAAAGTCTTTCATTGAGAAGAATGTTTTAGATGGGTTAGTGAGTTATTTCCAGAATTTAGGAGCTGCTCTTTCAGATTGGATCGAGAGATTTCCTCATGAGACACGTCGGTCAAACAGGAGTGCTAGAAAGCGCGAGAATCGAGTTAAAACTCAGAGTTCACAGCCACAAGATGTGAATTCTCCTCTTTCTTCTCCTCGCGTAATCACTTCTCCACTCCTTCAAACCGCACCCCTGGACAATCTCAACAGTAACAGCCCTTCTTTCTTTGAAAGGAATAAGTACCACATCCTCCTGGCTGCTCTCTCACTCCTACTCATATTTATGTTTTATTTCATGTTCCTGAGACCCCCTCGCACTGAGTTCCAGAGGGGAAACACTTTCAATTGGCCTGCGAATGAGAAGGATTGGATTACTTTAGTTCTGAAACAGCATCGCGCTTACGAAAACGACCTGGGCAATATCCAGCAATATTTCGACACGATACTGAGTCAAATGGAAGAGACAGTAAAGACTATAAAGCTAATGCGGAAACTAACAGAAGGGATAATTATGCAGGATGCGTTAGCTTGTATTACAGATCCAAATTGTTCTGAAGAAGAATTGAATAGGATTGCTAATATTCAGAAGGAGAACTGAGTCTATTTTACTATTCAATATTTCATTAATTCACACTTCAAAAACCTTGAATTTTTTCTTTGATTTTATAATATTAATATATCGTGTTTGCTTTCTTATATAAACAAGTTTAATTTGAGGTTTTCCACTCTTCGCTTTCGACTAAGAGAGTTATCGAAATGAATTTCCCTATTTATACTATTTCCATAGCTACCGATCTAGATCCAGTAAGAAATGGCGACGACAGAATCAACCGCTGCCACTCCAGCTATCCGTCCTGTCATTTCGACAGAGCAAGCTAGAAGGATATTCGCAGACTTCTACAACCAGCCCGACGTGATAACTATAAAAGAACTCGATTCTTATTCAGACCGTAACTTCTATTTTGAGGTATCGTCAGGCAATAAGTTTGTATTGAAGATTATGAGTGAAAAAGACAGCAATATACCTTATATGACAGCGATTTCTGATATGTTGTTACATCTTGCATCGAAAAAATTTACGTTTCAGATTCCTCAACTTATTACTTCCAAACTTGGAAAATACATCGAAATGGTACCATTGCTGGCAGATGGTGAGGCTAAGCATTGCGCAATCTTATTGGCCTACATACCTGGGGTTCAATTAAGGGAGTTTTATAAAGGGAAAGAATTTGATTCGAAAAAGATCTACGGTATTGGGCAGCGATTAGGGGGATTTATCCGAGCTTATAACGAGTTTAACAGCCCTGGGTTGGACTTCAGGAAGGAATACCTATGGGACACTGCTAACTTGCATGTTGTTGAACAGTACTTTCCTAAAATACAAGATTTCGTTGCTAAAAAAGATTTGGATTTGTTAAGGAAGTACTTTGATCTTTTCATGAAAGAAATCAAACCCATTATCCACGGTTTCCTACCAAGCTGTATACACTCAGACCTGAATGAGATGAATTTACTTGTGAATGATACCGGTGAGCTATCCGGTGTCATTGATTATACAGACATGGTCTATTCATACCGCATATTCGACATTGGCAATTGCCTAGCCTACATGATGATGCATTTTCTTTCAGAGGAGTGTGATCCTTTCCAGATATCTCGATACATCATACAAGGAATGATCACCGAGTTAGAGTTAACGCAGTTGGAACGTGATAACCTGTTATCAGCTGTGACGAGTAGACTGGTATTGTCTATTGTGTTGGGTTACTACTATTACAGCTTGGAACCCACGAATGAGTATTTGTTGACTACTCCCAAGCCTGCTTTCAATCTGCTACAACATATTTCGACATACGCTAAATCAGATGTTGACAAGATATGGTTCCAACCTGTGGAGTTATAATACTCTGCTCAAGTAGTGTTTCTCGAATTATTAGACAATTCTATTTTTTTTAGCAAATTATTTTTATAGTTATACACTTTTAGATTATTATACTTTGTTTCGAAACACTGGATAATTTCGTTTACAGTAGAACCTGCAAATGCGATCACTCTATAATCCCGAATTCTTTCATAATCCTGCAATCTTACCATCCTAATGGACGTCTGAACTCTGATCATAGAGTGACCGGACCATCAGCACTCATTTCAATAGTTACCATCCTATACAATAGCAATGCAGCTTTGCTATAATGCTAACCGTATAGGAGGTACACTAAAAATGTGGCGATTATTTCCCCATCACACCAAAGCATTGCCGCCGGAAGGTCATAAAAGTCCATGCCTTACCACTTCCTACGCCAATGTAAAGGTTTCGACTAGACCCAAGTAATGAACCATTGAGTTACCATATCAATACAAATTTATACATACATACAATCAACTTAACACATAAAATCACACAATAATTCTGAATGTATTATGCTTACTCATGACACAGGTATAAGGAGAGGCTGTGCTATATACGATTCGGCATAGTCAACTCTAAATCTGGTATACTTAGGTCCTCTCCTCTGTTGTATCCACATCTTAACCAACACTGCAGTGTACATTGCGAGTGAGAGTATCCCGTAAGAAAACCCAGCTACCACTCTGACTGCTAGAAATAACATTCTCCCGCTGTGAGCAAAAAGGTTGAGATTATACTTCTCCACAATAGGCACTAATTCTTCTTGCAACAAATTGTACGCTTTGTGCCCTTCACATCCACTGTTTGTTATCAGTGGGATAAGCCCTTTGTCCACGAGAAGATCCATGTTTATGAAGAATATGATGATTCCTAGGACAGTGCACATACATGCTGTCATTATTTTGTAGTTTTTCTCGATTCTACGATACATTCGCGTTTTCCTGGAATTCGGATTGAAATAGTAGCTGGCATCCTGTGTTCTCCACTTTAACACGCGTCTCAACTGTTTCGCACCTCTGCACAGTATGGTAAAGTTTCCAATATTACAGGCAATGAAGAGGTAGCTTGATATATAGTTAGTTTTGTCCCATAAATTTAGAGACACTAAGATTACCACTTGAAGCGTAATGCAAGCAGAAATCTTTTGTACAACTTTAGTATTGTAATTCTTACTCAGCGAATGTTTGATGTAGAAAACGATTGCGGTTAAGGATCCCGTCATACAGATTACAAGTATGTAAGGAAAAGTGTACATAGTAAAGAGGGCATATTCCAGAGTCTCGATTTGATTAAAGCAATTGGTAGACAGGATATTAACTGGAAGTATAGTCCCCACAAGCAGTAGAAACAGTGATAAGCAAAGCAGTTGCTCTAGCAGTAATGTAGCTAGCATTAGCTTATACTTAGTAATGTCTGCACGAATGATTAATATTTTGTTTTCTAATATCTCATCTTCATAAATTCGCGTTAAATTACGAATGCTTTTCTTCGCCTCTTTGATATAGTTGTACATTAACCAGGTCCATATTGACCAGACGAATATGCTGCATAGAATAAAGAAAAGTCCTGCTGTTACGGCGATCTCGAAGTAAATTGTTGTTGTTATGTTTATATTGAATCGGGCCATTTCATTTATGGTTACTGGTAAAAACTCCTTTTTATACGAAAACATTCTCATTCGAATTTGCATGTTCCATATGAGTACTGAAAGTGGATACCAAGCACTTGGAAAGAGAGCGCAGAGTTTGATCGAAAACAGAAGTAGGAATTTGACCAAAATGTAAATACTAGGAAAGATCGAAAGTGAAAAAAAATGAAAAATGCATTTAATCGAAAAGTTGATCGAAACAGACATCGGAATTTGACCAAAATGTAAATACTAGGAAAGATCGAAAGTGAAAAAAATGAAAAAGGAATTTGATCGGGAAGTTTTTCAATGTCACAAAATGATCGAAAATGTTATTGTACAAAATGTGACTAACAATGAATAAATAGGAATTTGATTGAAAAGTTTTGATCGAAAACGCTATTGTATCAAATTTGCGAAACTGAAATCGGAAAATTACAAAGTTGGAATTCGATCGAATTGATTCGAAAATGGCCACACATATTTCAGGCATTTAGAATGACATGTATAACAATAGCTTTCGACGATCAAATTCCGACCTAATTTTCGATCAAAATCAGCTGGATACTCATTTGAAAGATTTCAATTAAATTAAACTTGTACTAGCCATTGGTTTTTATTTCAAAACTTTTGAAACTCCAAATTTGGCTCTACTACCATGTTTTTGTGTACAACTATAGGAATATATAGATCATAAGTACACTTAAATTCGAATTTTTTGAAAAATCAAAATCGAAATTTGACGTGTAAAGGTTAGATTACCTACCCTTTCACATTAACTATATTTCATGCATCGATTAGGCGGAGGGAGGGGGTATTATCTGACTCAATAAGTAGAACCTCGTTAACACGAACACGGAGAATACGAACAGATATTTAATCTCCTACAGAGGAAATTGCATATAAATCACTTCGGTTAATTAATACGAATTCCGGATAATACAAACAAATTTCTCCATCCTCTGGTGTTCCTATTAACGGGGTTCAACTGTACTTGACAGATACTTAGCATCGAATCTGTAATGCCTGTCAAGACGTATGCCATGCCACTTATCAGCTCTGGCCTGCGTCAGGAGGAGTTCATCAGACAGATGGTGGACTCGCTCGAGTACCTGGAAGCAGTTTCTAGTGACATCTTCAACCGCATATCAAGATCTGTCGCTGAACAGAGAGACAAGCTTGTGGACGTGAACACACGTATTAATAAGGCTGAGGCCCAAGTTGAGAAGTTAAAAAGCAGTAGAACCAAAGGTAAACTTCACAGCTGTAATATCTCATTCATGAATTCTGTTCTTTATACAGTAGAACCTCAATACGAACACGGATAAAACGATCAATTTTTTATCCCCGGAGGAAAATGGATGTATCTCACTTGGGTTAATACGAATTCCAGATAATCGAACAAATTTCGACCATCCCCTTTGTTCGTATTAACAAGGTTCCCCTGTAATATGTTTCTCATTTTCCCGTACTTAGGTACGCTCGTGTACTCCCTACCCAAATACCCCGCACCCCCAGTGCTAGAAGACCAGAGGCCCATCTTCTCAAAGGTAGAGGACGGTTTCTGCAAAGTTCGCCGTAGCAAAGGCGAGTTGAAGTCGAAGCTAGAGCCAGCTAACGACAAGCACCTGAAAGACAGCACTGCCTACTTCATTCTCCCTTCTGAGGTGTGGCCGTCCGAGTCTGAGCTGATGGAGGGGGGTTTCCAGCGGAAGAAGAGAAAGAGGATGAAGGAACAACTTGAAGAGGCTGAAGGCCTGGGTACTCTCCCTCGCTACCTCCCTTCCATCACCTCCCTGCTCCTCTTCAACACGTCAGAGAATCCATACAGGAAGTGTATTATCAGGTTTGCGCATGTGCTGTAGCATACAAGCTATGATAAAAGCGGGACGCGGCGATGAATTTCGCGGAATATGACGGGACGCAATAGAAGAGTATTATACAGGTGACTCCGCTTAATCAGGACACTTTGATCCCGGATATTTTGTCCCGATTAAGCAGAGTTCTCAATCAACCGATGAAATTTAGTATTAGCTTCTATGTATGGGAGCATTCCGTTCCTGGAGACTTGTCCCAATTAAGCGGAGTTGACTGAATATTGAATCCAAAAAAGCAGGACATAATGGGGGAAATTTCATGTAAAAACGGGACACTCGTGAAATTAGCTCAATAGAAGCGTGAAAAAAGCGAGACGGTTGGCATGCACGTGTTAAGCTCTTTTATAACTGCGCTTTATCACACTCCTATTCACACAGTGACCCATTGTCTGGGGTAATCAACAAGACGAGGGAGCTAGAAGATACGAGAGAGGGTCCTAGCGCTGCTCCTTACTCCATCCTAACACGAGAGGACTTGACACGTCTCGCCCCGGCAGGACTAGAGTACCACCCCATCATGGGGGAGATCCCTGAATTCGATGTTCCCTATCTCCTCCCTGACCTTCCCAACGTAGCTGAGGATATCGTGTATGACGCGGATCTTGGTCCTTCGATTGCTCCCTCACTCGCGAATGTGGAGCTTCCCACCTTCGCTGACATTGAGACCAGTTCTATCATTTCAGAAGCACCCCCCAGCCTCTCTGATCTCCCTGTCCCCCCCACCCCCCTGCCCCCTGAACACTTGGACCTCGAGCCACCGCCCCCGGACCAATTGGAGTTCGACACCTCTTCAGATGATTCGGAAGAAGACGATTCAACCTCAGGGGCTAGCCCGGAAGCAGGGGACGATAGGGGCGCGCTTTTGGACGCGATACGGACCTTCCAGAATGGTTTGTATCTGACTTTTAATTAAATAACTTAATACAGTAGAACCTGGTGAATGCGAAAACCAGAGAATCGAAATATGTTCGTATTATCCGGAATTCGTATTAACCGGAGTGATCTACAGGTGACTCTTAATCGGGACACTTTGGTCCCGGATATTTTGTCCCGATTAAGTTAACCGATGAAATTTAGTACTAGCTTCTATGTATGGAAACCATTCCGTTCCTGGAGACTTGTTCCGATTAAGCTGAGTTAATTGTACATGTATTTTCCTCCATAGGGATGAAATATACAGCCAACTCCGCTTAATCGCCGCACCGGTTAATTGGGACAAGTCTCCAGGAACGGAATACTCCCATACATAGAAGCTAATACTAAATTTAATCAGTTAATTGGGACCTCTGCTTAATCGGGACAAAATATCTGGGGTCAAAGTGTCCCGGTTAAGCGGAGTCACCTGTATGTTCCTATTAACGAGTTTCTACCTTATTCCTATTTCAATACATTTTCGTGTTTAGGAAATCTAAAGCCGATGGATCAACGGATGGTACGAAAAGCGCAGAAACAGAAAAAGAAGGATGATTTCGGCGGTGGAGATGGGAACGTGATGAACGATTTGAAGGACAGGCTTCTCCTCAGGAGGGAGGGGATATCCGGTAAGAAACCGGATCGAAGTGGCTTGCTGGAGCGAATGTCTATGCTTATTCCAGCTCCTGTGGGGAACGAGGGATGTAGTGGTGCAGGAGATGATTCTGGGAATGAAGAATGGACCAAGTGAACATTCCTAACTAATGTTAATATATCCACTCAGGTGATAGATGTATATACTAACTTTGCATGCATTTTGGATTTGTTGTATTCTGTTATATCATTTCGAGTTAGGCCACTTTATTGCTAATTCATGTTTACAGAATAGATTCAGCACAGTATGAGAAGAATCATCAAATTACATTTGATGATTTCCTTTCTCCATATAATTTCATTGTCTGAGTCTGTTAGTGTATGCATAGTATATCCTTTCCAAGCGAATAAATAGTATACCGTACTTGCTAGTGCAGCTCCAGTATAGGAGATGCCTTCTGTACCATTTGTCAAGCTTCTTCACCAAAACCCAATCCTTTTCAAACTCATAACAGTGTAGTAATAGGTTTATTCATTATAAGGTGTACCACTGTTTCAATATAATGATAGAGGGATAGAGTTTGTATAGTAGCATTTAATTCTGCGTTTATCTTTGTAATATCTTAATTTGATCAATTGAAATATATGTTATATCTTCGAAAAGCGTTATTAACCGCAATGGCAATGAAAGAATCGAGCCTGTCAGCTTCCAGCGAGCAGAATAACAACACGGCTAATGGCAACTCAACGATGAACTCAGTTCGACGTGCGTTCACTCGCACGCGCCAATACACGATGGAGAAACTAGGAAAGAGCGAAGTGACGGAATACGGACCTGAGTACAATCGCCTTTCCGGTAAGGTCGATACGATCAAGCTGCATTCAGAGCGAATCGTGTTGGAAGTTGGCCACTTCTTACAGCCGAACCCTACCATCCGTATGGAGGAGTACCTCATGAAGAAGATGAGTCCAACCCATGGGATCTCCATACCCCAGATCTCACTGGGCGAGAGTCTCACCGGTTATGGGAAATCTCACGAAGGCGATTTCGGCGCCTACCTCATCAACTCTGGGAATGCTCATAAGAGTGTTGGGGAGAGCAGACGGAAGTTTATGGAGGAATCGAATGCCTATCTGATTACGCCGTTGAAAGCCTTTCTCGACGTAGATATCAGAACTGCGATCTACGAGAGAAAGAAGCTTGGCTATATGCGTCTAGATCTTGACGCAGCGAAATCAGACTATAGGAAATGCACAAAAACGGATAAACTGAAACAGTTTGAAGCTAGAATGGTGTCTGATGAAGAAGTGTATTCGGAGCAGTACCAGCGAACTGTGGACTGCTATAAGAGGATAATAGAGGTGCATGAACGCCATCTCGACTACTTCAAGAAGTACATCGCTAGCTACTGTAAGTATATGCGTAGCAGCATAGGACATCTCGAGAACATTTCCACTGACCCCCCGTCCATGCCTAGCAACGGTGACAAGAATGTGGATAGCGTGAGTGGTGAGAAGGAAGGACGGCTCTACACCATTGGAAGCGAGGTTAAGAAAGCTAAAGCTAAGTTTGACTACACACCGAAGGGGGAGGACGAAATTTCCCTTCTGAAAGATGAAGTTGTGATGGTGACTCAGGAGAACGAAGCTGGATTCGTGCATGTGGAGAAGATAAACGGAGAGACGGGTGGGGTGCCGACTGCCTATCTTGAGTTCCTGTGAATATTTCCCTTCATTGTATATTTTGTTCACATGGATTACACTATTACGTAAATAATTATAACCTCAGTTAGCCATGAGGGGTACCACTATAGTATTGGTTGGACAATTAGTAGTATTGTGTGGCTATGATATTTTGTGTTGAATATGAACTTATCTACTTCCCCCAAGGGATTATCTAGGAGCGTGAAAATTTACAATATTTTACCCTATTTTATAATGTTATCTATCGATTCAGGCGTTTGAAAATTTATGGGTTTGAGACTAGGAGCGTATCTCTGAGGGTTGTATAACACCCTGACTTCCCCATTCTAACCTTCATTATTGAAAATCGCCCAAGATTACTAGTAATTGTCTCAGAGAGTGGAAAATTCACTAACTTTGATATTTTATTATCGACTGATTATGTAAAAAAGGGGAAATCTGTAATTATATATGTATATGATATATGTTTAGGGATATTTCTGAGGTTAACCGAGAGCATACATGCCAACTGTCCAATTTTTGGCAGGACGTCCCGTTTTTTTCGTTCTTCTATTGAGCAAATTTTCACGAGTGTCCCGTTTTTATATGAAATTCCCCTATTATGTCCATGTATAATACTTTTCGCCATGTCACGCGAAATTAAACGCCGCGCTCATTTTTATACAATCACTGAGTTGATTTTTCCTCTCAGTAGAGTAAAGACACAGAATGTTTCTTATATTGAATCGAGTGCATCAGCTATCAAGATATGTCTCCATATCTCTGCGCTACAAATCTGTTCAGTCTCAAATGCAAGAAGACTATGACACACTCAAACACTCGATAAGTTCAAATTTCCCTACAAAACCTCAAAACCCTCACTCTGTGTACGCCAACACAATAGTAGATTTGAGTGAGATTGGAGTATATGGACTCGATTACGATTACACACTTGTTCGCTACACCCCTGCTCTCCTGGAAGAGATATACAACAGTTCTAAAGTCGCGCTTATCAATAAACTTAGATACCCTCGTGGTTTGTCTCAAATGCCGTTTAATATTAAATTCGCTACACGAGGATTGCATTATGATATTGTAGAGGGTATCTTGATGAAAATAGATGGAACGCATAGGATTGAGCTCAGCACTGCTTACATTGGACATAGGCCTGTGAAGGTGGAGGAGATAATTCGCATTTACGGCAGTACTCATGTGCCGATTAGTTTTATGAATGACTCCTATGGGAATGCGCCTAGGCAAAAAAGGCTGGTACATTTCATTGATAACTTTTCTACCGCGGAAATGGCTCTGCTATCAGATGTCGCGGAATTTTTCTTACACCATGATATCCCGTATGATCCAATCATTCTATACACAGATGTCCATAATGCGGTTAGGGAGGTGCACGTGAAACATCAGTTACATGATGCTATAGTCAATAATGTTGAAAAGTTCATTGAAAAGCCGTCCAAGATTACTCACTTCATGGAAAGACTAAAAAATGCTGGCAAAAAAACTTTTCTCGTTTCGAATAGCCCATTCTATTTCATTGATGCTGGACTTAAGTATTTGACTGGTAATTCGGATTGGAACGAAATGTTTGATTTGATTATTACAGACGCAGGGAAACCGGATTTTTACACACAGAAAAGGCCTTTCCGGTTACTAGCCGAAGACCGCAGACACATGAAATGGGTTACTGTATCGGATTTCACACATGGGGAGATATATTGTCAAGGAAATGTTCATGATTTGATGGAATATTCCGGTTGGCGTGGATCTGAAGTGTTATATTTCGGTGATCATATGTACAGTGATTTAGTTGATCCTGTGCTTAAGTTCGGTTGGAGATCTGGTGCCATAATACCGGATTTGGAGCGCGAAATTAATCGCATTAACATGGAAGAGTATCAAAAATCGCTGAGCTTAGTTTTGCAGCTTGAACAACTGGTTGTGAAGTACACCCCATTGATTGATTCTACCGGCGCTAGCGAAGAATCACATTTATTGGAATTGTGGAGAAACGAGTTAGAAAAGGAGAGAACATTCTCAAAGGAAACTTTTAATAAACAGTTTGGAAGTATTTTCCGAACAATCCATGGTTCAACTTATTTCTCCCGACGTTTGGCACGTTTTGCAGATATCTACACAGCTCGTGTCGATAATCTCTTAAACTATAGTCTTTCTCAGATCTTTTATACCCGTAGGATATCACTCCCTCATGAGCCGATCATCGAGCTGAGTGAAGATGTTGATTGAACATTTATTGATTCGATTTTGTCTGTTTACATCTAATAATATTACGAAATTTACCTAGCAAATTATTTTAAAATCAATTACCAGAAAATTGATCCCATCCCTCCTATGGTTCTCTCATAATTCTGACAATTTTTAATGTGTAACAACGGGGCGTTTAAAAAAAAACTTTTAATGATGGCGAATTAATTAATATTATTTTATATCCATTTCCCGAAATTAAACAAGATCGATGGCTTGTAGATTCTCTTTCTCTGAAATTGGTGCACCAATTGATAGAGTCTCACAGCAAATAGAAGACTCGTTCGAATACTTAATTCAGCTTTTGGTCACTCGCAAAACTGCCCTGCTAGCTCAACTCGCAATTTATCGCCAAGAATTGGTGAGTTTAGAAAATAATAGGATTAAAACAGAAAACGAGCTGAAGTCTCTACAGCAACAGATTGAAGTGGTCAGGTCAAATGATTTGAAGGCAATGCAAGAGCAATTTCTCCTCGAAATTGAAAAGCGATTCGATATCCTAAACGAAACTGCCTTGTCCTATCATGTGGTATTCACGATAGAAACGCCGAATATTGTAGAACAAATTGACACACTTGGGAAAGTAGTGAAAACACTTGGAATTCCGAAATATTCCGAGATAGATTTACCTCTTCTAGCATTAGGGCGGCAAGGGAAGGGGAAAGAAGATTTTAATGATCCTAGGGGTGTCGCTTTTGAGGAAGAAACTCAGTCCGTTTTTATCTGTGATATGAATAATTCGAGTATTAAAGTCGTCTCTTTAGTTGGTGATAATGAATGGGAAATGAATTCATTCGGGAAGAATGAATTGAATAAACCTTGGGGCATTTTATTAGCTAAAAACTATATTTACGTAACAGATTGGTATCAGAGCAGTGTTAACAAATTCCAACGGGAAAACTTCCAATTTGTAAAAAAAATAGGTAAAAAAGGTGACAAGAAAGGCGAATTTTTTTTCCCTAGACAGCTAGACAAAGGGCCAAATGACAACTTATATATAGCTGAAGATCATAATAACAGAATCTCTGTGCTCGACACTGAACTCAACTTCCTACACTACATTGAGCATAAATCCCTCAAAACACCAATGGATATCAAATTCAATCGCTACAGCATGTTTGTACTGACTTGTAACTCAAACGAGCTTGTGCATATGTTGGACCATAACGGCACATATATCAAGGCAGTTGTATCTCTAGACCAGAAGATACACGCTTGGTTTTTCTGCCTCGACATGGCTAATAATATATTGATCAGCGACTGGAGTCACCATGTTATCCGTGTTTATGATGAGAACAACGCGATTCTTCATTCGATTGGTAAGACTGGACATGATAGGGGAGAGATGCACTGGCCATATGGGATCGCTACCACCAAAGGCGGGAAACTGATTCTGGCGTCAGGAAACAAGAATTACGCTCTTCAAACATTCTAATTTGAATTAATCATGTAAAGTATTCATTCATAATTCTAGTTCTAGGACGCTCTTATTTTTTAGATTTAATTTGTGCATAGATTTTTTCAAATTTCTCAGCACTTATACATTTGTTTTATCTATTCAAGCATGCAATTTATTTAGTAGATTCTGTTTTGTTAAAAATCTATTTATTCTGACTCAAAACAGTCCCGTCTATTCCTTTTTATAACAAACTAAAAACAACTTCGTACCTGCTTAGAAGTAATGTTTGACCAATCCCTTGATGGTCTTAGGTAACAAGTACAACTGTATTTAAATGTTCATAATTTGTGTTAGATTTCGAATTGTAAACTCTACATACACACTACAATACACCCAATGGTTACAATGTCCAATCCACTACGCTACTTTCGTCGCCGCTACCTCCCGCCAGAACCCATAATCCTCTTCTACTTCCTCTCAACTATGCTTGGCACCGTCGTAATGACACAATTCGGTTACTACAGAGCATGTCTGTACGTCGCTGGAGATAACTGTAGCTACACTCTTGTACGTAATGAGAGTGCGAATGTTTGTGAAGAGAATAAAGAAGTTGATCATATCCAAGCCTACGCATCCTACCTCGGTATTGCCATGAACTTATGCTCATGCATTCCAACCCTCTTCATGAGTCTTATTTTAGGCCCACTTTCTGATTTCAAGGGGCGAAAATTAGCCATCTTCCTCCCTCTATTAGGTTCTTTCGCTTATCATGTCGTGAATCTCTGTATCGATATCTTCAACCTGCCTCCATACTTCCTCCCTGTCGGGTCGCTACTACTGGGGTTAGGAGGAAATTACCCCGTTGTTACCATGGCAATGAATGCTTACATCGTTGATATTACTAGCGAGAGGTATCGCACCGTTAGACTGGCTGTGATCACCACTTTTTCACACATTGCTGGATTTGTATCTAACTTCTTCGGTGGACTGCTTTTGGAAGCTTTGGGCTTTAGAATAATGTTCATAATCATCATCTGTTTGTTTGGAGTAACGCTTATTTATACCATTCTGATATCAGAATCGGTAGAGAAGAGAGACTTTATCGCAGCAGAAAGTACTCACGAAAACCTTTTTGAGAAAATCAAGACTTTCACCAAAGAAATATTGAAACCATTCAGGCTATTTAAATATAACAAAAATCCGATCAAATTTGCCCTTATTCTGATAGCTTTCGCAGCTTGTCTCGCCGATATTTACGGCAACATAGACCTATTTTCTCTCTACGCCCTGGCACCCCCCATGTGCTGGCTGCCACATCTGATAGGGTGGTATTTCGCGTTCGGAAATATTGGTTACATTTTCGGCATTTACATGGTCTTACCAATTCTCTTAAAATTCCGTGTCCACGATTACGTTATCATTTTGATCGCATCTTTTGACACTATTGTGATGTATGTGTTGGTTGGAAGCTTCCAGAGTCAAATTGTCCTACTCGTAATTGTTCCAATTGTTGGTTGCTTGGTAACACTTTCCGGTCCAAGTATTCGTTCTGCTCTTGTTAGTTTGATCGATCGGAAAGAGAGTGGGAGTCTTTTCGCAATTACTTCCGTTTTCACCACTTCTACTCAACTTTTGGCATCTGTAGTGTACAATGCCGCCTACCCCACTCTCCGACTGTATAACCCTGGTCTCTGCTTCTACTTAATCGCAGCTACTTCGATAGTCCCGATAACGCTGATAGGAGGAATGTACGTGCATGAATTGTGCTTTGAGAAGAAACGCCAGCTCTCTGTTAACCAGACCTTGATCAATCCTGTTGGTGATGAGGAAGAGGAGAAGCAGACTCTATTGAATGCTAGCCCAGATTAAATCAACTTGCTTCAAAAGCCTTTCTAAGTTCTAAGTTCTGAATTGATTTGTCTTTGTTAAATAATACATGCGAGTGATTCTAAACGCGTTTTGTAAATACTTTATATGAAATATTCTCTACACAATAGTATTACATTTTTATGTATGTTTATCTCACTAGACATTAATAAAGCTCCCCAGTTTGTTTCAGGAATAATTATATTGAGGTGATTACTATTTGGCTGCTAGGCAACCGTTAAATGGAATGGAATGTATTATTTAGCAATATCATATACGGTAATTATTTTCCATTTAGATTTTCTATATATTCTTTTTAAATTTGTTCTTATTGTAAGTTTTGTTCTCCTTTGTCATCTTTGGCGTCTCACTCAACAGATTTTGTGGGTTTAAAAATAACAAATAGAATAATCATATTTTATTACTTAACGAATAACATCAATCACTATAGCACGATTAGTTCATATCAAAATATTTAGTTCGAAGATGATATTATACGAGAACTTGATACGCGTAATACACAAGAATCAGTAATACTAGAATTCCTGCTATAATTAGTCCAGTAATGAGCAGGTAGATCAAGTTCAGAATTGAGGAGATGATGTTGAATATCTTAGCATGGTATGCATGCGATTTCGCCGCTTCAATATCGCGTCTCTTTTCAGCTTCCTTTCCTAGTATCGCGAAAATGAGCGCCGGAATACCGAGTCGAGGACAGCAGATGAAGTTGTAAACAGCGCATATCATACAGAATGCACTCACTTGAGTGCGAGATAGGTCTGTGTGGTGTATGTCCATACTGGTCCTTGGTTGGAATGGAGAGACTTGGGAATTTTCGTCATAATCTAACCTGACAGGAGATATTGGCTGATAATTTGGGTACTCTTGTATCAGTTGATAACTCTCTGGTTTTTGCATTTTTACACGCTCACTCACCAACACAAAATTAGAAATCCAAGCATTTATATCAATGTGAATACATACATATATATACATCCATTGTAGAATACTCAGTGCGGTTCTACGCACAAATCATGTGGATTTTTAAATTTAAATTTAAAATCTTTCATTGTCTTCAGTTAAATACATGGATAACCTAGAAGTAATTACTTATATCCTCACGTAATACAGTATAACCTCGTTAATACGAACACCAGGGGGCGGTAAAATTTGTTCATATTATCCGGAATTCGTACTAACCGGAGTGATTTACATTTATTTTCCTCCGTAGGGGATACACTTTATGTTCGTATTAATGAGGTTCTATTGTAACCCGAATGTCCATTTCAACTATTGAAACCAATCCGACCTTGATTACCCAAACTTAAAAAATGCTGGTAGATAGACTGATATTGCAGCTCCAGTAAGTGAATAAAGGGATGTGAAAAACAAGGTGTCACGTTTTGAAGGAAGGTGTGAAAATATGAATAATTATATGTATTTTGTGACTGTTAAGCTGTGTTCTCCCGTGTAGCCTACTTCCAAACTTTGTGAATTGTTTAGAAAGCATGTATAATAGTATTATTTTCCAAATCCAATAACAACACGATCACTATACCAACAATAACTCAACGAAAGCAAGTTAGGTAGAAGATTATTCGATTTGGTGTAAGGTGTAAACTAATGAGTTAGAAAATAATTTTAGTACTATGAAGGTTAATACTATAATTCCTGCTATCATTAGTCCAGTAATGAGCAGGTAAATAACGTTCAGAATTGAGGAGATGATGTTGAATATCTTAGCATGGTATGCATGCGATTTCGCCGCTTCAATATCGCGTCTCTTTTCAGCTTCCTTTCCTAGTATTACGAAAATGAGCGCCGGAATACCGAGTCGAGGACAGCAGATGAAATTGTAAACAGCGCATATCATACAGAATGCACTCACTTGAGTGCGATACAAGTCGGTTGGGTGTACACTGCCCCTGGGATGAAGTGGAGTCAGAGGGGAACTTTCGTTCACTTCTTTTGGCACAGGAAAGATTGGCTGATTTTCTGAGAACTCTTCTATCGATTGATAATTTTCTGGTTTTTGCATACTTTCAATTTTTCATATATATTCTCCAGTCAAAATATCAGAAATTATGACTCCGTGGAAATAAATACCTATTATGTATTGTATTGTATCTTACTCAGGCGGCTCTACGCACAGATCATATGGATCCTAAAGTTTTAAATTTCAAATTCCTGATTGTTCTTGGGGCACATAGCATTCAATGACGTAGTATGTCTTGTATATTGAAATGCTAAGATAAAATTTTGATATTTGTATTACTTAACAAATAACAAAACGATTACTTTAACAATAATTTATACGAACTAATCCAGCAATTACAAAGTCGAAGATCATTCTAACAGAAGCGAAATTATAAGTAAGCAGCAACTGTAGATGATAAAATCTCAAATACACTATAATTCGATGCTATGCTCAATAGGAATTAGCAGACCAACCACACATGCAATTACGAAGATGGTGTTAAATATGTTAGCTTGGTAGGCGTGCGATTTCGCAGCTGCCAAATCACGCCTCTTTTCAGCTTCCTTTCCTAGAATTACGAAAATGATTGCAGGGATACCGAGTTGAGGCCAGAAGATGAAGTTGCAGATAGCGCATATGATACATAGCGCACTCACTTGAGGACGAGGCAAGTCCGTATGGTTTCTGTCATGGGTGTTGTTCCTCAGTTGAACTGGAGTAGGTGGGGGACTACTGTCGCATTCTTCTTGGACATTATTGTCTGGCTTAATAGCTGGGGACTCTTGCGCCGGTTGATCATTATTTTGATTTCGCATTCTCTTCATTTTTTCGTGTTCCAACAAAATATCGAAGATTCAGGACTCTATGGAAATGTGAATACATATATACGTACATGTATTGTATCTAGTCAGTGCGGTTATATGCATAGATCATATGAATCTTCATATTTCAAATTCTTGATTGTCTTCATCTAATTGTTCAACAAAATGTATATATATGAATATATACATATATTCAACAAAAAGGTGTCCCAATTAATTAAGCGGAGTCGACTTAGTTAAGATCTGTTCAAGGTCGCTCACCCTCTGGAATCATATGGTGAACCACACAACTGTTACAATGTCATTCTTCAAAACCGGTTTGTCCAAAGGTTTCCATTGCTATCTAGTATAAAGATTGATTTTACACATATTACTAATAAGAGATATTATCAAAATTAAGTTTCAATAAAATTAGTGGCCTAAAGCAATCGATAAAGAAAGAGTTGATCTCCCTAATGGAGCCAACGAAGCTAAGGATAATGGGAAGAGTAAGGGCGATTAGTTGGTAATTGGTCTTTTAGCTCTGTCAAAGTTGAATTGATCCTTACAACAACTACGATAAATATTATAACAGATGTCACACATGCAACCAGGTAGAATATCTTGATGAATATCGCAATGATATTGAATATCTTGGAATGGTATGCATGAGATTTTGCTTCTTCGATTGCGTTCCTCTTTTCAGCTTCTTTTCCTAGTATCGCGAAAATGAGTGCCGGAATACCGAGTCGAGGACAGAAGATGAAGTTGTAAATAGCACAGCACATAGTGAATGCGCCTACTTGTGTGCGGGAGATGTCAGCATGTAGGGTGTACTCCCCCCTCCTCTGAAGAGATGGCGAAGTGCCACACTCGAGTTGGCTCTCGTAAACTGGCAGTTCTAGCGGTTGACGATCTTCTTTCTGCATTTTCACTCTAGCACTGTTCACTTGGCATACTCACTATTTAACTGTTTCGAGGATCTAAATGCGCCTATTCAATAGTGATGTTACTATTTTGAGTCATAGCAACAACAATTTGTTAAGTAATATCTATCCATGACGGTATCATGTAGTTGGCTCAACTATTTACTATGTTTTGACAATGATTTCTATTTTGGGAGTGAAGTCATATATGTATTTTGTATAAAAGGGTGTGAAAAATACGTAGTTCTCCATTTTTTTTGCAGAGGTGTGAAAATTTCGCTTAGATCTTCGAACTTAATTAATCGTAGATTCATAATTTACACCTACATGCCAATTTTCATATCCCTTCGACTTTCAAACAAACAAACAACCCTAGCGTTTTAATATATAAGATGATCTTGTTCTATTATTAGAAGTCATCGTTAAATTGCAAATAATAGGTTCCTTCTTCCATGATATACCTACGTAGTTGGTACAAATATAATTAACCTGATCATTTCAAAGCAGTTTTATATACATAGAATTCGACGTATGAAAACTGACTTTTTATACTAATTAACTGATATTATGGAAAAAGAATACGAGGCTAATGGTTCTGTAACACGCAGTGAAATTATATTTCCCTCAAATTATAGCTCCCATCTCCAAGATTTCTTTGTAATTGAAAGAGAATTAGAATTTTATTAGATTATGAAATGTGTACAAATAAAGACTTAATAAATCGAAATAATATATCAGTAACAGTAACACGTTGAATCTAACAATAATCTCAGTAGCTAATGAATGATTACCTAGAGCAATAAATAATAATGATAATACTTGTAATAGTAATAATAGTTGGGACAATAGCACGTGAACATCTCGGCTATTAAGAGCCATTATCGACTGACTCTATGGCAGTCTAACTGCCTGTTAATATCATTGTGTATTTTCACCTTGGTATTGCCGGGATTATGATGGCTGTCGGGATTAAGATGGTCATAATTACTATCACCACGGGTATAATGAACATAACTAGAGCAATGATGTTGAAAATCTTCGCATGAAACCCGTGTGATTTAGCTATTTCAACCTCGCGTCTCTTCTCAGCTTCTTGACCCAGAATCGCGAAAATAAGGGCAGGAATCCCAAATTGTGGACAGCATATGAAATTCAAGATAGATAATATAAACCAACAAGCTCCTAATTGTGTACGAGATATGTCAGCATGGTGGTGGATGGTCATATTTGTGGAGAGGGGAATGTTTGGCGTTATCGGAGCAGTTGGAACTGCTGCAACATTAAGGTTAGCATTGCATTCTAATTGACCTGGGTTGTAGGGTCGATATTCTGGTAACTCTTTGAGCTGAAGTGGTTGACGATCTTCATCTCGATGCATTTTCAATTACGTATTTCAATCTTTTTTAACTTGATCAATTGATATAAATTTTATATATTGTGTTGAATCCCAGATAATTGACAGATAACTGGGCCTAATTTACTAATAGGCTTCTACAACTATTTGACGGTAATAAAATTCGGATTACATATTGAATAAAATATTTTTTGTGAAACCCGTTCAATAACTTCTAATTTATAGTTTCTAATTTACCGCCGACTTGCATTCTAAAATATTTTGTAATGGTTTCAAATAATCACAAGGTTCGAATGAGTACATACAATTTGAATATTTTGTGCTCAATCTCTCACTAGCTAGGCTATTAAAACTCAATTTACATACTGTACATCCTATATATTAAAACGCTAATATTTTATTATTTTTTTCTATTTGTCCGAATTGACTGAAGAATTGGCAAGTCGTATAGATTAAAATTGGTATGTAGGTGTCAAATTATGAGTCTACGATTAAGTTCTAAGACTAGGTGAAAATTTTATATCTCTGCAAAAAAACTATATAATTATTATAAAATTATTATACAATTGTTATATAATAATTATATAATAATTATATAATAATTATATAATAATTATATAATAATTATATAATTATTATATAATAATTATATAATTATTATATAATTATTATATAATTATTATATAATTATTATATAATTATTATATAATTATTATATAATTATTATATAATTATTATATAATTATTATATTATTATTATTATTATTTTTTGGTGTGTTTGTCCGAATTGATTGAAGAATTGGGAAGTCGTAGAGATGTGAAAATTGACATGTAGGTGTCAAATGATATGCCTACGATTAAGTTCTAAGATCTAAGCGAAATTTTCACATCTCTGCAAAAAAAATGGAAAACAATTTTTCGCACCTTTCTATACAAAATAAATGACTACACTATCACAATAGAAATCATTGTACATGTACGACACTACAATAAATAGATCGTGATTGTTATTAATACTTCAAAGCCACAACTTATGTTTGATATCTTAAATGTATTATAGTGTATGGCTATAAAAAGGATTATCTGCATATTTTCTCACCTTTATATACATATTTTCACACCATTTGATTAATTTTGAAAATAATGCTAGAGACTAGCTTCCAACGGGTGACATGGGGTTTTCAGGGGTGTAGATTTCGAATATCATATTTTCAGATGTATTTGATAATTTATTTGTTTACTTTTGTTTACATTAGATACATAAAGTAAACAAATCTCAAAGATAAGCTAGAAACTTGCTTTCAACGGTTGACATGGGGTTTTCAGGGGTGTACATTTCGAATATCATGTTTTCGAGCAAATTTGATAATTTAATTGTTTACTTTTGTTTACATTGGATACATAAAGTAAACAAATTACAAAAATAGGCTAGCGACTAGCTTCCAACGGTTGGCATGGGGTTTTTAGTGCTGTAGATTTCAAATATTATATTTTCAGATCCATATGATAAATTATTCGTTGACCTTTGTTTACAATATTTATATAAAGAAAAAGAATTCCCAAAATATGTTAGATTAAGTAACTCCAGGCGCCTGCAGGGCGACTCTGCGGACACGCAGTGTCCGCAAGCCGCGCAGCGCAAGCAAGCGAAGCGTGCTTGTAATAATTATATAACAGTATCGCTGGTATTCTCATTCTAGGACGGTTGAATTTAAGTTGGCCCCCTAAATTAAAATCTCTGGAGCCGGCTTGATTTACCACCTGACTTATATTCTGTGCATGGTTTGAAAATTCACAAACTGCGAAGGAGTACATACAACTTTACATTGTGTATTTGAACCTTTACTGCTCAATATATGGCTAGGTAGTCAGCAAAGCTATTAAAAAAATGGGAATTATTTTAATAAATTGTTCAATCAAATATGTAACATCAACGTTATGAATACAACTCAATTTAGAAAACTAACAATTTTCTAAATATAGAATTTAATCTATAATACACACACAATAAACCAAGATGATATTGTTCTATTGTTAGCAGTCAGCGTAAATTGCGAAAATAGGTTTCTTCTACCCTGATAAGTTGGTACTAATTGATCTGCTCATCTCGAAGTAGTTTATATGCATCGAATTCCACGTAAATATGACATTTGAAAACTGTCTAAGTCCCCTAAAACACTTCGGTACTAATTAAATAATACTATTATCTCCAAGTTTATTTTGTAATTAAAAGAGATGTATAATTTTATCAAAATATTAATAACTTAACAGATCTAAAAATATATCAGTACAGTAACACGATCAATCTAACAATAGTATAAGTGCTAACAATGATTGCCTAGAGCAATAGATAAGAATAGTTGGGACAGTGGTTAATAGTCATTAAGGTGACTCTATGACAGTATAACTGCCGCCTGTGGAAGTCTAACTGCGAGTGTTAAATACCCCCAAAAAGAGGAGTACAATCACAATTATTACTAACACCACGAGTATAATGAACAGAACTAGGGCAATAATGTTGAAAAGTTTTGCATGAAACCCGTGTGATTTAGCTATTTCAACCTCGCGTCTTTTCTCAGCTTCTTGACCCAGAATCGCGAAAATAAGGGCAGGAATCCCAAATTGTGGACAGAATATGAAATTCAAGATAGATAATACCAGACAACAAGCTCCCACTTGTGTACGAGATATGTCAGCATGATGGTGGATGGGCATATTTGTTGAGAGGGGAATGTTTGCATTGATCGGAGCAGTTGTTGCAACATTAAGGCCAGCATTGCATTCTAATTGACCTGGATTGTAGGGTCGATATTCTGGTAACTCTTGGAACTGAAGTGGTTGACGATCTTCATCTCGATGCATTTCAATTACGTATTTCAATTTATTTACTTGATCGTTGTAAACAGTAGATTATATAGTGTGCAAAACTGAGCCTATTTACTAAAGCTTCAAAATGCAACTATTTAATAATGATGTAATTCGGTTTACATGTTGAATAAAATATTTTGTGTGACTGGTCAATATTATCCTATGTTCTAATTTATCACCTGACTTATATTCTAAAATATTATGTACATTATTTTGAAGGTCACAAGCTGCACTAGAAACTGTACATTGTGTATTGAACATTTACTGTCATTATTAATCAGAGAACTTGCTTACATAACTAAATCTAATAAAACTCAATTTATATACATGCCTGTTAAAATTGGGGATTATTATTATTGTTCAATTATACATGTCTCTAATATCAACATTATGAAAACAAGTCAATTTAGAAAACAGACACATTTCTAAATAATCTGCGAATCTACGTATAGTAATACATACAGAATAAACCAACTACGTACTTGTAAATCCAAAATGAATTATTGAATTATCTAATGACAGTTCACATACATTATAAATTTATAATACATCACTATGATAGGTAGGGATTCTAGGGAAGATTTCAATTGCTTTTCACAGTTTATAATCTTCAAGATAAAATGGTCCCATGATAAAAGCTATGATGTTCCAATGGAAATCCCATGTAAAGAGAAAAAATTATATCAACTATGTTAAAAAAACCCTATAAATCACTGCACTAAATAATATAAAACGTGGCTGCCCCTGGTTGGCATGTATCTATGCAATTTATTACGCTCGCACTCGTATCTAATATACTTTGTTTCTAATATTGTCAAGTTTAATTCATATCAACTTAGGAATACAAATACAGCTCGATTTGACAAAACAAACATTTCTAAATACTCAATCTAAATCTAGATGCATAATAAACAAACTCATCCCAGAAGAAAGTAATAAACCACAGTTCAATTACAACATTAATGGACTAAAACAATACCGCTCAATTGATGGAAGAGAAGTCATGCATGACAATATAATCAAATTAATTTCCGGAATATCGATATGAGTTTTCTACTGAACTGATTATAGATGTAAATACAACAATGATAACCACTAGAGGTATTACCAAATACGCGACGTATATTATGTAAAAAATTAAGCCAACGATATTGAAAATTTTTGCATGATACGCGTGTGATTTAGCTGCTTCAATCTCGCGTCTTTTCTCAGCATCTTGTCCTAAAATCGCGAAAATAAGCGCAGGGATCCCACATAAAGGACAGCATATGAAATTCAGAACTGAAACGATCATAGCACAAGCTCCCACCTGTGTACGTGAAATGTCAGCATGGTGGATGATGATGTTCGTATTAGTTTGAGCGGGAATACATGGAACAGTGGGAACTGGCGTTGCAGTTGAGCATTCTAGCTGACCGGGGTTGTAAGGTCGATATTCTGGCAATTCATGGAGTGGTTGGAGATCTTCTTCCTTCTGCATTTTCAATATTCTCTGCCCGTATTTTTGAAAGTGTACCTCTACCAGCATTTATATGCAATAGTTTTGTGGTATAAATGCTATTGATATCCACCTGTGAAGAGAGGTGTATCAATCATAACTATTCGGATTAGTCTTACTCTGGGAGTTCTATGTGTAAGGAACACCCACCACGTGTTCTACGAATGTCTTTATTATTCCTTTATGGACAACTTTAGAGAGTTTTGAGATAGGTACCGTACCTCCGTCTTGAGATGACAAATGCGTGTGCATAGTTTATGTCATCGTTTGCAGTTGGAACAGGGTATGATTGGGTAATATTAGTTTTATTAATGTTGCTTGGAGGCAATTTAAGACTTCAGAAGCATCCTTATGAAACGGGAAACGTAGATTATAGTTAATAGCATATCATGAAATTGAGTTCTTAAAATAAATATACTATAGTAACGTTTTAGGCAGGGTTGGGTTCAATTATATTATTATATTCAATTACAATTACAATTACAACTAATTCGAATTTACAATTATAATTATAATTACAATTACAAGCAACTTTAATTTATAATTATAATTACAATTATAATTATAATTGAGAAGATATTCACAATTACAATTACAATTACAATAATGATGCGTGTATCTTCGGTGAACATATTTATAGTGCACAGGGACCATGAAAAAGAGAGAATTCATATGCTTACTCGTAAAGTTGTCAACTTACACTTACCAATTCCCGAGAAACACCAATCACAACGATATCAAAACAATAATGTAAAGAATTAACACATGTATAGGAATTGTAAACGTGGCTTTAGCCTTTAGGTATAATTTAGACGTAATTACAATTATGTACTCCAATTACAATTACAATTATGTCAATTTTTTCGAATTACAATTACAATTACAATTACAAGATTTTTCAATGATCAATTACAATTACAATTACAATTATGTACAAAACGTAATTAATTGTAATTAATTAATTACAATTATAATTGAACCCAACCCTGGTTTTAGGATTATTACTTTCACTTGACTCAGGGTAGAAGGTAGACAGAGTAGAACAGGGTAGAAGGACTACGCTGAAAAAGTTATGAAGTTGCATAAAATGGATTATTGAACTATTTACTGACAGTACACATACATTATACATAATACATCACTATGATAGGGAAGATTTCTATTACTTTTTACAGTTTATAATCTTCAAGATAAAATGGTCCCATGATAAAAGCTATTGATGTTCCAATGGAAATCCCATGTAAAGAAAAAAAAAATTATATCAACTATGTTAAAAAAAATGATAATTCACTGCACTAAATAATCTTGAAACTTTGGGGTCTATTCCAAATACTAATAGCAATCGATCAAATAGCAAAAGTAACTTATGCCACCCATGTGCAACCCCAGAGTATACGTATGCCCCTGGTTGGCATGTGTATGTGCAATTTATTACGCTCGTACTAATATCCAATATACAGTAGAATTCGGTTAGTACGTACTCGGGATACAACGTACTTCGGCTTAGTACGTACCAGTTTCTCTGAACCAAAATTCATTTATTACATATATATAGATTCCTATGTAATATCAACTCGGTTAGTACGTACTTTTTCCGCTTCCCGGAGGGGTACGTACTAACCGAGTTCTACTGTACTTTGTTTTTTTCTAATACATTGTCAAGTTTAATTCATATCAACTTAGGAATGCAAATACAGCTCGATTTGACAAAACAAACATTTCTAAATACTCAATCTAAATCTAGATGCATAATAAACAAACTCATTCCAGAAGAAAGTAATAAACCACAGTTCAATTACAACATTAATGGACTAAAACAATACCGCTCAATTGATGGAAGAGAGGTCATGCATGACATTAGGATTAAATTAATTTCCGTAATAATTTTGAGAAATTCTGTTCGCTGCTTCATATCCATCATATACATTTGCTACAAATAAAATGAATCCAACACATGATAGTGACGTCAACGCGGAGTGTATAATGAAAAAAATTAAGCCAACGATATTGAAAATTTTTGCATGATACGCGTGCGATTTAGCTGCTTCAATCTCGCGTCTTTTCTCAGCATCTTGTCCTATAATCGCGAAAATAAGCGCAGGAATCCCACATAAAGGACAGAAAATGAAATTCAGAACTGAAACGATCATAGCACAAGCTCCCACTTGTGTACGTGAAATGTCAGCATGGTGGATGATGATGTTCGTATTAGTTTGAGCGGGAATACGTGGAACATTGGGAACTGGCGTTGCAGTTGAGCATTCTAGCTGACCGGGGTTGTAAGGTCGATATTCTGGCAATTCATGGAGTGGTTGGAGATCTTCTTCCTTCTGCATTTTCAATATTCTCTGCCCGTATTTTTGAAAGTGTACCTCTACCAGCATTTATATGCAATAGTTTTGTGGTATAAATGCTATTGATATCCACCTGTGAAGAGGTGTATCAATCATAACTATTCGGATTAGTCTTACTCTGGGAGTTCTCTGTGTAAGGAACACCCATCACGTGTTCCACGAATGTCTATATTATTCCTTTATGGCCAACTTTAGTGAGTTTTGAGATAGGTACCGTACCTCTATCTTGAGATGACCTTTCAACTATTATGGATCATCAATCAGTCTACAAATGCGTGTGCATAGTTTATGTCATCGTTTGCAATTGGAACAGGGTAAGATTGGGTAATATTAGTTTTATTAGCATCCCTATGAAACGGGAAATGTAGATTATAGTTAATAGTATATCATGAAATTGAGTTCTTGAAATAAATCTCCTATAATAACGTTTTAAGATTACGTATTACTTTCACCTGTAATAAATAACGAGATAGAAGGAAAGATCGGTCGAACAAGGCACCCTGCTTACAGATAAACATCTGAATTATCTGATTTAACTGAAGAATGCTGTAAATTTTTTAAAACGAATATTTCCAAGATTGAGCAATTAAATGAGGCATTTTTCACGGAATTTGCAATATTTGGTAATAATTTCTCCTCAATCCCAATATTCCTGAATAATCGGATGAAATATTTGAAAGTTGCATAATGTAGTATGACAAAAATATTGACTTCCTTCCCCCCTGTGAAAACTTTTTTAAATTATTATTTAATTCTATCATTTAATAAACACAAACAAAATAAAACTTTCTAACAATAGGGTATATGTACAAGTTACAAAAAAGGTTTGATAAAGCTAACACACAGTGAGAAAAATATACAAAATTATAATTTTTCAATATGTTTGGGAAGTAGGCAAATTCGCAATTTGACGCTCTAGTTGGGAAACAGCGGCCAAAAGATAACTAGTGAAGTAAATTACCAACACCACAAATCCTACGACAAATAGCAGATTTATGATAAGTAGGATTAGCCAAATAATGTTGAAGACTTTGGCATGGTAAGCATGAGATTTCGCTGCTTCGAAATCACGTCTCTTATCCGCTTCTTGTCCCAAAATTGCGAATATTAACGCAGGAATGCCCAGCCGTGGACACCAGATATAGTTGCAAACTGCACAGCACATGCAACATGGACCTACTTGAGTGCGCGAAATGTCATGCGTGTTGATTGTCACACGTTGGTAATTCGGTTCGAGCGTGACAGGTGGGATTTGTGGTGGACTGTCAGTGTAAGGCATTTCCTGGAGAGGTTGGTACTTAGACTCCATTGTTGAAGGATAATTGGAATATTGACTTGGTCTAATTTGAGCTTTATATATATTAGCAATAGAAAACCGATAATGTACGAGTGGGATGTAGGATGACTAAAGAGCAGTAAGGTATTTCAATCCCACCCAGGTAAATGATATGCATGTAGAGATTTGGCTCCAGGAGTTTGAAATACCGCCCAAATGTAGGAAGAATTTATATCTCAATAATCAAATCTGAATACCTATTTGTATATGAAATGAAAGTGATGTGAAATGATAACTAGTTGAGTGATATTTGTACCATCTGACGTTCAAAGTTTGCATTAACATTAATAATTGCATTATTCCTACATAACTATAATAAATAACTCGAATTTAAGCACTTAAACATATTCAAGCAACAATCCAATTAATCTTTTTTTCTTAAATACATTCCATATTACAAAATATTAAGCGAATCATACAAGTATCTCCAGATATATCGTGAATTATTATAAATTAAATATTTGCATTTCTATGATAAACTTTAAAGCTTCATAGTCCCCATGTGACAGTGTAAGGTGATGACTCCATTCAATACTTTCAACTTCTAATATACACTGTTATTTGATTGCTATCTTATCTTCCTTACGAACTTTCATAATTTAATACTTTGCAATGTAATATTCACTAAATATTTCTACCTAAAATGAAGCAAATTACATTTGATGACCTAATATGTCTAATTACTAATACTGCACCTTAATTAAAGCATCGCTAGAACTGTTATAAAGGTCAAAATTAAAGTCGTGGAACCAATTAATATTCTTCAAGTCTCATTAACTAATAATTAAAGTACGTAAATACTACACAACATGTGATATCCTTTCTAGCATCACAAGGTTGTTGTCACTTGTGCTAGTTCATAGTTCAATGATCTCAGACAGAATTCTAGATATATTAAATATCAATTGTATTATGTATATAATAATTAATTTAATATTATTATTGAATGAATTGAATGCTAGATTTGCTTGTTTTTGTAATAAGTTTGGATAAAATCCTTTGTAATCTCGTAAGTTTTATGATATTTTGACTATCTGATGGAAACTAATAAATCTGACATCCTCTGAGCGCAAATATATAAACCAAGGTTTAAGTATACCAATTTAATACTATCAAAATAACTAAGATCACACACAATAATTGTTTTTATTCGAACGCCCAAAAGTGTCGAGACAATAACATCGGAAAGTTGCCCCGGAGTCAGACTACTTTATATACAATTGCACACGTCGATAATCCTACATTTGATTCGAATATGTACATATATGCATTTTCTCACAGAGAATCCTGGAGATAGATATAGTAGGGCATCTGCTGTACTTTGCCTGTTGAGAATCTGTGATAAATTTGAGATATTACTCAATCTATGACAAATTTAGCAACATTTCCAAAGAAATATTATGTCAACAATTATAGTACAAGATGATGCATAAATGTTATGGTGATAATCCCTTCACATGTAATTGAAATTCTTCCCACTAGAACTGATGAACTACTATATAAACTGTCAGTATTATTGTAAAATAACTTAATCAAATGAAAAGTAGTGACGATATTTGAATGTTAGAACACAGAGCATAATCTTCATCCTACGTTAGTTCAATTTGCATGACTGACTTGAACCTATAAGTTTATTAATGGTATAAAATACTTTAAATTTACAAAAAATATATTTTTATTTATTTACTCTTGCAACAGATTATCTTCAAATAGGAAATAATGTCACATAATGAGAAAAAGGAGAAAGCTCCTCCTGGATTTGACAGAACACTCCGTACCATGGAGCACCATGGGCATTATCACAGAAAGTTTTTGAGAGGTAAATATCGTCGAAGGCAACTGGATGACAAAGACACCAGTCCGACTCACTCCAATCAATCCGATGCAAGCGTAAAAACAGAGGAAAATAATGACATTGAGAGTGAAGCCTTTTCAAAGCCATCAAACTCCAACATGAGTCGGCTCGATCGGGGAAATAATGCGTTCACAAGTCACAAAGTGTTTATTGAGTTGGAAGAACTGAATGAAGATTGCACACAAGACATGGAATGGAAAGAGACAGCGAGATGGATTAAGTTTGAGGAAGATGTCAATAAAGTGAAAGGAGGCTTCGATAGACCACACGTTTCTACTTTATCTTTTCACTCGCTTTCAGATGTGAGGAAAGGAATTCAAACAGGATGTGTTCTCCTCGACTTAGAAGCAACCTCACTTACCCATGTCTCATTCCAAGTTGTCAACAGCCTGATAGCCTTGCAAAAACTTGACAAAAATCACCGTGATGATGTATTAAAAGCACTCCTATTGCGTCATCACCATGAACATCATCATAGTTTCTGGGAAGATTTAAAGAACACTTTACACTTGCATCATCATCATCATCATGGGCGACCGCATTTACAATCACAGTCTAGCACTGAGTCTCCCATAGATCAAAAGCACCATGGATTCCGTCTCCGTTCTCGAACAATGAGCATCACCCTTGATGAAATCCAGGAAATGGATTTATCAAGGTATACGCCTGAATTGGATCGCGCATTAAGCACCAATGAAGATGCGGAATCGCACCACTCTTTGGTTCTGGATGATAATACAGAAGCTACAGCTGTGTTGGTAGGGCCTCTGCAAAGTCTTGACGAACCACTTCTAGCCTTTGTACGGCTTAAAGAGGCCAGGAAACTAGGCAACCTTTTGGAAGTGAATCTACCAGTGCGCTTCTTATTTCTCTTATTAGGCCCATTGAACTGTTCACTGAATTACCACGAGATAGGTCGATCCATTGCAACACTTATGTCCAACCAAGATTTCCATGACGCGTTGTATGCTATGAAAACAGAGGATGAACTTCTGAAAGCAATTGACTCGTTTCTTGATGAAAGTATTGTCGTGCCACCTGGTGATTGGAATTTCACAGAAGCAGAAAAGAAAGATACAGATAATACCGCTGGTGTACCAGATACAATTATTTTTGCGGAAACATACTTGAAGAAACCGTCTTTGATACCGTTCAGTGGCTTATTCCGCGATTTCAAAAATGTCTTCAATCCGTTTCGTTACTGGTCTGACTATTGGGATGGGTTTAATAATGCGCAGTGTATCCTGGTTGTTTGTTTCGTCTTCTTTGCTTGTCTAGGCCCAACTCTGGTATTCGGTGGGTTGTATGATGAGAAAACTAATCACCAGATTGGAGAAATAGAATCGCTCCTCGCTAGTTTAGTGTTTGGGGTCATATTTTCGATTTTCGCTGGTCAACCTTTAATGATTCTCGGTGTTTCAGGGCCTCTGTTGATTTTTGATGAAATTATCTTCGAATTTTCTCATCTAATTGGGATAGATTTTTTAACTTTCCGCGTCTGGATAGGCCTTTGGCTTGCCTCGTTCTTACTAATTGTTGTAGCTCTACAAGGGAGCTTTCTAGTACGCTACTTCACACGGTTTTCAGAGGAAATAATTGCATCTCTAACTGTGTTCATCTTTCTAATCGAGGCAATTTACTACATAATACATTTGGTGAATTGTTACCCAATTGAAGGATATTGTCCATCCGATTCTATGCACCTGAATTCTTCTAACATCTCCATCAATTCACATGGCCATTCAATGCAATCAAATTTGAGTCATTCAAACACTTCTGCTCATCATGACACTGAGTGCCAATTTGTTGATGTTGATCCTTGCCATTCTAAAATTCTCGTTTCAAACACAGCTCTGTTCTCGATTCTTTTAATTTTTGGTACCTTTTGGCTTCTTCTTACACTGAGACGATTCAGGCATAGTAAATTTCTTCGTAAATTTATAAGACATATTTTCAGCGATTTTGGCATACTAATTTCACTTGCAATATTCACGATTCTCTCGTTCTTGATTAGGGGAAAGATCTACATTGAAACAGTTGGGTTTCCGGAAAACTTCGAACCGACAACTAAACGTAGCTGGTTTATTAGTCCCTTTGGAGAGCACCTGGATTTTAAACCTTGGGCAGGATTTCTCGCTTGCATTCCAGCTGCTATTCTTTGCATTCTAATCGTGATGGAGACGCAATTGACCAGTCTCTTAATCGCGAAAAAGCACCATCGCCTGAAGAAACCTGTTGGTTTCCATTTGGACTTACTATTAGTTGCTTTTTTCTCAGCTGTTTCAGGATTTTTCGGTTTCCCATGGTTTTGTGGAGTAGCTGTACGCTCCTTACAACACGTGCAAGCTCTAGCCATTTATTCCCACGAATCACCTGGTGTCGTGCCACACATAGTTGGGATTAGGGAGCAACGGATGACGAATCTCTTCATTCACCTTCTAATCGGGGTTTGCATTCCTATCCTTTGGGCGGCTAAACGCCATCTAGGTTTTTCTCTCCCGCTCCCAGTGCTTTTTGGTGGACTCATCTACCTTGGATTCATATCATGGAAGAGTTTACAGTTTGCGGTTCGTCTGAGGTTAATGTTTATGCCCAGTAAGCATCACCCAAATACTAGCTATGTGAAGAACGTATCGCCCTCCCGCATGCATACTTTCACCATTATCCAGCTCATATGCTTCGGCATAATACTAGCAGTTAAGTTAGTTACCTGGACTGCATTGTTATTCCCCATACTTTGTCTGCTATTGGTCCCATTTCGTAAGTTTTTCCATTTTCATTTCACTCCGACAGAACTAGAGGCATTAGACCATGAGGACGATTGTCCAAAGGATCTTGGAGAAAATGATGGGAGCTTATCTGAATTTGAAACAACTCATATACCAATCTAACTCAACTATTTGATTGTTACTTTCGTCTTTATTTTCTTTCTTGTCATAACGCTACTTTAAAGTTTGTTGTCAGTGCATACTTTATAACGACATATTCGTTACCTTGTGTTTGTATAACTCTTGTTTGAAGGTTTGGATTAAAAATACTAACAATATTATTAAACTTTTTGAATTTAGACATTATACATGATTTAACATGATTTTTTTGTGATAGAAATAATTGCTGAGGAAGGATATAATACTTGTAATAATATACTATCCTTTATAATTGTGTCATCGTTAGTAGAAAATCAATGCTCAAAGTTCAATTGATCACAAATACATAAATGGAGGAAAATCTGTGGAAATATGGCCCTGACCTTTTAAGTTATCCTAATAGATATACACTTAATTTGAGAGGTACATTTAACACGTATTATTCAGGGGAAAATTATATCTTTATAATGTTTGAAATCAGCAAATTTATCTCAACCCCAAAAAGCAATGTTGAAATTTCTTTTTCTTAATTTGAATTATGCTGATAACCTGATATACTGATAAGTGATAGAGTTATGATATGCGTGTAATTCCGTGAGATCCCTTGGGGGCATGAATTTTTCTAGAGAAACAATTTCAATCTTGGTTTATTCAAGTTTCTTCATTTATGAATAATCTAATCCATTGTTAATCGCTAAAGTGATGTAGTTATACCTTGCAATATATGCTCGATGATGTTTCAGTCTTTTGTTAGGTATTTATGAAAAATCTACACCTATCATATTGCAAGTGTATCATTTATAATGTAGGCATTTTCCTTGCTTCGGGGAATCGGTATCATCAGGTGTCTTCTTCCATGATAAAGGACGAATACAAGATAACTTTATCTACTAACGCACCAAATCTATACGGATTTGCATTATACTGATATCAGCATCTGTTAAATTTTCCGTTTATTGTAATTTATGATTAACTTCTTGGTTTTGGAAACTTGACGATAAATTAATGATAAAACTTTTCGTCTGGAGGGTGATAATTAATTAATCTTAATCGAGTCGTCATTTAGTCTTCCTGGCAATTATAACTCACGAGTCAACTATAATATTCAAATCTATCATTCGATAGTTGAATTTATCGATGAGTTCATTACACCTCATTGCAAATACCTATTGAGCAGAGATCTCTCTCATATTCTCATAAATATATATCTGAAACTTTGAACTACACATGCATTCGCTATAAGGGATATAGCTGGAGATATTTTCTTATTAATTAATCCAGTAGAAAGTGTATATATTCAATTCTAATTCGCTGTGCTGAGACGAAGCAAAAATGCATCACCCACTTGACAGGAGAAGCTCACACGAGTATATAAGACGGCCTAAGTCTGCTCAAGGCATTTTAAAGTGTCCATCTCCACTCAGCTTAAACTCAATTGAAGCAGATTTCACATCGCCGAGACATCCAGAGCTCAGTCCTCTTGTTGATCATCAATATTTTTCAGGTGAACCGATTCTTCGCTCGCACTCACTCTCAACTACTTCGGTCAGGCCACGTCGAAACACTTTTAGTAGTACCCATACACCGTCTCACCTCCAAACTAACCCCACTCGACAGCTACAATCCGCTTTTCGGACTCGCAGCATGAGTACTCAATCGAATATGTACAATCGCGCCAATGAACGCGAATCGCTCGGTCCGCGTACCTCATGCCCTGGACCGGCAAACAAATTCCGTTCACAAACGTCGCTAGTCGGCACACCGCTACTCCCTCAGCTTAAACACAGCGTGGTGTCCCTCTCAGACAACGATCTCTCCCTCCTGCTCTCTCGGACCAACTCTCAAGGGAAGCAGCAGGGAGAGAGCTCTGACATCATGAAGAGTTATTCTCTCAAAGTCAAGCGTTGGTTAACTGCCCAGGCAGAGGCACTCAAAGCTACGATGGCGCCTAAAGCGCTTCCCTTCTCTTACTTTCTGTGCTACAATTATGTGGAGATACCCTGGTACTCGGACAGTTGCTACACAAGGTAAACCTCAAAATAATTATAGCGTACCTGTTATAGGATATTTCTATTTGATTCATACTTGCCAACTGCACCGCTTTTTTCACTCTTCTTTTGAGCTAACTTTCACGAGTGTCCCGCTTTTTTAAAATTCTATATATAATATTTTTCTATTGCGTCCCGCCATGTCCCGCTTTTATCATAACTCAAGTTGCCATGCATGTTGATTGGTATTTTTGGCCACGTTTTGGCCTTGTTAGAAAATCACTCCTGAAGTTATCCATCCAATTTCATCTCTTAGATCAGCTGATAAATGCCGAGGATGTGAAGGCGATTTTTTCCAGCAAGAACCTTGTCTCCTTCACGACAACCGACTCTGGCACTACACCTGTCTCCGCTGTAACCACTGCAACCGTCAGATCCAACCGAACACCCCCTACCTCTGCCCCTCCATCAACTCTTCAGACAGATTCTGTGACATGAAGCCGATCGTATCTGGGACGCAGTCTCTCGGAAGGAAACGGAATTACTCTTTCTCTCCTGAGTACTGGAAAGGAGTCACTTACATCATCTGTGCGAGGTGTGTGCCCATCTGTAGGACCTGTATCAGGCCGGTGATAAGCAACCACGTGATGGCAGTGGGGAGCCATTGGCACCAGGACTGCTTCAGGTGCTCTACTTGTGGAGATGTGAGTTTGAATATTTCAAATGAATGTATGATTATCTTAGTTATTTTCCACGGATTATTTAGATAAGCTTTGTTATCAAATGAACTAATTTGCTCCTATTGTGTGACAATGGTTGTCTGCTATGTACTGGTTATTAGTTCAACTCATTCTATCAATCAACATTGCAACCGTTCTAAATTTAACTTTAAATATTTATCTGCAAGAGGACAGTTTTCTACCAACTTATTCTGAATCGATTCATCTTGTAATGATATTTTCGTTGCAATACATGTGTCAGTAATTGGTTGATACAGATACAAATACTCTTTCGAACTGAATTATTTGGAAGTGTGAATTTTGCGAGGTAAATACTCAGGTGCATTATCCATCTGTCTCGTGGATACGTGGAGACTATGTACTTAACCAAATCAAAGAGATGTAGAGGAGTATTTCTGATAATAATAAGGCAAAGTCGCATTATCTGCAAATTCTACTTGAGATACAATTTAATGTTTTAAATTGGGCACAGAGTTCACGAAAAACGATTTCTCTCAAGGCACCTGACTATCTCTATTGTGGTAAATACTGTCAGTAGACGTCTATGTCATGGAATGATGAAATTTCTCTGAATAGAATACTTTTAATTTCTTGATTAAAACTTTGTTACGTTTAATTTCGACTTTAGGAAATTCCCAGTATTGTGATCATGATGATTGAAAAATAATCGTTTTATTTGGCACTCAGTTTAAGGTATTCGTACAGAGTCTAAGTTTGTAGCGAATTAGTAGATTGCTGGTTTTGTATTAGCAATCAGTTGATTGGGCTGTTTTCCTGTTTTCGATATTTTCCATGTTTTTAATTCAGCTGTAGAGCTTGTGTATTTGTACCTGTGAGATTCAGTAATTAGATTCATATTCAAAATATTTATTTATTTCAAAAGGTTTTATTACTCATTTTAATTTTTAAAGAGAAATTTATTGTCAATATTCTATAGCATCTCGGCAAAAGCAGCAAAGTATACGGGAAGAAGGGAGAGGCATGTTGCTCACGATGTATCACACCTCTCTTCGAACAAGCCCTCTCCGATCCCAAACTCCTGAGGAGTGCCCTCAGCATAGACTCAGATGAGATCGACACTCCAATGGACGAGGCAGACATAACTACGAAGTTCAAGACCAGGATGTGCAGGGAGAACAGCCTTCTGTTTTCTAGCGTCACTGAAATGGCATCTGCATTCGCCTATGCTCTATCCGTGAGTTATTTGAGTTTTTTAAATCAGTCCACTCCGCTTAACCCTCCGTTGCCCCCTGGAATGTGTCGCGTCATTTCCGGTTTAAGTCATTTTGGGCGGGGAATCCATAAAAATTCGGGGTATTTACTATAAATAGAAAAAAACCCAAGCCATCCGGGGTTAATAATATCATATATTATATTATTAAATAATATGGACAAGTCTCCAGGAACGGAATGGTTCCCATACATAGAAGCTAATACTAAATTTCATCGGTTAATTGGGAACTCCGCTTAATCGGGGCAAAATATCCGGGACTAAAGTGTCCCGATTAAGCGGAGTCACCTGTATATACAGTCCTGGCAAAAAGTCTGGAATATTTTAGTATTTTCCAATTTTTTTGAATTTACCCAGAAATAAACATATAATATATTTTAATTAAATATTTCACTTTTCGTGTTATAGAAAGAGTAGACTCTAGATTTTCATTGCATTAAATTGATAAAAAATATTCTGCAATATTAAAATTTGTTATTTTTGCTAAAACTAGAATATTCATATTTTACATACAATATTCCAGACTTTTGCCGGACTTTACATTAGGAGAATATCGAAATCTCCCTACCTCCATATCCTGAGAATTTAAGCTTATACTTAATAACCGCCGAATTCCTGTCTTCTCTGTTTTCGTACTAACAAAACTATTATATTCGACAATATTATAAGTGGAGATATCTTGAGCGAAATCTTGATTACAAATTTACTTAGAATTAAATATTGAAAATAGGCAAACATCTGGTATTATGGGGAATGCAAGGAATTTGAACACTACATATCGTAGATGGTATTAAGACATTTCTAATTGCGTTGTAATTTCGATTGTCTTATCTAGTTTACCAAAAATGTACTTGGCGATAAAATCCTATTACTCAGATTATTAATATTTGAATAATTCAGAATTGTAATATACTTTACTAAATAGATTTTGATTGTTTTAAGGCTTGAAAGAAAACGGTTATTTCAATGCAGTAAATGCTGACTGCTTGCAAGCAAGGATATTACGTTATAATGTAACAATCTCGCTTTGGAAGTGTGGTCATCAGAATGACTCAATTCCTATCAATTACACAATCTATCGAGGATATAATTTTCTAAAGAGTAATGCCAGACATGGCGGCTGGCTGACTGGCTTACCACCACTTCCACAATGTCACACTTATTGGACATTACAAGAACGGCTGTACCGCTTTTGGAGTCACTAACACTGGAAAATAGACTACGATCACATCATTTTAACGGCCGTGCCATGCCACTGGACAGTATCGAGATGCTCCGACATCTGTATAATCCGAAACTCCTCGATACTCCGACGCTGTTTCATATCCCAGTGTGCTTGGTACCTTGCAATTTATCCGACAATTTGTCAATCCAACATTTTTTCGTTTCCCAACGAGTGTTGGGTTGTGCAGGTTCCACTGTACCATCTCTAATGAGAACAATTTCAATTGCACATCCATGTGGGTTGATTTAAGATTTCCCATTCTATTAGTATTTCACTAAATATATAATTTACGGAAATGATTATGACTAATATTAATGTAAATTTTAATATGAATAATATTATATCCACATTCGCTGTAGACATGAGGTGACTTGAAAATGTATAGTAATTATTGTAATACACCCCAGGGAGAAGATAATGTTATTACTCGACTCCCATCTGGTGAATAAATCTTACTATATATGGTGAATCATTGGAATCTGCAATATTTTTGGTTTTACTTGTTGTAATCATACACATAGACGTAACCAAACACATTCCTGAGCATATGCCTCATTAATATAATTGCTCTTTCGATATAGCATGATCTACTGATTCTACTTGCAAACAATGCCACACTTTAATTAATAAATAATTGCTCTAATCTACGTAAAAATTGGCTTTCATAGGGTTTTGTTATTAATAAAATAATATAATGTGTTCCTATATCAATTGAATAAAATATGAATTATTTCGAAGTAATTCAAGCATAATTACTTTTCCTTTCCATTCTCTCTCGTCTCTATATCATCCAACCATCTCAAGTAGGACATTTCTGATTGAATCTCTCGATCCTTTTTCTCTTTTAACTGTACTTCCTCATCTTTTTGGTTCTTCAGCTGATTCTCTTCACTCAACTCTCTTTCATTCCTGATTTTATCAGCCAACCATTCGGAGTAGGTAGGTTTGCTCTTATCTCCAGATCGTTGGTGTATTTTCCTACTTTGTAAGCTACGTATTTGTGCAGTTGGCTTCTTCGACAATTTGAGGTTAGCAACAGGATCAGAAAAGGTTAGCATTGTTTGAGTGTCCGGAATGAATTCCTTTGCTCTCTGCGGGTCAAACCATCCGTAGTTGAACCTATCAGGTTTGATTATGGATGTATTGGGCTGCTTACATGAGTCATTCTCCCATTCTCTGCATTTCTACAGATAAATAGATATCAATGAGGTCACTTCATCATCATCATAAGTAGGATTAATTTGGGTAATGGGTAATACAAACTGGGAAGATAGCAGGGGACGGCCAAAATTTGTTCGTATTATCCGGAATTCGTATTAACCGGAGTGATTTACATGTATTTTAGTCTAAGAGATAAAATATCTGTTCGTATTAAATAGGTTCTACGGTATGTACCTTTACTGAAACTGCATTGTCGCGAACGGCTAGGTACCGTGTCTGAAAGTTGCCCTTCATCCAAGCTGGGTTGGAAGAGTCGATGGTTTGGTGAGCCAACCTCATGTTGAGGTCTCTCAGTTTGTAAGGAGTGAAGTCCTTCTCCCAGCGATCCACCTGGTTATATTTCTGTAGATTCCATGAACAGAAATTCAAACTTTGCTCACACTTCTTCGCCCCATACAGTTTGGTTAGGTCTAGAGCTGTTTTCCCTTGGTTATCAGTTAACATTATGTCAGCTCCTTTATCGATTAGAATGCAGAGACATCGCCATTGATTCGTCCTAGCTGCAGCATGTAACGCAGTCCATTTAGTCTTTGTTTGTGTGTTGATATCAACATTCGTCAATCTTAAGAGTTTCTCAACTAAGCGGCAATGTCCTCGATGTGCTGCGATAAAGAGAGCGAGAAAAGCTTTGTATTTGCTCTGCTCATCATCTCCGGTTAGCTTAGCTTCATCCAACTCGGATATCAGTCCTGAGAATGCTAGAGCGAGCACACTCTCCCACATCTTCCAAGGCCTTAGGTTCACGCGTGCTCTAGGCACTATCTCATGCTGGGCCAGTGTGCAGTGACTTAGAAGGTCAGCTTTGTCCAAGTAACTCAGTCTGTACACTTCTGTCGGTATTCCGAGGTCGTGTTCAATGAGCACTTTCACCTCGCTCAGTTTGAGGCTGTTATCCACATTGTGTAGGTCGAGCACTTCGCCGTGTGGTAGCACGATTCGTATACTGTAAGTGTGTGGTCTTTTTACCTTAGGAAGCATTGGATCACTAATTAAGAGAAAATTGTGAATCTTTCGCTCCAAAAATATTTGATACTTGGTAATCAATTTGGGCATATTAATACATACATGCATTGTTATGGCTTGACAACTGCCTGTTTCAATCAACACGAGAATGCGATACTATTGGAATTTTCTTTATTATAAAGTTTACTTAATTAATTATAAAGTCAATGACAAAGCGGGTATCATTTTCTATTTGGCAAAAATTTGAACTCTTCCAATTTCTAGAAAATGCCTAGCAATTGTAAATATTTGCACCCACAATCAGCATTCCGATTACGTAAGTATCTGGTGAATATCATCTGTCCGCATCCCTGAATTCGTCTACTTTTCCAATAATTTTTCATTTATTCAACGATATCATCCAATATTCATTTTTTAAAGATAACAATCATTTTAGGAGCACACTAGGAAGAATGAGGAAATTTCTCTACCGGACACCCATAGGAACTACAGTGAAAACCTCAACGCATTCCTTACTTTCAACAGCCTCGATAGACGGTAAATGTTCAAGTTTTTTCTTACCTCTTCGCTCTGTATTTCAAGTTGTACTCTAGGGTTCTGAATAAATGGGGGGATTGAATTGAAATTTATTGATGTATTACATAGTAATACGTATCAATTATCTGGAATAAGATAAAATATTGAAGAATTCGGACAGAAGATAATTGATGCAATACACACTATTAAAAGTTGTCTTTAGATAAAACTTTCAAAGTCAATTTACGAAATTTATAAACGGTTGGAAGAAAATCCATAAATTAAAAGCGGAGGGGCCCGTTTATTCGGACCCCTAGAGTAATTGGTTTATATAATTTATTTAATTCCTTGGACAATCTGTCGAATAGAGAACTGTAACACTATAAGAGTGAATCAGTTATTAAATGTCTTAATCTTAATTAGTCATTTGAAAGAAAGGAAAAAGCAGAAAAAAGTATCTTCTTTCACCGGAAGTTTAAAGTGTGACAAGGGAGGAGTAGCTTGTCCTATCGTGAACCCTACAGTACCAATTTCTCTCTCATCTTACAAAACAATTATCAATAGTCATGAAGGGAGATCACTGGTAATGATTTTATTTGTATAAAATTGAGATCCTTTTCCCCACTTGAATTTTACTATAAGAAATAATAATAAACTATGTATGTACTAATCTTATACAATTGGACAATGGATATTATTTAAGCCTTTGTCCTCCCATCTAGCTGATAGACTACTGCATAGAGAACTGTGAGATTGAGAAGATCTACTTCATTAGTGACGTGGAGTGTCTGAAGGAATATGACAACGAGGAATTAGACTGGGCGGTCCTAGTCAGGAAGTTATACAAGCTGTATATTGACGTAGAATCACGTCCAGACATGCTCATCTGTCTCCCTAAAGACGTCGTGGAGGATATTAAAGAAAATATTAAGGCGGAAAATTGCCCTCTAAGTAAGATATAGGTGTATCCAACTCCTGAAGTATTATCATAACAAATAGAGATATTCTATACTTGATTATACATTCTTGTTTTCAGATATATTCGATAAGGCAAAAGATTTCGTGATGAACCAAATTGAAAAGAATATTGTGAATCATTTTCTCAAGAGTTCTTATGGGTCTCAGTATCTGAAAGCGCTTGTGTCATTTGACAACGTTTCACGTCAAGTAATCAGGTAATTTGATGGAGGAAATTCAAATTTTAATCTCATGATAAAATTTATTATAATTATTTTATCTCCTCAACAGATCTATAAGTAAGAATGTCAGCAAATTGGAGATAGAACTCACCGTCCTGGGATATGACAAGAGATACGATACTCAAATGCCGAAGGGAAAATCAAAATATTATGTAAGATATTTCGTACACATATTTCCTTAAGATTATTTGCGTTGTATTCAAATTGAATTGACTTCGTTCAAGGTTTATGAAATACAAGTTAAGATCGGCGAGTATGAGTTCACAATTTTTCGACGCTATAAAGAGTTCTACAACCTCAATGAAGCTTTGAGAAAGGAATTCGTTAAGCAGCTACCACAATTCCCGCACAAGTTATACTTCAGGAAAAGTGAGGTGAAGAGTATCGCGAAATCGCGATCAGCAGATCTTAATGAATACTTGCAAGTAAGTTTAATAATATTATGATAATATGATATCAGGGGCGGATCCAGGATTTTCTAAGGGGGGGGGCACAGAGCCTTTGACAGGTTTTCACCCAACGAAACATTTTTGGATTTTGGTCCTAATATCGATTACAGTATAATATTTAATAACATATATTTGTCATTATTATTTTTACCAAATATTTTCCAAATATATCACCCAACTTCCGTATTTGCGGGTTTGAATGTGAAAATATTTAATGTAGTAACTTTTCAAGGGGGGGCACGTGCCCCCTATACCTCCCTAAATCCGCCACTGGATATATATTTTGCTTATAGAATAGACCCCACACGTTTAGTTTTTCCCCGCCCAAAATGACTTAACCGGAAATGAGTTAGCAAAATCCCTAGTGCGAATCGGGTTAAAAAAACGTCCACCGACAGACTGATTGTGCAACTTTTCAAGATTTTAATTTTGACCATTTTAGGAGCTTTTGACCAAACCCCCTGAAATATCAAAGCATCAGGAACTGCTAACTTTCATAAAGCAGACGGAAACCGACGTGAAAGATGAAGAATTCAACAAATTCTTAACTTTACGAGGAGTGAGAAGGGCGAACTGATAGAGAAATGTAATACAAAATGGATATTTAGATTTTAAACTCAATTTTTTAATGTTATCTGATCCCTTGTTTTGATCTAACTGATTTGTATCGCTGTACTTTATTTTTAAAATCTAATGCAAACCTTTAATTCAGTCTAAATTTGTTATTTGTATCTGTTTTTTTGAGAAATTTATTACAGGTCAATTATTTGTAAACCTGGGATAAATGAGGGTGGATCGATTAGGTGGTTAATTACTTGTCTAATAACCTGGAAATATTTTGATTTATTTTGATTGAAATTACTAATCATTTATAATTATTTCTTGAAGAGAGAATTGTGTCTCTTCTTTTGAAAAAACTCGTTTTGTAATAAAAATTTCAAGCATTCGTACCTGATATTAAGTAATTTTCAAGTTCAGAAGGAACTTTCGTAGGAAATTCTCTCCTAGATCTCAAGTAATGATAAACTGAATGCACTCAATCCACTTAATACAATCAAATCTCAGCAACCTACTATTATATGATACTCATGGTACACAACATAATCGTCTCGTTATATAAGGAACCTATATGTATAAGTTTTCTCAACACTCTTTCGCGTCCGCAATACCCCCCGCAGTGATGGCGTAGCTAGCCTCGCTCTCCGGTTGATCAGGACTGTCGTAGATCTTCGCAATACGAACTTCGCCCCTTCCCTTCCTCAAACTGAGTCGAGTTGTAGACGCGTGTGCTAGGATGTGTCCTCCAATCGGCTTTTTCGGGTCTGCTTGAAATGATAGAGTTGCTCCTGGGTCAGCTGTCATTTGGTTGGTGATAAAAATCGCAATATTATACTCTTCTGACACCTTCTGTAATCGAGAGAGCATTTGTGCCAGTTTCTGTTGTCTATCCGCGAGTTCACCTCTGCCACTGAAATCAACACGAAAAAGTGCCATCACGGAGTCAATGATGAGAAGTTTGAAGATACCAGGCTCTTCATGAAACTTGGTAGCCACGTTTTCGATCAACTCCATCTGGTGCTCACTCGTGTACGCACGAGCGTAGAGCACGTTGTCTAGCATCGCGCTATGATCGAGGTTGAAGCGATCTGCGATGTTTTTCAGTCGATCTGGTCGAAAGGTGTTTTCTGTGTCAATAAACACAACTTTGCCACCGCCGTAGCCATTGGCACCTGGCATCTGTGCGGTTACACATAGCGTGTGAGAGATCTGCGTCTTTCCAGTGCGAAACTCTCCGAATGCTTCAGTAATACTCATGCTCTCTATCCCCCCTCCACACAACTTGTCCAGCTCAGCAGAGCCTGTGGTGATACGGAACACTTGCTTCCTCTTGTCGCTGTAGACGAGTGCGGTCAAAAAGTCTGCGTTTATGAGTTTCGAGACTGCTTCCTTGATCTTGTCGACTTTAGCTTCTGAAAGTCCTTTTATCATTCCGAGTTTTTTCCGTGTCGTCATCTGTACTCCCTTGACAGTACAAATGCCGGAAGCTTTGAGCTTTTTCAGGTCGGCCAAATTGATTCCATAACTCTGAAGCATCTCAACGTCTTGGTACTCAAGCTCGTTATCTTCTCCGTTCTTTACTCTCTGTTCCATCTTGATTTGTTTCGTTCATTACTGAGGATTTATATTTATAAGATTTCTGTCCATTCAAAATCTCTCTTTCCTCTGCAGCTGAATTTCATACCTATCTTACATGCAATTCTGAGTTAGGGACGATTTTAGAATTCAACTCTTGAGTAGTTTCTAACCAATTCAAAGCTAGTATTTAATAATATAAATAAGATATTCGAATTTACCTAATGGTCTAGTATAGTATTTGGAAAATTTTAAATTTGATTGATTACATTCACATAAAATTGCATAAATAGAAATACCCCAAATCATGAGCATTATGTCAGTTGTACAAACTTACTATTCCAACCAGATGGAAATGCACTTCAACGAGTCATGTTTTAATTAACTGAAATTATACAAAATTGGTGGCTATGATGAGTTCCATTTAAATAGATTATTTCAATTGGTAGGAAATAGATACTCTGTTATTTCCATCTTCAAGTTCTATAATTAATATGCCCATCGTAGCTTGTATTTATAAAACATCTTGATCTTAAAGGATACGTATTAATAGCTCAATATAACAGAGTAGAATGGCCACTCTACTCCCTGATAATGTACCACCACCTCATCCATTTGATTCAATAGCTGTTTACATAGAAAACAGATACGAGCGAATTGTGAAAGTTGTGAGAGAACGTAAACGAACACTCCTCACACAATTATCTGAATTCCGTGAAGAATATGACACTCTCCTTTCTAACAGAGACAAGTCAGAACAAGAGTTGAAATCTACTAAAGAGCACATTGAGAGAATCAAAGAGAATGACTTGAAGAAGATGCAGCAAGAGTTCTTAAGCAAAATTGAAGAAAAAATACGAAAATTACGAATCTCCGCTGCTAACTATTTCATCCAATTTGAATTTGAGAGTAGAGAATTGGAGAATAAACTCAGTACATTGGGTGAGTTAATCAAATTGGACTATAAGTTACCGAATTACTCAGAAATGGTTACCCCTGTTGTAGCTGTAGGGAAGAAAGGGAAAGGGAAAGATGAGTTCAGTGGACCAAAAGGTATTGCATTTGATGCAGAAACTCAATTGATTTATGTGTGTGATGCGGGTAATTCACGTATTAAAATAGTGTCAATGACTGGAGAGTTCATCAGTGAGTTTGGAAGTAAGGAATTGGTTCAGCCATGGGGTATATTGTTACATAAAGACAGTGTTTATGTAACAGACATAGGTCATCATGCTATTTTTCAATTTCATCTAAATACTCATCAGTTAGTAAGGAAAGTAAGCAAACTGGGCTCAAAGAAAGGTGAATTGAATGACCCTCTATCACTAGCTATAGGACCAGATGGTGATCTGTATGTAGCTGAAAATGATAATAACAGAATATCAGTTCTTGATGTTAGTATTAATTTCAAACGATTTATTCAGCATAAAACGATTATATCTCCTCAATCTGTTCAATTCACTAAAAGTAATATGCTAATTTTATCTTTTGATTCTCAGAATCATGTCCATTTATTAACTCTACAAGGAGATTATCTTAAATCTATTATTTCAATTGGATCATACTCATGGACTCACTTCTTTTGCCTCGACAGAGCGAATAACATTCTAGTTAGCATTAGTAACAAGAACTTAGTACAAGTTTACAATGAAAAAGGAAAGCTACTTTACACAATAGGAAAAGGTCAGTTTTACTGGCCATATGGACTAACTACGACAAGAAGTGGTAGACTCATCGTAGTATCAATTCATGAAGACCATGGACTCCAGATTTTCTAACTTCCTCCATGAACATTATGACTTTGAAATATAAAATATAATTTTCCTGTTATTAATTTTTAGAGTCAGTGAATATATTTCTGTATAGTTTGATGAATATCTTTATTAGTACATACATTTCTAAGTCTGAGGCAGACTAATGAGTTGTTTCATTTATTAATTCAGTTGGAATTGACTCTAGAGCTCCACCAGAGTTGTTATAACATGTCTGTACGAATATTAATTACAAGCAATCTCCACTTGAATGTACTGCGTAGTTCGCAGACGCTGCATATCCGACTAAACAAGAACGGATTTAAGGTTGACTGAGAATGGGCAGTAAGCCACCTTTTGTCAGCCTTTGTTCCTCCCTGGAGATCAGAGGTCCACTCTGGTGTAGGCACTAGTGCTGGGTCTGCACCAAGTCGTCCTTTGATTGATGTTCTTCCATCGCATAATTTCGCTTGTTCTACCTAAACACAACATTTCTGATAAATTTTTTATAATTTAAACTTCTAAAATATATTTTGTAGTGTAAACTCGTAAATGGTGTTTACCCTGCAACTCTATTTACTCACTTGAACACAGAAGTTCGATAAAAGTTAGTCTCTGTATATTTAGAATTTTTGAAAGGAAAATATCTTAAATCTATTATTTCAATTGAATCAAATTGAAATGAAATAATATATATTTCTCCTATGACACAAAGTGTAAGAAATAGATACTTTGTTCTTTCCATCTTAATTCAGAAGTTATACATATATGCTCATCGTAGATTGTATTAATAAAACATCTTGGTCTTAATTGAAGGATTCTAACTCGACATAGCAGAATATAATGGCCACTCTACTCCCTGGTAATGTACCATCACCTCATCCATTTGATTCAATCGCTGTGGACATTGAAAACAGATACGAGCGAATTGTGAATGTAGTGAGAGAACGTAAACGAACACTCCTCACACAATTAACTGAATTCCGTGAAGAATACGACACTCTCCTTTCTAACAGAGACAAGACAGAACAAGAATTGAAATCTACTAAAGAGTACATTGAGAGAATCAAAGAGAATGACTTGAAAAAGATGCAAGAAAAGTTCTTATCAGAAATTGAGGAAAATATACGAAAGTTAAAACTGTCTACTGCTGACTGTTGAGTTAATCAAATTGGATTATAAACTACCGAATTACTCAGGAATGGTTACTCCTGTTGTAGCTGTAGGGAAGAGAGGGAAAGGGAAAGATGAATTCAATAGTCCAAGAGGTATTGCATTTGATGAAGGAACTCAATTGATTTATGTGTGTGATATGTTGAATTCACGTATTAAAATTGTATCAATTACTGGAGAGTTCATCAGTGAGTTTGGAAGTAATGAATTGGTTAAGCCATGGGGTATATTGCTACATAAAGACAGTGTTTATGTAACTGACTGGTACCAGTGTGCTATTTTTCAATTTCAAATAAATACTCACCAGTTGGTGGGGAAAGTAGGCAAGAAAGGTTCAAGGAAAGGTGAATTTAATACTCCTAGATCACTGGTTATAGGATCAGATGGTGATCTGTATGTAGCAGAAGATAATAATAACAGAATATCAGTTCTTGATGTTAGTCTTAATTTCAAACGATTTATTCAGCATAAAACGATTCTATTTCCTCAAGATGTTCAATTCACTGAAAGCAATATGCTAATTCTGTCTAAGGATTCTCTCCATCGTGTCCATTTATTAACTCTACAAGGAGAATATCTTAAATCTATTATTTCCATTGAACAATCTTTATGGATTTTCTTCTTCTGCCTCGACAGAGCGAATAACATTCTAGTTAGCATTAGTGACAAGAACTTAGTACAAGTTTACAATGAAGAAGGAAAGCTATTTCACACAATAGTAAAATGTCAGTTCGATTGGTCATATGGACTAACTACGACAAGAAGTGGTAGACTCATCGTAGTGTCAGAGCATGAAGACCATGGACTCCAGATATTCTAACTTTCCCAATGGACATCATGACTCCCTAATAGTTCTCTGAATTTATTTTTGGTAGTGAACTGATAGATTACTGTGTGCTGTTATTACAATTATAGATCTAACTTTGCTAATGACTTAGCTAAACAATTGAGTTAGCACAGTTAAATCTCGTTGTCAAATTTCTTGTTATTCATTTTTATAAAATCTCCAACATTAGCATTATCAATGTAACATGACAATGAACCGATTATTCACACCTGTATTCCTCCTGATAATTTGTGCACATTTCGCAAACTCTCAATCTTGCTACTCCGGCTTGGAAGCGGCTGCCTGCTATCCACAGGACACCAGTCTCTCCTTCGAGAGACAGGTCCTTTCAACCAGCACCTGTGGAGTACAAGCACCACTGCAATACGCTCCTAGGCTGTCTCCCTCAGAGGTTGTTTGCTGTCAAACTTGTGACTTCCGGTTTGACAACACCTCACATCCGACTTCACACCTGACTGACCTCCACGTGGTTACCGATGTGACCTCTTGGTTGAGTGTGACTGGGGTCCACTCCCCAGACACGGTCAACTTGACACTGTCACTTCCTGCTCGAGTCGAACTGGACACACTGACACTCCATTTCGTGTCGTATCGACCTGATTCCTTCTACGTGGAGAAATCTCAGGACAGAGGTGTGACTTTCACACCTATGAGGTACTTGAGTGCAGACTGTGTAGGGAAATATGGAATGGAACCACGCGTGGAAGTATCGAGTGACAATGACGTGATCTGTGAAGAGTTGACTCTCTCAAGTCCAGGAGTTGTGGTGAGATTGGTTCCCAATTAAATTCAATATTTCATTAACATCCATGGTGTACGTGTTATTAAACAACGTTATCTCTACTGTATTGATTATAGCCTGTCTATTCTCTAGCTGTACATTCCTGACCAGACGAGACCTCTCGATGTGACAACAGAACCAGAGGAGAGTGACGTTCTGACCGATTTCATAACTCTAACCGACCTCCGGATAGTGTTAGACGGACACCGGATATACCCGGGACAAATTCCTAACACCTCAGAAGGAGATCTCGCTTACTACTACGAAATATCGGATTTGAGTGTGACTGGGAGGTGTGCTTGTAATGGCCATGCGAGAGAATGCGACTCCAACTCTCTGACGTGTGTGTGTCAGCACAACACTCAAGGTAGGACTCTTGCAATGTGAATTGATTCGATCTATGGGTGATAAGGTGGATGAACCTTACCACTTTTTATGAGCTTCCGACGGCAATGCTTGTTACGTACTACATCGGAGCAGGGGCGGAAGTAGGGATTGGGGTAAGGGGGACGGTGCGTCCCTCTCAAGACCGGGGGGCACTGGTCCTGAGAGGGACGCATCGTTCCCCCTACCCCTTGCTTCCTCTCCAGGATTTTTTTCTGGATGGTGGATCTGTTTCTATCCCCTGATTTTTACTTGTGTGTTGCGTGATAAAACATCTGTTGTTAGGGAGTAACTGTGAGGAATGTCTCCCTTTCTTTCATGACGTACCATGGCGTAGAAGCACGCCTTCCAACCCATCAGCATGTGAAGAGTGTGAGTGTAATTCGCACTCAACTTCCTGCTACTTCAACCTCACAGTCTACTCCCTATCAAACTACACGAGTGGAGGCGTGTGCATCGACTGTATGGATAATACAATGGGGGTGAACTGTGAAACGTGTGTGGACTTGTTCTATAGAGATCCTGCGAAATCTCTCAACGATTCCGACGTGTGTGTAGCGTGTATGTGCGATCTGTCTGGCGTGGAGAATGGTGGGCTGTGTGATAAATCGAATGGACAGTGCAGCTGTAAGCAGAATGTAGAAGGGAGGACTTGTAACCAGTGTATGCAAGGGTGAGTTACTTCGTCTTAATTCCGCCTCTCTCATATCAAATGCATTTGCTGTAGAGAAGCAGTCTTTAGTTTATTTTTCAAATATGATTATTTTATTTATCTTGGAAATTACGATTCAGATTTTTCAGGCACTTTGTGCATGCTTAAGCTTCCTTTAACTCTCGTTTATAACAAAATTATGTTCAATTCGAACAAAAAATATTTTAAGCGTATACGTTTTTTAAATAGATACTAAGCTCATCTTCTACATACCGTGCTGTATGATTTATATTATTTGTACATCATTGTATTTAGCTACTACAATCTCTCTATTGACAATCAACTGGGATGTTCGCAGTGTAATTGTGACTTGTTCGGTTCAATGGGTGCGAATTGTGACACGAATACTGGACAGTGTGAATGCCGCGAGAACACACAATCTCTAAACTGCGATCAATGCAAGCCTGGCTTATTTAACATCATGGCCGGTACCATGGACGGATGTCAGGAGTGTGAGTGTGACGTAGGAGGTGCATTATCTCCAATCTGTAATGGTTGGTCGGGACAATGCGAGTGCAGGGTGGGAGCTACAGGAAGGAGATGCAATGACAGGTTGCAAGGATACTTCGTACCGCTTGCAGATTACGTCACTTTAGAAGCTGAAGATGGAAATGGAACGTTCACAGCCGTATCTCTATCACAAGGTTGATATTCGCTCTAGTACATATTTTGACACCTCTGGTTATTGTTTTAATGAATTTTTACTTTAATTTTTACATTATTTTCGTACTTATTTAGGAGCGAATAGAGAATTCACTGGAGCAGGATACGCCTCATTATTCCCAACTAACACCATCACATTCCTAAACCCAGTCTCTGTTGCCAGGAGCGGAATCTACCAGTTTGTCATTCGCTATACTCTCCGCTCCCTCTCTCCTATATCCCTCACAATCCGATTCGATCTCAACAATTCTAACCTACAATCAGACTCTGTCTGTTCCCAGCAAATACTCTCTCCCACACTCATTCCCATTATGAACGTAATCCCTGGTACATCTCTACAAACCACCATAGAAGTATGCATCAATCGTAACATCGCATACATCGTTACACTTTCTCATGCGAGCACGAACTCAGAAATTCTCATTGACTCTCTAGTCGTGATCCCGCTTAGTATTCTACCCACACTCGCGGTTTTTAACAACTCTAGCCTATTACCTGAGTACAGCAGGAGGTGTATAGAACCGCGAAAACAGGTCAACACATGGTCTACAATCGACACAGCATTCTGTAACCCGATCACTTTATCCGCTTCATCTGAAATCTACAATGGACTTCTACCGTGTCGCTGCGTAGCGGGCGGCTCAGTAGGAGATAACTGTACATTTGAGGGTCAGTGCTCCTGCTTGAGTGGGGTCGGTGTTGATAGAATGTGTTCACAGTGTGCGCCGGGCTATTTCGGGTTGATGACGGGCGTTGGATGCTCACCGTGTGAATGTGGCATGAGTGGATCCATTTCCGGTGTGTGCCACTTCACAAGTGGTCAGTGTGACTGCCTCAATTTGGTACAGGGACAGAAGTGTAGTGGTTGCGAGACGGGTGCATTCAACCTGACTTCCGGTTTCGGGTGTGAATCTTGTGGTTGTAACGTGCTAGGTGCGGCCAACTTCCAATGTTCAGATGAAGGGGTGTGTGCGTGTAAGACAGGAGTGGAAGGTGAGAAGTGTGAGGGGTGTAGAGATGGGTATTTCGGACTGGGATTAAACGGGTGCACACGTTGTGACTGTAATGTTAGAGGGGAGAGTGGAGTATGTGATTCTGATAACGGGATGTGTCAGTGTAAACTGAATGTAGAGGAGGGAGGAAAGTGTGATGAGTGTAGGAATGGGTACTTCAATCTGGAGGCTGGGAACCCTTCAGGGTGCAGGGCTTGTTACTGTGGTCAGAGAGCTGATGGGGTGTGTGATTCAGCTCCTGGGTATGTGGAAAGCGAGGTAGGTTAAACTTTCTAAATCCTTAAGTTTTTTCCAGTCAAATGCTTAAACCAATTTTAAGGGTAAATTATGGCGTAAAGGTCAAAATTGAAAATTTGTAAGAAAGCCGACTTTTGGACTGGAATGAAATTTACATTTTTGGTGGTAAACTGCAAATTTCAACCTCATTCCCGCCCGAAAGTGGGCTTTTTACTTAAAAACTTTGACCTCTGCAACTTTAAAATCGTTCTTTTTCTTATACGTATTAACATTTAGAATTAACTTTGGGCCTAGAAAATCGAGTATAATCTTTCCACCTTACAGGTACTCTCTCGTTTCAGCGCCAATCAATCCAACATGCTCGACGGTTGGAGAACTATCGACAGCAATGAGAACGAGATATTCAGCTACTTCCCCTTCACAATCAACAGCCTACCAAGCATAGGCGTATTCGGAACAGAATACTTCAAAGCACCTCTCAAATTTCTAAACTTTAAACTGAGTTCCTATGCTCAGCACTTATCCTTACTACTAACGATCAGTCCGACACCTCAGGACAACTCATTCACTTGTCCTCCTTACACACTACTGCTCCGCAGTCCAGATTTGGAGTTAGGTGTGTGCACACAGTTGAATATCACGGAGAGTTCGGGGATAGTTTCTCTGAGGATATTACTGCATCAGATGGGAGGTTGGGTGAGAACTGATTCAGGAGGGAGTGTTACAGAAATTGAGTTCCTGAGTGTCCTCGCCAACTTGAACGCTCTGTTCGTAAGAGGAGTTTTCTTCCCCGATAGCAACACATACTTCCATCAGGTATGCCCATTATCAATTCATGAACTATTTTTTTAATTTTTTATTATGAAAAATTTACAGGTGACTAAAAACTTTGAACTTGGTAATCACAGTTTGTCCCAAGCTGTTTTTTTTCTAAAAAAAGGACCAAAAATTGTCCAATATACCTAAAACTCTACGGGGTAGGGCAGACTATCTTAAAAAATGAACTAATGACATAGAGTCTATTCATTACTTACAAATCAATATTCTCATTAGGTCTCACTCCCAACAGCCATCCGGAGCATGTCAGGAGCTGCAGTGGGTTGGGTCGAGTCCTGCGCTTGTGGTTCAAACTACACAGGTCCCTCTTGTTCCAGATGTGCACCTGGGTACTTCAGACAACCGGATGGATCTTGTTTCCGGTGTGACTGTTTCGGTAACACCTCTCAACTGAGCTGTGATTCCACCAGCGGGGAGTGCATCACATGTCCCCCGTACACAACGGGAGATTCATGTGAGACATGTGTCCCTGGGTTCTATGGCTCCCCTTCTGAAGGTGTTAACTGTCTCCCGTGTACTTGTCCCGGTCCCCTTAGATCATTTTCTCCGATCTGTCAACTTATCCCGAGCTCATTCCTCCCTGCGGACACCCCTAGGGGGTTGGATATTGAGTGTACGAACTGTTCCAATGGTCATAAGGGGTTGAGGTGTGAATTTTGTACGGATAATTACTTTGGAGAACCTTCAGTAGGTGTAGGCTGTATGCAGTGTGATTGTAACGGGAATATTGTGCTGGAGGATAGTGGGAACTGTGACAATAGCACTGGGGAGTGTGAGAGGTGTGTGGGGGACACGACAGGAGATCGGTGTGAGGTGTGCTCTCTAGGCTTCTATGGAGATGCGATTACAGAGAAGAACTGCACTGAGTGCGCGTGCTATCTGACAGGTATGTTACTCTCCTGTCTGAATATTACTATATGAAAGTGTGAAATTAATTTATACAGTGGAACCTAGATAATAAGGGACACGAAAAAATGTCGGATTATACTCCTGGATTATTGAGGTGTTAGAATATGCAGGCTCTACTGAATAGAAAATAAACTGCCATAGTGTCAAAAATGCAATAATAATTTCAGTTAGTATTACAATAATTATCTCCTGACTTCGTTTAGGTGCTGAAAATGCGTTATGCCATAGAGCAAGCGGACAATGCGAGTGTAGACAGAACGTAGGGGGAAGAAGGTGTGACACATGTCTACCGGGGTATTTCGGCATCTCGGACGGCACAGGTTGTACTGAATGTAACTGTAACACGGTTGGATCTACCGGAATTTCATGTGACGTACAAACCGGTCAGTGCCAATGCCGACCAGGTGTGACAGGTCTGAAATGTGACAATTGTATAGAGGATTATTACGGTTTCTCGCGACAAGGTTGTACCGCTTGTGACTGCTTTGAGCCTGGTTCAAACAGCACACAATGCAACTCACAGGGTATTTGCGCTTGTAGGGATGGCGTATACGGCGCGAAATGTAACACCTGTAATGAGAATTTCTATGACGTCACTCAAGGATGTATCCCTTGTCCTGAATGCTATCAAGAGTTGCAGGAGAATATCAATGTATTGAGGGGGACTATTGGAAATCTGAATCAGAGTATCGAAACAATTGAGTCAACGCATAACCCTATTCCCTTCACAGAAAGATTGGATCTGGCTGCAATGGAGGTAGATAATATTGTCAGTGAAGGAAATCGGTTGAAGCAGATGGAACAGATTAATTTACTTCTAACCTCCCAACTCGAGTATACAGCTGTGTTTTTACGGAATTTTATCGTCGAAACACACCAAAGAATAGAATCAATTGATGATCGAGCGAGTTTAATCGGTTCACAGGCGATAAATGCCGCGGTATTGGTGAATGAGACAATACGAAACCTTCTACAGATAAACGAGTATCTTGTAAACGATCCGCGGGAGTATTTAAACCTAACTCAAGATTTAGTCAATATCCTGAACGAGTTGATTCAGATTACCAATCAGTTACAGTCCATATCTAACCTCCACAAACAGCAGGTATGCACTCTCTAATCTCCGTAGACTTTAATAGATTCGTTAAAATTACAGTAGAACTTCGCTAATAGGAACAGATATATTATCCCCTACGGAGGAAAATGCATGTAAATCACTTCGGTGAATACGAATTCTGGATTTTCCGAACAAATTTTTACATCCCCCTGGTGTTCATATTAACGAGGTTTTACTGTATATTTATTTTATTTAGGCAGATCAGATAGAGCAATTCATCATGTCGGCTAGTTCTCTAGCCTCTAACTCAAGTATCATTGTAATGGAGTCCTACCAACAACTCCTCACCTCTCTCACCCCCTCCATTCGCACTCTCACCCTCTTACTCAGCTCTGTTAGCACTGCATCTGATAGGATTAACGCTGAGTCTCGAGCTGAGCTTGACAGAGCTCTTCAGCATCTATCTGAGAGCACCGAGCTATTTATACTAGCTCAGTCTCCTAATGCGAATGACGGGTTCAATATTAGCGATATTCAAAATACCCTGCGAGCTTTTGAGTCATACTCCGATAACATTACAGAGCTTAGTAATGGATTGAGGGATAGAATTATAAATTTGGGTTTGGAGATAGAAATATTCTTGGAGAATCTCACAGAATATGCGATAGAGATTTTAACATTGGTGGAAGACGACTCGATGTACAGATCTCAGGCACTCGCGGTTTTTAACACGTCTAAGGAGGCTAGAGACCGTGGTGTACAGTTAGTGGCAACGCTAAATTCAACTCTAATTACCGTAACGGACTTTAATACTAGCTCCAACATAGCGCAGAGACAGGCGATGGAGTCTCTGGAGAAAGTCGGCTTAATCAAAGAGTTGAGTATGCAAGCTGAAAATAACGTTACAAAGGTTAGATTTAATTATTAACAAAATATGTTTTCATATAAATGAACAGTTAATTTTAGTAAATTCTTAAAAGGTATAAAAATACAAAAAATTATTCAAATTCTTGGAAAGGAGAACGGCATCCATCTATAACGACGCCTGGAGGTTCGAACTGTTCTGGAGTGAGAGGATTTTGTGGAGAGTAAAAGTCGAAATCTAATGCGAACGTCTCCACCTCATCGACCTTGATTCTATACAACGTATCATTGTAAAAATATACATTTAACTGCGTTCCATCGTCTAGTGTTACTTGCCATTCCTGACACTTCTTGTCTACATGCCCTGGACAGCTCTCGTGCTCGTTAATAAACCTTTTATTCGCGTCACGATTAAAGCCCAAAATGTATTGAGCTGCTACGAAACTCTGGGCAACAAATGGTATGAATGCATCAGTTGATTTTCTAATGGTACATCTTGTGCCGTCCACGAAATAGTTCGTGTCGAGAACGGAGTTGATGATCACTTGGAAGAGGTTTGGTGCGTCTGTTGTGTTGTAATTGCAATCCCATTCAGCTATGAGAGGGTGTTCAGGATCGGTGAGATTCGCGAAAACTAACGCAGACAGTTGGTGCTTAAGCTCTCTACCGAATAGCCAAGGTCGAATGTAAGATGTGAATTGAGGTGAAATGGTTGGAGGCGATATACACTCTGTTGAGATTATCACCGAATTAAGAAGTATAATCAACAGTGTTTTCCTCTCCATAAACAAGTCGCTAGGTGTGTAATATTATGAACTAGCGTGATACTTTCGAAACAAAGTTTAGTTTAAGTTCAAATATGCTATTAATACTTACGTAAATTGGAGACGGGCGAAAGTGTTAACAATGTTATGAATCACCATTTTTTGCAAAATCATTGCAAAATTCTGCAAAAATAAGCTTAATTTACACCTAAAATATTTGTAATGCAAGCTTAGATCATTATTGATTCAATTAGGTGATCGATGAGTTGTCGAGTGCATCGGTTCAATCTTCCAATGCGTACAATCTATCAGTGCGAGCAGGAGAGATAGCCAGCAGAGCATATGAAGACGTAAACACATTCAATGACGCTCTCTCTGACCTGTCCGACGAGATATCTCGGTTAGCTTCATCATTCAATGCCAGCCTAACACGGATTCAAAATCTCGCAACTGCAGCTATGTCCCAAGATCAAAACATGAACGAACTTAGAGCAAATGCGACTGCAGAAGCAAACTTCTGTATACAGCAGGTAATGGAGAATAATGAAGGGAGTTTTAGAAAGATTTAAGTATTACAATTTATAGCAATTGTTTACTTTTAGGCTCGGAATGTTTCAGATCTATTTGAACCAACTCTAGAAGAAATACGTCTTCTATTCGCGGGTGTAAACACATCTCTAGCCGAGTTAGAACTGCCTAGATATAGCTCAGACCAACTTAATGCATCTCTCCAAACCCTGACACTTTCAGTTGAACAAGCTCAGCTCGAGCAATCACTCAGCCTTGTGAGAAACAGGTTAGATTTCAAGTTGGTGTATTGAGATTCATTTTGTTCCTGAGAGAGATATAATTTGTTGGCATGGAATGTCCATCCGTCACCTGTTATCTACGAAATCGAACAGTCCAATCCTTATCATTTATTATACAAGCGTAGGTATATGATATACAGGTGACTCTGCTTAATCGGGACACTTTGGTCCCGGATATTTGACCCAATTAAGCGGAGTTCCCAATAACCGAATTTAGTATTAGTTTATATGTAAGGGAACCATTCCGTTCCTGGAGACTTGTCCCAATTAAGCGGAGTTAACTGTACTACTTTTCATTTCCAGGTTGAGATATCAGAAAGAAAGGAGAATGAACATCGATTCGAGAATCTCTCAGCTGAAAGGAGATCTCTCTCAACTTCAAGAAATTGAACGATCCTTACCTAAATCCTGCAATTTTGGGGTGTAACAGATACGATGTGGTTGATAACAAAACAATTGGAAACTTTAAATTCTTCACATTTATTTTATGCATAGAATTATCAATAATCTGTAGTTCTATTATTTTATCAGCTTTTCTTTATTTTATTAAATATATCAATATATAATGAGTAATAAGTGCCATAATTCACACTGATGTCTGCATTCCAACATCTCGTTAACGCCCATTTTAATCACAAACATGGGGATGAATCCTCCTGGATTGAAATTGACAAAATGAATGTAATCCTTTCACAAAATTTCGAAGGTTAAATGCTGACAGGGGGAGCACATGCCCCCTGTGCCCCCCTGGCTACTGCATTAAATACCCCATTAGGCGATCCGCGGGGATTAAAGTTTTGTCTTACGGTTTATGGAAAGGGTCCAACTAGATAACATTACTTTTTTAAATATAATAATAAGCTGGATATGACTAATGCTAAAATACTATGCAAAGAGTTTGATGAATTCATAACATAAATTCTATTATATTAGAACTCTATACTAATTTCTGTATGTCGACCATTGTGTCCAACATGTCAGTGATACCCATTTTAACCACAAACGCGGGTATTGATCCGCCTGCATTGAACCTGTAGATGGCAGTCATCCTACATTTGGAGATAATCCCCTCCATGTTCTCTATGATACAGAGAAAACTCTCACTCCCTCTAGTGACCTTACTCGATACCTCGACACCATAGTCCACTGGCACTCCCCACACCACTGAACTCGTCTCTGTCTCTTCCCGAGCCATAGCCGTGACGTAATCACGCCTTTGACACGGCCATGGGAACTTTTCGCGTAGATATTTGACCTGGATATTCTTATCCGGATTGGTGTAGATGAATTTTTTCTCTTCAATATCTTCATCAGCGTCCTCAAATCTACCTTCCCACATCACATCAGCTACCTGTTTCCTGACATCTACACCCTCACCCTTGGTAGAGATGTATCTGGCTACAAATTTGAACTCGATTGTCCCGTCCTTTGGGTCTTCTAAAGCTTTTTCAGCGACGTACGTTTCTCCATTTTTATAAAAGGCCCATCCTGAACCTTGAATTAAGTTTTCTAAGACCTGTCTCTGCTCATCTAGTTTCTGTCTAAGCTCAACTTCAGTCGGGACTGGATTCGTTTCTTTACTTGCCATAACACAAATGTTTGAGATTTGAGGGAATATATTACTTTTATACTCAATCACACGTTCAAAAGTTCATAATCTTTTTTCCACAACTATGCTCATATATATTAATGACTATTTACTGTATTAATTATACAAGTGCAAGTAATTCTAGCAAATTGATAAAACACAATGAAATGGAGCACATGTTTCTATTAGGCAATCTTAGAGGAGATTCCTATATATTTTTTGGATTTGTTGCACATAATACTGTCTGTATAATCACTCCACATAATGAAAGTAATCTTTTACAAGTACATTTGTGGTAGTGTACTTTTAAAATTGTTGTAAAAGTTCAAACGAAACACTTACTTATCCGTGATATCATGTTTTATAATGCTAATTAGCCCTAGATAACGTTGACACCAGCAGATACCACGTCAAGACAAACACGTAATAATTTCTGGATACAATACATAGTGAATAGTAAAATATACATACACGCACACCTAAGAAAACATATGTACGTATGTATGCACCCAAACAGTTATTTGGTGGCACCCGCTTCTTTCATACGTTCGTACAGCTTATCAATCGCATCTTGATAGATACTAACGATCTTATAACGTTTGAATTTCATTGTCGGAGTGAGCATGTCATTCTCAACGGTGAACTGTTCTGGTACAAAACACATCTGTTTTATACGCTCGAAAGGATTCAGACCGTACTCTTTGCCGGCATCGTCCAGTTCACTGATTATTTGTTTCGTCAGTTCTTTGTCCTGACACATTTCCTCCAAACTTCTGCCTTTCACTCCCTTCTTCTCCGCCCATCCCGGGAAGGTGTCAGGATCCGGCACCAGGATCGCTATTGGGAAGGGGTAGAGTGAGTTAGCGTGTACGAATGCCTGCATGACAGCTGGATGACGTGTGTAGCAGTTTTCGATCTTTTCTGGTGCAATGTATTCTCCGTTTGAAAGCTTGACGATTTGTTTCTTCCTGTCAATAATCTTGAGACAGCCGTTGGGATACCACTTCCCGATATCTCCCGAGTGAAGCCATCCATCTGCGTCCAGAGCTTCCCTGGTCTTGGCTTCATCATTGAAATAACCTTTGAACACGTTAGGCCCTTTGAAACACACTTCTCCTTCACCATTCTTGGCGTAATATTCCATTTCAGGCACATCAATCAGTTTTATAATGTTACAAGGCAGAGGTGGGCCGACATGGCCAGCGATCGACTCTCCAGGAAAGTTTAAAGTCGCCCCAGCTGTGGACTCCGTTTGTCCATAACCCTCTAGCACGAAACAACCTAACGCACAACGCAGGAAATTCAACACTTCTGGGCCTAATGGAGCTGCAGCCGACACAGTTAACCGCAGACGACCTCCCAAACTTGCTTGTATCTTTTTAAACACTAGTTTATCCCAAATTGTACTGTTACATACGATACCATTATCGATGTCAATTTGCTTGCTACGCATTGCCATCTCGTAAAGAGTCCGCTTAATAAAACTCGCACTCACAGCTGCTTTCGTTTTATCGTAGATTCTATTCAAGAGGCGAGGCACAGAGATGAATATTGTTGGCCTACACTCAGCAATGTCTTCCATTAGCAGTTTAATATTGCCCTGATAGAAGTAGATCTTACTCCCGTTCATTGTTAAACTGGATTGCAAGCTTCTCTCGTACATATGCGCCAGCGGTAGGTAAGATATATAATGGTCTTCCGTAGTGAAAGGTGATTGTGACTCCAAAACGGCCATTGCACCAGCACAATCAGCGATAATGTTACGATGAGTAAGCATGACCCCTTTCGGTTTCCCAGTGGTACCAGATGTATAGCAGATAGTACACAGATCGTCTGGATGTGGTACATGGTGGGATACTGGAGTTATCTTGCCTTCTGTCTCGATTGTTTCCATCATAACCAATTCAGTATTTAGATCAACAGCCAATGCTGCATCTTCACTAGTTATTCTGCCTATCTTCACGACTAGTTTAGGAACTTTAGTACTCGCGACTACCCTGAATCGATCTATAAACTTGTCAGCTGACAGCACCACTACTTCCGTGTTAGCTTGTGTCACAATGTGTTCTATCGCCTCAGGTCCCAGAGTGTCGTAGAGTGGGACTAGCACCTGACTGTACGCGTTACAAGCCTGCTCCACTATCACCCACTCAGGACAGTTCCTACTCGCTATTCCTACAAAGGTACCTTGTCCTGCAATGTGTCCTCGATTGATGAGTCCACTCCCGAAGTTAGTGATCCTTTCCTGTACCTGTGCATACGTCTGGAATTGATAAGGCCGATTTGGCTGTCGCTTACCCAAATACGGAAGATCTTTAGCCAACCTTAACCCACGCTGAAACCCATCATACAACGTCTTAACCTCGCCATTATACACAGAATCAAGCAGTTTGCAATCTTCCCCGAGTAGCGCATTCACGCGGGCATTCCCATCTCCTCCTGGAGTGGGTTTGGATTGCATACCTCTTGCCACGGCCATTCGTATGGGATCCGGTCGTTTTCTAAGCAGAACGCACGCGATGCCGAATACAGCCAGAAGGCTTGCAGCCAAGACTTCGAATATGTGGGCTGTCAGTACGAGAATGAGAGACATGTACCTAGTTGTATTTCTAATACATATTCTCCTACTTATATGATTATAAGACGATTCGATTGAGCTTCTCTACTGGAAATGTATTAATGAGATTAGGTTCGTTACGTGGAGTGATGCGTCTGATTATCCTTACAGCTAATTAGGATTCCAATATTTCTCTTCTAATGAATAAAATTGTGAGTCTAGCTATACATAATTTGATAATTGTTGTTAATTATAATCTACAATCTTAAGTTTCTGATTACAATAGAGTTGTCTCTGCAGTCTGCACTTTTTCGCGTCATTGCAAAATATTTAGTACCAACACAACCCATCATAACAATAAGATTTAGTACTACTACAAAGTAATAGGCTAATTTACGAAAAGAAAAGAAAGCAAAAAATAGAAAGTATGACACAGAAATAACTAGTATACTAAACCCTAAGCTAATTTTATAGGTTACACAAGGGTAGATAATGTTCTCAATCACACACTACTATTTAGTCGCTCCACAAAGTCTCATCAATTCGAGTAGTTGCTCAACTTCCATCTTGTAGGTTTTAGCTACTTCGTTACGCTTTAACTTGAAAGTAGGCGTGAGCATGTCATTCTCAACGGTGAACTGTTCTGGAACAAAACACATCTGTTTTATACGCTCGAAAGGATTCAGACCACACTCTTTGCCGGCATCATCCAGTTCACTGATTATTTGTTTCGTCAGTTCTTTGTTCTGACACATTTCCTCCAAACTTCTGCCTTTCACTCCCTTCTTCTCTGCCCATCCCGGGAAGGTGTCAGGATCCGGCACCAGGATCGCTATTGGGAAGGGGTAGAGTGAGTTAGCGTGTACGAATGCCTGCATGACAGCTGGATGACGTGTGTAGCAGTTTTCGATCTTTTCTGGTGCAATGTATTCTCCGTTTGAAAGCTTGACGATATGCTTCTTCCTGTCAATAATCTTGAGACAGCCGTTGGCACACCACTTCCCGATATCTCCCGAGTGAAGCCAGCCATCTGCGTCCAGAGCTTCCCTGGTTTTCTCTTCATTAAGAAGATAACCTTTGAACACGTTAGGCCCTTTGAAGCACACCTCTCCTTCACCATTCTTGGCGTAATATTCCATTTCCGGTACGTCCACCACTTTGACAATGTTACAAGCTGCTGGTGGACCTACGTGACCAGCTATGGACTCACCAGGTAAAGTTACCGTAGCGCATGCGGTGCATTCGGTCTGTCCGTACCCCTCAATCACTATGCACCCCAATGCCGCCCTCAAGAATGATAGCACTTCAGGGCTTAAGGGAGCTGCGCCAGTAACAGCTAACCGAACTCTCCCGCCTAGGCCTGTTTGTATTTTTTTGAAAATTAATTTATCCCAAATGGTCGTCCTGCAAACTATTCCCTTCTCTAGATCTGCTTGTTTGCTCCTCATGGCCATTTCAAAGAGTTTCCTTTTGATAGGACTCGCATTGACGGTCGCCATTGTCTTATCGTAAATTCTATTCAGAAGCCTTGGAACGGAAACGAAAATGGTGGGACGGCAAGCTGCAATGTCTTCCATAAGCAGTTTGATATCTCCTTGGAAGAAACAGATCTTACAACCGTGCATGATGAGTCCAGTTTGCATTATCCTTTCCATCATGTGCGCGAGTGGTAGGTAGGAAAGGTAGGCGTCATCAGTCGTAAAATTTACCTCCCTGAGCATAGGGTACAACGCTCCTGCACAGTCTGATATTAAATTAGTATGAGTCAACTTTGCCCCCTTCGGTTTGCCAGTGGTGCCTGAAGTATAGCAAATTGTAGCTAGATCGTCGGGTTTCGGTGCGAAATGGGGGATACGGTTAGCTCGACCTTCTTCCTCTACAGTTTGCATCGCAACCAATTCAATATTGGATTCATTCGCTACTTCCAATTCTTCCTGGGTGACCGGACCTATCTTCACGACTAGTTTAGGAACTTTAGTACTCGCGACTACCCTGAATCGATCTATAAACCTGTCAGCTGACAGCACCACTACTTCCGTGTTAGCTTGTGTCACAATGTGTTCTATCGCCTCAGGTCCCAGAGTGTCGTAGAGTGGGACTAGCACCTGACTGTACGCGTTACAAGCCTGCTCCACTATCACCCACTCAGGACAGTTCCTACTCGCTATTCCTACAAAGGTACCTTGTCCTGCAATGTGTCCTCGATTGATGAGTCCACTCCCGAAGTTGTTGATTCTCTCCTGTACCTGTGCGTACGTCTGGAATCTGAAAGGCATATTCGGCTGTCGCGTCCCGTAACATGGAAGGTCTCTAGCTATCCTCAACCCGCGCTGAAAGCCTTCGTACAGCGTTTTAACTTCTGGGTACAGGAGGTCAATCAGGTCACAGTTTTCGTTTAGGATCGCATTAACGCGAATACTCTCGTCTCCCCCTGTGAGAGGTTTCGACTGCATGTTCTTATCCACGAGCATTTGTATAGGTGCAGGGCGACGAGATAAATAAGCGTACGCTATCCCGATCAGCCCTACTATCCCTGTCACCATAAGGGCTTCGAATGAGAAGGGTACGTTTGCGAGTGCAGACATAGTGTGTTGTGAAATCTGTGAATTACTCCAATTTATTAGTTCGTAGAAGAGGGAAGAGCCTAAAGATCACGAGATATCAAATGCACTATTTTATGACTGTATTAACTGTATTAAATTTCCGGATTTGTTGTTGGCTGGATATGTGAATTGAACTTTGTCTCTTGAAGATAGTTTATAAATCTCAAGACAAGACAAATTAAATTAATTTCTGGCTAAATATTCTAAAAACATGTTATTACACTTTATAGGATTTGTTTAATTGTATGTGTGCACGTGGATTCATTGCCATGGTTGTAAACTATTCAAATCTAGTAATTAGCTGCTAGGTGATTTATTAGATAAATTACTTGTGGCTTTACAAATTCTGTAAATTAACTATGATTACAACTGTTTACACGGTTTATGAATTCATAAAATATAGATTAGCAATATTATAAGCTCGAATGGCAAACTCTTCTCTTGAAAACAAATCAGAAAAGAGTGCATCAGATAAACTGCTTGAACATGTGCTATACCCTATCGAGGCTGAGGCTCTCGTTGAGAATTTGAGAGTGACAACTCTAGAAGAGATCGGGACAAGAACTTGGCACCAACAACATGAACATTTGGAGAAACTTAACGTTCAAGCTTTAGTAAATACGAAACTAGAAAACGACGAGTTTGTCAAAGACTTCTTGATAACAAATGACAAAATCCAATTGTTAGTTCACGAATTACTCTTGATCGAACTTTGGAAAGAAAAAGTTTTCGTTTGCTATCTGGATAAAAAGATCGAAGCTAAAGCTACTTTTCCTTGCTACACAATTCTCTACCATGAAGCGACGGTAGCCAACTTGTTGGAGACGATTCTATTCTACCAAGAAACGTGCGAAGTGCTTGAAGAAACCAGCTTAGATCTCCTTGAATATTGTAGCCGAAAATTAACCAATTTGTTAGCCAACATGACAGACTACCATGAAGAAGTTGGAACTATGAGTTTAGATCATGAAAAGGATATTAAAGCGATGCTCGAAAAAGACGTGATATCTGAGTTAAAAGGACAAAATAAAGACTTAAACTTTCAAATAATCTGGCATTGCGTGACGATTCTGCGGAATTTGATATGTAATTTAGACTGTCTACCACTTGGTGCTACGCGAATGGCACTAAATACACTTGATCTGCCCTTGCTAATGGTTGAATTGGTAGAGAAACAACCTTGGACGAACAAGAAAAAGGACAAACTCTTCAAGTACTGGGATGGTAAATGGCATTTGGTACCAAACGATGAGAGAATAAAACTCAGTAAAACCGAGACTCAACTCTGGTTAATAATCATACAACTTTTACTCTCACCCAACTGTCAAACTAAATACGAATATAATGATTTCAAGAAGAATTCGATTCTGCGACTACGAGCGCATATTCCTGAATACCTAATCGACCAACTCCCAACCCTAATGGACCTACAACGCTACCTCTATAACCTGTCTATAATGGAACCTCCGCCCGCCAAGAAGGATATTATAATCGAACCAGATCACAACATGCGAGAATCCCTGATAGCTAAGTATAAAGGTTTATTCAAAAAGACGAGTGAGAGCCAGAAAGAAAATATTTTCTTCCCTTCAGATGAAGATCTGAAACTCCAGGCTGCTAAGTTTGTAGAGACCTATGACCGAGATGTGGTGCATACACTGGCAGAAGGGAAGCCCAAGTGTTCCGAGTGTGGGGGAGAAGCGGAACACAGGTGTTCACGGTGTAAGAATGAATGGTATTGTAGCAGACAGTGTCAAGTGGAGAATTGGAGTAAACACAAAGAGATGTGTAGCCTCATCGCCAGCAGTAAAAACACACAACAGTGCGAGTGAATTTTGAATTTTATCAAATATGTCGTAGTAGAGTTTGAGTTTGGTTAGTGATTCATTACATCTATCTTATTATCTCAAAAATATCAGTAAAAATTGAACTCTTACTATAAGATATACAAGGATGGTGTATGACTTCTGTCTATGTGTGTTTTCAGTAGACTTTGTCTCGAGAGTGAGATTCCATATATAATGATATGGAAGCAAGATAAAATGAATCATTCGAATAAACTTTCAGCAAAAAATAATAGAATATTACCTATTGTCCTATTAGCCATGATAATTCTAATTGGTATCTATATACGTATAACAAACTTGTAGTTCATAACTTGAACTAAAGGGTAGAATGTATATTCCGGAGTCAAGAACGTGCATGGGCATGCTTACAAGCTATGCGGGAATTATACAGATGTTGGTTGTGTATTTGGTGTCCTCGGTATTCACATTATAAATATCCCTCTTATAAACTTGTAAGTACGAAAATCGGATCTATACTTTAAATACATACATGCCAACCGTCCCGTTTTTGGCAGGAAACCCCGCTTTTTCACTCTTCTATTGAAGTAACTTTGACGAGTGTTTTACATGAAATCTCCTCATTATGTCCCAACTTTTTGGGTTCCGTGTATAATACTTTTTATTTGCGTCCAGCCATGTCCCTGAAGTTCAACGCCGCATCCCGCTTTTATCATGGCTCAGGTTTGCATGTATATAAATAGTACACCAAATTTGCTACGAATCAGAGATACAATACAAAGATTAGACTGCTTTATTAAATATGCAAATAATCATTTCGTGTTTGGAATTCTAAATTCGGTTTGTTGTCTGTCGTGGTTCAAGTTTGATTTTAAAACATACAGCTTTATCTTAGATTCTCCATCTTTCTCGAGTGTTGCATGTTGTGAAATTTCGCGATCAAGTAGTATTCTCGTGGAGGCAACACTGTTCCAATGATACTCCAATCTTGTGTATTTGTACGAATCTATTGGGTTTTCAGTGTTGTGAAAAAGCGGTTGACTTCTATTGGCAATAACAATCGCGATGTTGTGAATATTCGCGAGATATTTAAGAGTCTTCTCGATTTGCGAATAAATATTTAAACCATGAGCAGTGAACCCTTCTAGAATGCTTCCGAGCAGTAACGAGAAGTTGTCAAGAATAACTAATTTGAGAGATGAATAGAAACAACTTGATTTTTGTTCAACATTTGTGAGAAGGTTCCGCAGAGTTGGGAGAAGTAGAAGTGGATCGTATAAGGGGATTACTTGAATATTTCTTAAAATACCTTCCCTCAGTAAATCTTCTTCACCGGAAGTATGTGAATTTATTCTCAACCACAAGAGTAAAGCTCTCCTTGGGCTGAAACTACTGTTATTATCAATGAAGAGTACAGTTGACTGTCGTAAGTGAGTGCAGTTTATCGCTAATAAGTGCAAGAGTTGTGATTTCCCGGAGGCGATTGGGCCTAGTATCTCAGTCACCTCCCCAGGGTGTACCCCACCCTCTAGCAACGAATCTACTTTGGGAATGCCAGTGGTTATGGGCTGGCAATAGCGTAATGCTTGTTCTAATAGAGTAGATGCCAGAGTAGGAAATGTTGAGTGTTCAAGGAGTAGAGATTGTTGTGATTGGACTATGGATGAGTTCTCTCGCACAAAGTTGCTATAGTTGGTATCCTTTTCCAAGTCAGTCGTAATGAACTCTTCAGTAGATCGGATTAATGGAATACGACCTTTACTTTTGTCTGTTTCTTCTTCATTTCTAGCTCCAATCATCCCATTGAGTTGCCGTAATCCATCCATTCTAAATACTACTAACATAATCGAATTGTTAAAATATTATTTAATATTATAATTTTTAAAACAAATTTCATCACAATTACACAACTAATTATTGCATAAAATTGAAGGTTTAATCTTCTGATTGTAATGTATCTTCACTTTTATCTTGAATTTCGTCTGTTTTCTCCTTTTCTCCCTTGGATTCGTAATAATCAAGAAACGTTTCTATCACCCAAGCACACAGCCCTATGGGGAAAGAGACTAGAATGCCTAATACGAATGACGCCCCTATCATCGGTCGTATCCCTCTATTCAGATAGAAAAGCGGACCAGTAATCGCTCCAGCACACATGTAATTCAAAACATCATTTCTATCCCGATACACCGCGAGGGAAATCTGAATTCCGGAATAAAAAGCGCAGAAAATCCCAAGTTTCCAGCCCCATTTCGACCCCAGGTTAACCGCTCCCCTCACTGTGTACGAATGCATTTTCCGGTGTGCTTCAACTGCATGATGGTACACCTGACCTCTGCTATAGTAGATGAATCTATCTCTTAAGAATCGTCCTCCGATTTTCGCACCTAGGAACGCTCCTACTACAGTTGCGCCAAACACATTCATTGACCATTGTTTCATTTCGCGAGATGGATTCTTCGTGTTCTGAAATGGTGAGAGCTTTAACTTGACTCGCTCCCAATTCGGGTTCACCGGTTTGGAGTTCGATGTCATTGTATTTTACTATTAACTATGCAGCAACTAATTCAATAGGAAATAGAAGTCAAATGCAATAAAAGTGAGATAAAAACAGTTAATTTTAGTCACTTGCTTGTTGTTAATTAAGTGCTTTTCATGAGTTGAATATTAATTTCAATTCAAAATTATCAATGATCTTAAGAATAGGAGCATAAAGTAATATAAGGATAATCCAGTTTGCCTCCTGTGATTTAGCGAATCTTGTGTTTTAATACGACTTTATAAAAAATGTCGGTCAGAGACCGATAGTACAGAAGAACACCACCAAACAGTGCGATTCTATAGGAGTGTTAGAATTCATTTGACACCGTTGACCATACGAACCCACTCACACGCCTTCGTACACATTTCGGGATTTGTGATACTTAGGACTAGGACCCAATCCATTTCCATCCGCGGTTCAAATTCACTCGGCACTCCCGTTAAATACAGCGAACCCCAGGCTTAAAATGGCTTGAAAAGGCTTAAGCCAGCGGTTTTCAACCTTTTTTGGCTGTGCACCTCTATAGCAAATTCCTATATTCTGTGGACCCCCTACGATTAACCGTAATACGAAATTTCGAATCTTGTCGACCCCTGATATCTTCTGTGGACCCGGCCAGTGGTTCCCAGGTTGGGAACCACTGGCTTAAACCTTTAAAAGAAGGGCTAAGTCCAAGACCAAAATTAATTCCTTTCTCCAAAAGGGAAGTTAACTAATCATCCCGAATTAGTCCTCGTAAAATGGAAGGCTTGACTCCATGCCTAATCAAAATAGTAAAGCATGTGAAAAACGAAACTATCACCCTGTTTAACCCCCTAGCCAAATATAGATATGTCTTCTCCCCCACAAGAATTGAGATGACAAGATAGACCTCTACTATCCAAAAAGCACATTATTGTCCCGTCCCGTAAATTAGGCACCTAGATTTTCCGGGACTGTCCCGTCCCGTCCCGTAAATTAGGCATGCCCTGTGAAGAGACATCGTATTTCATTGAAAACAAAGCACAGTAGAACTCGGTTAGTACGTACTTGAGTACGTCTAATAACTCCTTCCCTAAGGGGTACGTCTTATCCGAGTTCTACTGTATTTCCAATAGTACAATTATAATATATATGTACCAAATAAATCAAAGTCTAAAACACATACATACTTTAGCGGATCCTATATATTTACATATAGCAATTTCATACTGAAAGCATTATCCTAAGCTTGGTAGCAGTATTTCATAACAAACTAAGTACGTACACCAAATATATAAGAAGATGCACATCTCTAATCCCACACCCCGCTCTCACCATTGAACCTTTTTGTCTTTCCAAATAAAAACAAGAGATCTATCCCCTTTCCTATAAAATCCATACAATGGTTCGCGGATAATATTTGAATCATACATGCCATCCCACACCTTTTCGATATCCGTTTGGTCGTCAGAACAATGTCCTTTGATGCACCCAAACCATGGATTGGAGAAAGTACAAACTAATTGGGAATCCTCCTTTCCTTTTTTCTGAAGAACCTTAAAGCTAACTCCAGTCATAAAAGAACCATCTCTATTGCATGCGTAGAATGTCAATGAGCAACCGGGCTGGATAGTTTGCGCCGGATAGGACCACAGCCTCCCACTATCGAACCATTCCTTGTCCATCTGCAAGCGTCGAGTCAGTGACAAATTGACAATCGTGATCTCTAAAGGCCGAACCTTATCCCATATGTCCTTGCTAAATCCCGAAATAGAATTGAAGAAATTGATGGATGATTCAACGAGCTCAATAACGCTTTTGTCTGTATTTATCCCTCCCTTCAGGGCTCCTAATGCACCAATTACTGCAGATGCCATATTGTTTCCTTCAAGTTATAATTTTCTATTTCCTAAACTGTTTCTATATATATACGTACTTCTCAAGTAGATATTTTGCCTATTTCTGCTAATTCTAATTCTGCTAATTCTATTTCTGCTAATTCTAATTCTGCTAATTCAGCGACAAGACAAACAAAATAAAGAATATAGTCTACCTATGTGGTAATACGTTGTATAACGTTATACTAAATGCTGAAGTAAACTACGTGATTATACCTTGCATTTGATACATATGCTGAAGTAGACCTGTCACGAAAGAATTGGTCCGGGTAAATTTTTTGTGCCATTTAATTGCCTACCAGGGATTTACTTGCTACTTTTTTTTATTTGCTACTTACTACCTTTTTATTTTTTTAGAGAAAAATAAAAGGTAGTAAGTAAATATTCTGGATTGCGAGCAAAAAAAAAGCAAGTAATTTCCCGAACACCCTGATGAAATGGACATGGTTAAATTAAGAAAATTATGTTTCTGAAATACTCAAATATTCCTGCAAATCCCTCGATGCGCCCTCGTTTCTGTCATATATTGTACAATCAATAATTTCTTCTCCTCACGCCAACTAAATGCTGGTCAAAAAATAAGTAGCAAGTAAACGGTTGGCAAAAAAAAATACGTACAACTTTTTTTTTGCCAGTTCTGGAATCCCTGTTGCCTACACTAAAGCAGTCCTCTCCTCATAGGATGTGATTACATTACAATCACTCTAGGAGGTAGTATATTTAGACTAATAGGGCTTCACTGCATACGTATATGCTAAGTCCTAGTTATTAAATGTAGTATTTATAAACCCTATATTTATTTGTACTAGTTATATCTTGAATTAAACACTAACACTTATATAATATTATACTCAATATAACCATGTTCATGCATGCCAACTTCCCAAATCCGGAAGTTACGAAATTTGGTAATGATCAAAGTGTTACATTTCGCAGTAGCGCGCGTACGGAGATACATATATACATATGGACGGACGTGGTATGGCTGTCCTTGCCATAAGGGCATCTACAGAAACTTCACTTAAAATGGTCCCCCAGACCAAATTTAATAGCCAAAACTGGTCCTCCGGACTAATTTTGGCAGCCAAATTTGGCCTGATAGACCCCTGTTACTCTATCCAACTTGTACGCTGAAGTAGACTTCATGGAATTACTCTTTTGTGCTGAAATCGACTCCGTATTACTTTATACATACGTGTCGTCATTTTATTAATCCTGAAGAGGAGGAAGCGAAAAGCTTCAATTAATTACTTATTTAGGTTATAACAGGTTCCATCAAACTGCAATTATAGCTTTTTTTCCGTTATATCATATGCTGAAGTAGACTATTGCATAATTATTTGAAATTTAAAGATCAATATTTTAAATCAATATTAAAAATACTATTTTGGGCATATCTAATTTCTGGAAAGGGACAAAAGGGGCCTTCTTGTGATTATGTATTGATAATTTCGTTTTCTGCTATACTTAGCAAGTACGACTATTAGCAAATGTGTTTCAAGCAAAATACACTTTTATTTAGGAACCACATTGTAATATTATGAATAAACAAGAATAAATACAGAAAACAAGTCTAATAAAAGTACTAATTTAGCTAAATACAATGTTAATACTACAAGTATGTCAAATGCTAATATTCCAAATGTAATGAGCAAAACAACACGATATGAACCAGCTCAAACTTAGGAGGGGGCATCAGAATATCTGAAACATTTGATTATTGTTATCTGAAATCGTTATTAGTCGTCCATTCCTTGTCGTTGCTATACCACATAGATGAATTAATTGGCCTTCCCCAATTCTATCTAAAAGGATCCCATCTTGATTGAAAACTTGAATTATGTTCTTATTCAAATTATTGATAATAACATTGTTAGCTCTGTCGAGAGTAAAAAACCAAGACTTTGCAGAATCTAGTGAAATAATAGACCTTATGTATTCCCCTGCTAGGTTCAGGAAATGAATGCGTGGATCTGTCTGTTTACTTAAGACTAGGATCATATTTTCAATAAACCTTATGTCAACTGGATTTTTACTAATTTTACTAAGTTGAATAAACCGTTTGAAATTAAGGCTAACATCCAGAACTGATATTCTGTTATTATCATTTTCTGCTACATATAGATCACCATCTGGTCCTATAGCTAGTGACATAGGATCATTGAATTCGCCTTTCCCTGAACCTTTTTCCCCTACTTTACTCATTAACTTGTGATTATTTAGATCAAATTGAAAAATAGCACACTGAGATACGTCTGTTACATAAATACAATCTTTATGTAGCAATATACCCCATGGGCTAACCAGTTCATCACTTCCAAACTCACTGATGGACTCTCCAGTAATTGATATAATTTTAACGCGTGAATTGTCCATATCACACACATAACTCAATTGATTTTCTTCATCAAATGCAATACCTCTTGGTCCATCGAATTCATTTATCCCTTCCCCTTGTTTCCCTACAGCTACAACAGGGGTAACCATTTCTGAGTAATTCGGTAACGTATACTTATCTTTGATTAACTCACCCAATGTACTGAGTTTATTTTCCAATGCTTTACTTTCACATTCAAATTGTATGAAATAGTCAGCAGTAGACATTTTCAACTTTCGTATATTTTCCTCAATTTCTAATAAGAACTTTTCTTGCATCTTCTTCAAGTCATTCTCTTTGATTCTCTCAATGTACTCTTTAGTAGATTTCAACTCTTGTTCTGTCTTGTCTCTGTTAGAAAGGAGAGTGTCGTATTCTTCACGGAATTCAGATAATTGTGTGAGGAGTGTTCGTTTACGTTCTCTCACAACATTCACAATTCGCTCGTATCTGTTTTCAATATCAAAAGCTATTGAATCAAATGGATGAGGTGATGGTACATTACCAGGGAGTAGAGTAGCCATTTTTTAAAAGATTGTAATAATTTCTAAATACAAGTAACTTGCACTGCAATACTGATATATATCTATATCTAGAAATTGATGTACCATGCACATACTATACTTCTGCTATCTATTAGCAACCAGATTATTACTTCCATACATAATATCAGATACATGGTAACCGTCCCATTTTTGGCAGGACGTCCTGATTTTTTCACTCGTTTATTGAACTAATTTTCATTTGAGTGTCCCGTTTTAACTTTCCCTTAATATGTCCCAATTTTTAAATTCCATATTATATAATACTTTTCTTTTACCCGCAATGTCTCGTTTATATCGTGACTCAAGTTGGCATGTATGATATCAGGATGCAAGAGTTAGCATAGAAAATTAGATTAATGTTCACATTCGTTGTATGCAGTGTTTCATACAGGATTTGCATGCAAGGGGGCAATCTGGGATTTCTAAATTTGAAAGGGGGTAAGTAGTAGATCACATCTCTTCATTTAATTCTTCATTGTATTTCTTCATTTTATTTCTAGGGGGGCACTTGAATGAGTAGGGGGGTCAAGTGCTCCCCCTACCATCCTCTGTATGAAACCCTGGTATGTACTAACTCTCCAGTTCCCATTTCATAATTAATAAAGGATTTGATTTAAAAAATTTGAGACAAGCTCCTCTTAATTAACGTTAAAATAAAATAAGAGATAGTTTAATCAAGTGTATATAAAACCATGCAAAAGTGTAGTTTGTAGTATATAAAACTCAATCAAATACATTCACAAAAAGTGACTCAGAAAACAAATATATAATTAGATAGATAACAAATGATACAAATAAGTTTGGATAGATAGAAACGAGGGTGAAAAAGAGAGATAGTAGCAAAAGGTAAAAGAGGATAGCTCAAAACTAAAATGCGAAATATGTATGGCCAGCTAAGAAAGTATGAACACGAGGAGAAGTGGATATTTTACACCTGAAAATGGTATAATAAGAAACAACAAGTAAGAAAAAATATCGAAACCGATATATATATATATAAAACTAGCGCGCGTTTTCACCAATAAACTCCGTGTCTCGTAGTGTACAAAAGGTAGCCAAGCAAATGCTAAGTGACCGAAATAAGTAATATGTAAAAGAGATTGTGGCAATAGGAACTCTATCTAAGCATGACGAGCTAGGAAGTAGGTAAGAGTAAGGACAAAGTGATGATGCAAAGTTGGATGTTAAGGGTTATTAAGGAGGCCGTTTGGGAGGTAGTTCAGCACATTCTGTTCTTCGAAAGGCGACAGTTCCTCTTGTACGGTGGTGTCGGAGTGGTTGGGGTAGGAAATGGAGGACAAGGATGAATCAATGCTTCCACACGCGAAACCGTTATAACTCCATGGTGCCGGATTCCTAGCGGGTGAGCCGGGAGATTCCGCGAACTTACCGATAAAGTTGGTCAGTTCGTTAGGGTCAGAGGATATTTCACAGGTATCAAACGCGTCAGGACCAAGCATCCCTTTCAGTGCAGTCCTGGCTATGTTAGCGTCACTACCCTGCTTGAATGTAACGATGGCAGTTCTATTCTTCTTACTGTAAGCGATGCTAGTGCTGCCCAATGGAAACAGGTGTCGCTCCAACTGTACTTTGTCGATCTGAGGAGAATATTAACATTAATATTAATGCATAAGATGTTGTGAATAATCAATCTTAAGCATCAACTACTTACCATTGAGTTGATCCCGGTGAGGAAAAGCCATGCCGCGTCGGAGCGTTCGAAACCTAACCCAGGTGGGAGTGAATGTGTTAACAGGTCCTGTTTCATGCCTAGCGGATTGCTGGTCGTATCCATCATGAAATTGGAAGGGCATGCTGGCTGTGTGTAGCCTAGTTTAGCTGTGTTGCTAGTCGGTATTAATCCATGGTTGAACTTATCATTAAACTGGTTCGGTGATTTGTTTTGTGAGCGAGTTGGTGCAGGATCAACATCAAGGCTGGACGTCAGTTTATTCTGGTACAAGTCTGCGAACATTTCGTACTCCAATTGGGAATCTGCTTTATTGGGGTAGAAGAGTTGAGGGGACGGTTCGTAGGAAGGAGGGTGCAGGTTGGCAGGGAGGGAGGAGAAAAGTGTCATCTTGGGGTCGGGATCTGGGAAATGGCCGGGCGGGTAGAACGCAGGCGCTTTCGGAGAGAACGTGTGACCTTGTGTGTTGAAGGAGGGGGAAGGGGGCACCACACGATCATAGGACTCTGGAAATACGGCTTCTTCTGGGTCGACAACTTTATCTCCATACCCCTCGTACAGTGTTGGAGGGATGTCAGCAGAAAAGTTGAAATTCTCCTCCGTATGCAATGAGGACATGGAACTATTCTGCTTCCGCTGCCGTGTGTATTCGGGATGGTCGATTAGAGATGAACTCCGTATCAGATTGTACTTCATGTTGCTGTCGTTCGAGTGGAAAGATGGATCAAGTGATTTAGTAAAGCCAATACCCATTGGATCTTTTCCAACTGATTTCGATTCATTATTGTTATTCTCATTTTCAGTGTTGAACATGTGAAATTTGACCAATTGTTGTACAATCCATTGTTGGTTCTTGGCTTGGCCTTGCCTTGGTGTTTGTGAGGGGGGGTAGAGTTGGTACTCTTGTGCAGATGGATAATGATGCTCGAAAGTGGGCGTGTGTTGTTCAGAGAGATTGGGGATGTAAACTGACTTGTTCAGGTATTGGTTGTTCATTGGGAAGCCGTTGATAGGTTGAGCTATTGGGAACAACAGAAAATTTCACATTCCTGCAAAATCTTAGTATTCACATGCATATTTTTGTACTAACCTGTAACATTACTGAGCTGTAGCTGCAGTAGATTGATCAGCATGTTAGAGATCTGTAAGTTGAGATTGAGCTGAGGGGTGTAGTGAGGTTTGCTGCCTTGCTGATACAGGGTTGAGTACAATTTCTGGTGCTGTAGCTTAGTATCATGGAGGAGGAACTGGATAGCTTGTACTAGGGTAAATCCTTTCTGCATTTGAAGGTACTATATACCAAATTCGACATAAGACGCTGCTACAATAGTATATTGTAGTGCTAGATTAGTATTACCTGTTGCTTCATAAGCAAGTGAATCACGCTTCTCTGCATTATACACTGTTGCATGCTAGGATGCTGTAGATTTGCAGATTCTGAGAAGTGCCTTGGATACATCGAGTTGACCGTAGGACTGTAAGGATGTGTTGCAGTTATTCCTTCTTCTATGATTAGAAGTACAATTATACACTATTAAAGTCCCACCTTGATTTGATAGACAAAATACTCTACCTGATGGTATGTCGAAATTGCTCTGCATAATTTCTTGTAGGATGCGTTTCTATGAAAAAAGTCATTGATTTGATAAAGTGAAATTTTAAAATGTTGGCCCTATTAGCAAAATATATCTACCTGCTGATCTGTTAGAGAAGCATAATTTGAAGAGTGTTTCGTGTTGTTGTTGTTATTCATTTCATAAGGATTGAATGAAGGTTTAAGGTACATAAGTACATCATTGTCTGGTGGTTTGACTACCTAAGTTTGATAAAATGCCAAGTAAATAGATGATTGAATTAGAAAGCTAATTATTTCAATTAGAAGAGTATACATTAATAAATCCATGTGATGTTTAATAGTATTTCTGTGTTGTCTATCAATGAACTCACTCAGGTTGTGAGAAAAGTTAATCAAGCAATGATGGCGCCGATAGGAATTTAGTAACATGATGATAATAAGAGAAATCTGAAATAGGATAGTTCATAGATTGAGTACGTTAAGAATGTACATAGTTTGTCGAGCGAGTAGAGAGAAGGAAGGATAAAGTTACTAGCGAATACTTTAAAGAATTAGAAATATTCAATTAAACGAAGTAAAAGGAAAATGGCGAGAAGGAATTTTAATTGAATTGAGCTCATTCTAATCTATTTTGAGTAGATTCCAAATTTGATTAAGACATTGATAGTCATTTTCTCATTATATTTACATATTTCAAATAATAGTAATTTCTAAGTGAATGAACTGGTCAAAACACTGAAAATATCTCAAAAATGATATCGTTCTAATTAGTCTTGGTAGCTAGACTGTAAATGCAAACTTACAGGTTTTTCAGGTTGACCCCAGAATTCAGTACCGTCATCAAAATTCTCCTTCGGATTTATTGGCAGGTCACCCCACCCACATGGTGCCGTTTCTAAAGCTGCAGGATTATGGTCTCCAATCGAACTCAGCCTTTTCTTACTCTTAACGCCCCTTCCAATTGCACCCCTGCCCACCCCATTTACAGGTGTTTTCGCCTTGTTTTGCACTCCGATCATGCCAGCTTCCGCGAGAGTAGGGGTAGGAGGCAAGCGGGAGGGACTGGAGCTGGCACTGGTGCACCCCTGTATGGAAGTGGGGGGACTCGTACTGGTGGAATTCATGACGGCAATCGATGAAGAACCTAGGAAAGTTTTGTTTGAAATTTCATTCGAACACAGTTAATAAGCAAAAAAAGTCCCTGGAAGTTTAATTATTTCAATAAATTTATTCATGGTGCAATATAAAGGTATTTTAACGCTATAAATCATTGACGCAAATTTAATTAAAGAAAGCATCATCATCATCGATTCATGAAGTTACATGCTATCACTATGTGAAATTATTGTGAATATCTCCTTCACTAAACTAACATTGAGAAATATCACTATGTGGAAAATGTTACAAGGCTGATAATCTTGAGAGATTAAAACCCGTATAATTAGATAATTATATCAGTTGTAGGAATAGTATAATGTTGGATAAATAAGGGAGGAGCACAAGGCTATGAACTCAGCATACCTACAATATGAGTTATATCATCGCATTTGAATGAGGAAATTCAGTGTAGGAGTGCTCTATAATATTATCAATTTGATAGATTAAAAACCAATTCTAAATCGTTGAGGAGAAACTCTAGAGTAGAGAAGTGGGAAAGGATATTAGCTAATCTAATTAAGGTGCTAATTAAAAAAGTATGAATTTTTAAAGTTCTTATTTCGAATGGAAATTAGATATTGAAACGTACAGGCTACCAGTCCGATAATAAGAAGTTATTGCCACTCAGTGTCTTTTCAAATGTAACATTGTTAGACTTACAACTTAGGGATTCCCAGGGAGAAAGTTCAGTCTCCTCCTTCACTTCATCCTCCCTCACAATCCCTGGTTCCTGTTGACAGAGAGTAGATCCCAGCTGATTAAACCCGGTTTCTGCCATGCCACCCTGTCCGGAACTGGTTTCTATCGCTTCAGCCTGACTCACGAGGGTGATGGGGGCATAGGAGGTGTCAGGGGATGTTGATCTAAGGTTAGAGGAGCTGCTTGAATCCGACTTTTGATCTGAATAGGTCGGAGATGTGCTCTTCGTGCGGATATTATAAGTGTCAAATTCCGTGTCAGGGGAACTGCGTCTATTAAAATAAATAGATAATATAGGATTTTAGAACGGGACTTTATCGAAATAAAAGAAATCGAATTTGGTTACCTTTCAGCTTCAGGGGAAGCCGTTTCTGGTGTAGAATTGAGGTTTAGAAGCATAGAAGATAGGTTTGTATCCTGCATGGCATGTGGGAATCTGTGAGACGACACTCCTAGTATATTCTGTCTGCCCTGTGTTGGAGTCTTCACAACAGGTGGGCGTGGCCGGAATGCACGCGGACTGTAAATGCTCTGTTCTAAAGGCATCTGGTAGGCATCTGCAAACGATTGAAGGTGTGTCGGCGTGGTAGGTGTGAATATCGGTGCATATTGGCTTGTTCCATTCATGAATGCTGAAGGGTTAAAGTGAGAATTGTGAGGTGGGACAGCTAGTAAGTTATTATTTTAGAATTTTAAAATATCAACTATCTATTATTAGGTCTTCAGATACAGATTAGAAATGACAACTATTTTTCCAATTATTTGGCATGTATGGGAAGTCAAATAAGTAAAAACAGAGGTCTATTGAGAAGACTTCAGTACATAAGCAATGAATAGATTAATAGAAATTTGAAATTTTTGCAATTGTCTGGCTTAGCAACTGAAAAATCATTTACTTTTGATATGTAAAATCACTAAAACATTAACATTAATTACAAATTTATTAAATAATTCGAAAAACTATTACCTAAAATAGCCAATTTATGAGCAACAATGCATTATCTCGGAGATTCTACACTTTATATAACGAATAGCCATAGCAACTTGTAGCCTCCATTAGAATTGTAACAAGATACTACAGCATATTCTACAGTAGACGTGGTAATGAAGTGAAGTTATGCAATAAATGTTATTTGATTTGCGAACTTAAGAAAGTAGGAAGTGGATAAGGTTACAAGTAAAATCAATTGCATCAAAACTGATCTAAATAAGCGAAGCTACAGGAAAGCGTTGGTAAATATGGAAAATTAGCAAAATTAATTTTAGCGAAGAGTTTACACGTATCAAAATAGAATAGTCTAAAAATAGCAATTCGACTCAGAAGGTACATATATATACAAACGTATAGATAAACATTCTTAGAAAACTAATTTCAGTATCAATTTTTTTGCTTAGTCATGAAAGGTATACAATTTAGAGTCGATAAATCATTAATTTAATATAGAAGAAGGCAATGGGGATCCCCCATACAACACAAGATCGTATTATCACTCGCTACTTCTACTCCTCTGACATATCCTTCACACTTAATATAATTCTTCATATGTCCTTCTGCGGTATATATCTGTATAGTTTTCTCAGGCGAATCACTTAATATTAAATTCCCAAACTGATCGATACACATAAATATGTGAGCTGATCCATTTCTTAAATTTATTAAACTATATAGCAGATCAGCTGATTTTGAAAAAACATGGACATTATGCGGCTTACCATAATCAACTACAAATATTTCGTCTCTGTGAGTTTTAACATCACATGGATATTTTAGCTTTGGTTTTCCAAACTCTCTTAAGAAGTGTAAATCTGAGTTTAGAATTGCGATTCTATGATTTTCATGATCTGCAACAAACACTTCACCATTCAAATCTAATGTCAATCCTCGAGGTAGACTTAACTTTCCAGGTTCACTCCTACACACAAACTTCTGATTATCTACTTGGAATTTACATATTGCGTTTTGTCCGTTATCACTGACAAAAGCCCATTTGTCATACAGAGCTATGCCGTACGGTCTTTCTAGCTGTCCCTTCCCGAATTCTGATATGAATTTGCCTTCTTTTGAAAAGGTTTGAACTCGAGTGTTGAAATAGTCACAAATATAGATGATATTTCTCTCAACACATATACCGTGAGGCCAGTTGAACTCTCCTTTCTTACTCCCTAACTTGCCAAAAGTCGCGATGGGATTCATTTTTTCATGGTAGAGTCGAGTTACCTCTTGAACGGATCCAATTTTCTCCAGCTGACGCAAGAGAGATTGGAGATTTTCTGAGCTGAAACCAGGGATAGGGATTTGAGTTGGTTGTTGATACTTGGTTAATTCGTTATTCATCCTTTGGAGATAATCTCCTTGCAGCTTGACGATCGGATTCTGTTCAATACGCATTTTATCATTTGTCTGAATAATCTCTTTCAACTCTCGGACCTGTTTCTTTCTCATTTTCTCCTTATCGAGGTAGATTAATTTAATATATTTTAATTGGCTGAGAAGCTGATCTCGTCTTTCTGATACCGTCTGGAGAATCGTGTCGAAGAATAAACAGATTTCTTGCTCCACTCTTACAAAAATATCCAGAGGACTGAATGCAGACTCTTTTTCCAAATCCTGAGTAGCCATTATTGAGTTCGTTATATTTGAATCACAATTTTGGGAAAGTATTTATAGTTTAACTTTTTGGTAGAGAAGTGAAAATGGATGTGGTTAAAAGGCTGGGGAACGTGGGCAACTGCTGCGTCTAGAATAATCTTTGATTCAAAACAGATTTCCAGGTTGGAACATGAGATGATTTTTTTAATTTTAGTTACTAAGTTTGTGGTGATATTCAGCTTTAATATACGTAATTCTATTGATTTCTTTTTTAATAATAACTAAGATCGAAACAAGAGAATTTCTGATAATAGGATTGATCTGAACATGTACGAAAAACTACTGAGAAACGATATCTCCAAACGAACTAAGGGACTTTTAAAACGTAGCATCGATACTTTTCTCAACTACAAGATATCTTCCTAGCTTTAGTGTTAATTAAACTTCTTATTGGAATCGAACATGCGAACACTTTAGCCAGGTTTGTTTAGACTTTAGAAGATGAAATATTTTATTAACTGTCGCTTCCATTTGCCACAATCGTATGTGATGTCACGAATGTTTCCAGTCATTTTATATGACACTGAAGCCATAAGAATGCTGGACAGTTACGTAATTAACTAACTTAGTTTGCAAACTCTGAATTTACTCTAGTTTATGTCAACTTTATTGTCATTGATGCAAGCACTATTCACTTTCGTACCTTTCACTGATATATTACTAATACTCAATCCACTGAATGGCAAGTGTATTAACATAATAGTACATATACTTTCCTATCTCCCCGACTGAATTAGAAACACACTTTTATATTTTATAATTAATTGCACATTTAAATCAAAATCCTAATATAAACTTCGTAGCATAACAACTCACAAAGGAGTCAATAGAACTGGAAATGATCGCGCATATAAAATGATCGGGGCATCTAAGGAGATAGTATAAATCAGTTGGTCTAGTGATTCTATTTAAACTCGTGTTGGGATTCAGAAACAGCGAGCGAAGAATCTGGAATTTTCTTATGAAATCCTTCTTTTCCTCTCAGCCAGTAGGTTGTCATGCGTCCCTTTCCTTTCACATCACGTGTCCCTCTGCATTCCAATTGGTAGCCACCTAGCTTCTGCAATATGTTGGCAGTGTCTTCACTGACGTGTACACGAAGAGCTAAATGATATTACAAAGGTGTCAAAACTCAAACAGATGGAAGGGATGAAATCCATATTTCGGAATTCTATTGCGTTATTTTATTGAATAAAACATTTCGTACCGAGTCCACTTGATTCCATTCGAGAAGAGACGTTCACCGTATCACCGAATAGACAGTACCTAGGCATCTTAAGCCCGACCACACCTGCCACCACGGGACCGGAATGTACCCCTATCCTCAGCTGTAGAACCACATCCGGTTTGTGTCGGATAGTGAAGCGAGATATGTCGCTGAGTAGGTGGATAGCCATCTGGCAGATTTCTCCAGCGTGGTTGTCTCCGTTGCGAATCGGGAGACCGGAAACGACCATGTCTAAAATTTTAAAAAAATTGAAAATATATTTCCTAATGGTCTAGTTTCCCAAACTGCCATGTCATGACGTCAGTTGAATTATATACTTACAAGCATCTCCAATCGTCTCCACTTTGTACACGTCATAGTTGAACAGGGCGTGGTCAAAAGCTGAGTAGAGGTCGTTCAGGAAACTCACAACTTGCATTGGTGTGCTGCCGCCCGCAATAGAAGTGAACCCGACGATATCACTGAAGTAGATTGTGACACAGTCGAACGACTCTGCTTCCACTGTCCTCCCTTCTTTCAGAGCCTCAGTCACGGACTTGGGCAACATTCCTGAAGAATGAAGGGTATTAGTAAATCTTAATAAAGTCGTTTTAGTGAGATGCAAGAGTTATCTTACGTGACAACAGATCTTCTGTCTTTTGTTTCTCAACCGCCAACTGACCAGTTCTAGCAGCGACAACTTTCTCCAAATTAGTTGAATATTTTTCCAGCTACATACATACAAAGAATAAAATTAACTGTAAATTAACGTGGGATATATTTCTATGTGGAAATTAGGATTGTAGGTACAGTACCATGTATACGAGGTTATCAATGAGTTCTCCTTTCTGAGGGCTGATCTCTTCTAAGGCATTGAGTACGTCTGGGAGGGTTGGACGTTTACGAGGATCATCACTCCAACACTTAGCCATCAGCTACAACCAAATAATCAAACAATCAATCAAACAATCAATCAATCAATCAATCGAATTTAGGATCTATCTAACTCACAGATTTGAAATCATAATCACACTCTTCCTTCAGGTTGGGTCTAAACGGAGGTGGGTTAGCACCCTTGTATCTATCTGCTAGATTCTATTGAGTGAGAGCAGAGACATATAAATACATTCTACAGTATTGTGTGTGTTATTGAATGGAGGTACTAACTGGAGGCAGTGTGAGTACAGCGTGATTCTTGCAGCCACAGATAGTGTCCAGTATCTCCGTTGGGAGCATGTAGTCCAGGAAATCAGAGAAAGGACCCTCATGGTTAACTAATTCTGACATTATTAGTCCAAGGCTAGAGTGATGAGAAAAAAAGTGAATTCGGAATTTTGATTGTTGGGAAATGAATGTCAGATGAAATGTACCAGTATATGTCTCCTGAAGGTGTTCCATTCTCAACATGATCTGGATGTGTGACTCCGCACTTGAGGAATTCAGGAGGAATTGACAGGAGAGATCTAAGCAAAGGGATTTCTTACATCCTTGGTCCAGTAATATTATAAGGAATTAGTGTGGTGGTTACTTACTGTGCAATGCTTCTATCTTCAAACTTGATTGTTGTGTACTGCACCTGACAATTCTGAGACGTACCTGAGGATACCATATATGGACATCAAAAGCTTTAGAACGAATATCCAAGAACCGATTGCACGAAAAAAATTTCAGTTATATCGCCACGGTTTTAGGAGTGGTCCGCTTTTTACCGAACCAACCGGACCACTTTTAAAAAGTAGTTCCAGTGACTTACCAGAGATATGTGCTCGATCTCCAGATCCTTGCTGTCCCCTGCTATGCACTGCTTCTTCGTCAATCGCCTCTTTAATCGAACGGAACGGTTTCTTGGGCACTCCTTGCTGCCCCGACTTTATAATGTTGGGACCGAAATCTATATTTGAACATAATTAAACGCATGAAATGCATTCTAATACATTGTTTAACAAGCTTACCTGTGATTTTAACACACCATCTGTTATCTACCACACAGTTAGAGGATTTGAGTCTACCATGCGTCTTTATAGGAGATTTACTCAGGTAAACCAATCCACGGCAAATGTCCTAAACATGAGAAAGCAATAAACTCAATCAGTTTATCAGAAAATTAATTTAAACTCACTTTTATCATTGAATATTTGAAGTTCCAATCAATCTTAACTTCTGATGAAGAGAGGAGATCATCCATAGAACCCTGAAGTAAAAATCATGAAACCCGTGAAAATTCGCCGCTACTGCCTTATAAGGGCATGTCATTATGGGAGCTGCTTTAATACGCAATCATTAATGCGGTTACCTTTCCAGCTAGCTCGATCAGAACACACACGTTGGGGGACTCCAGGCAAGCACCCACGAAGTTGGTCACGTTCGGATGTTTCAACTCTCGCATCTCTTTGATCTCTTTCCTCAGGGCCAGCGTGTCAATGACAGATTCCCGCTTCAATCTCTTTATCACGACTGGCTGGTCCCGATACTTCCCTTCATTCCTTATGACGTGTCTAAAAGAACAGAAGTTTATGTTGATTGTTGTAAATCAACATTTACCACTTTTTCAGGCGAATTTATGGCAGAATTCTGAGAAAATATGCTTAATTTACAGCTTAAATCTTGAAAATATTCATTCTAAAAGAGCCGTGTAATCTTCGTTAAAGCTTAAATTAAACTCAAACCTGTTTCTCTTTATTTGGGATTGCATTGACATGAGAGAACGAAAAGATTTGCCGTCATCTGTATCAGAGAACCTCACTTGACTATACTCAATCTTCCAGTCATTGTTAGCCAGAGCAGCTCGATACCTCTCTCTCCTCACCACATAGATGAGCAGCAGTGTTACCAGTGTGATGACACCGCCCACGATTAGAATGGCAGCTAGCAGCGTGGGGACTACCACCAGGATCAAGTTCGATTCACACCTCTCTCCGAAGTAGGGCGGTTCACAGGTACACAATCCGTTACCAGTGGAGCCTATGCACAGGGAATAAGGGTGAATCGCAGTCGAAAGAAATGAAAAGCTCTTAAAATTGCATATCAATACGGTCTCAAACTTATTGAAGATTTAATATTATAAACTTGAAATGTAGAGGCGAATACTATTATATTTTCGGTGTGGTCGGATTAGCGAGGGTGTACTGTACTGTATACATAACATGTATGATAAGATTCAAATATTTGACAATGGATATGCTGCGAAATTTAAAAGTTTTGTTTCTATTTATACTACTCACCGCTACTACACTCTCCATACTCTCCACAGCTGCACTTGCTAGCACAGTCCACGCCCCAATAGCTGTCGTTGCACTGGCAGTAGTCAGGAGCTGCGCAGTAGCCGTAGTTCATTGCGCAGGGAGTGGAGCAGATGGGAGTACCACAGTCCATTCCGGCGTAGCCTGTGCCACAGGAACAGGTGTCCGGAGTTATGCACTCTCCGTGTTTGCACTGAGGCATGCAGAGTGTCTGCTCACAGCTGGCTCCAGCATAACCTATGTGCATTCGCTAACTCAAGACAATCCACAATGTTAATGGTGAATACTTTGAAAATTTAGTTACTGTGCGGTTTTTTTACAGAATTTCCAAAAATTCAAGATAGAAAACGCCCACAGTGACATTTAACGATCTTTGCATATCGGATTTAATCGAATAAATTGAAAAGTTCTTTCACTATGGATAAAATGGATTCATTTCCTAGCAATAAATGTATGAACATTAACCGTAGAATGCCCAGTGGGGACACAGTGTCCCCGATATCGCGGATGTCTCCCAGCCATTTTCTATGCCACTGAAGTCATATAAATGCTGGGCATTCTACAGTTAAAACGAAATACGGAAATACTCACCAACTTCATTCTTCCCTGCTTTCAGTTTGCATTTACAAGTATTCATCGCTACACACTCTCCATGCTCATAGTACCAGATGATATCTGAGTCTGTGCGAAGACCTCCGCATCCCTCTTCACAGTAAAAGATGGCAGGCACATCCATGACATGAGATGCCGGTTCTTCGTCATACTCACTTGTCAGAATCGTACCGTTAGTTCTAATGGAGTCGTTTAAATCCTGAATTACAAACATTTTTTCTATAATAAATAGAAACCTACCTTACTACGTTGGTATAATTCGCGTTTGCGAATGTCCGAGTGCCTCTAGAATACTGATAGCCCACGAAAGTCGTTCTGTTGACAGAGTACGAGAAGAATTGCTGTCTGTCTATTAAGTTTCCGTTCTCGTCAAAACCGAAGTAGCCAACTTTTATCACATCGTATATAGTGTAGATTTTCCCATCAGGGAAAGGATCGATCATGTAGAGTTGACCTAACAGTTATTTGACATAAAAGTTATTCAAGAATTTTAAAAAATATATTTAAAAAATACAAACCTTCGAATCCAACTCTGTCACCTACTGCATCATACTCAATACGACCGCTCATACCATCAAAAGTAATCTAATGAAACGAATTAGAAATCTATACACTAAAATAACCGATAATATTTTGTATTAGCTTCTATGTGTGAGAGCTATTCCGGTCCTGCCAAAAGTGGTCCGATTAAGCGGAGTCGACTGTATTTACAAAAACAGATCCAACTTACATTGTTCACAATGGAGATCATCTTGTCAGGGTTGAAGGTCATATTCCGAGTGAAGAACCAGGAAGCAACTTTCAGATGTGTCACCATCGCATCAACAAATATTCCATAGCGTCCGTTGGTGGTAGCCGAATAGGTGACAAGGTACCCGTATACCTTGTAGGGGTCCACTTGAGTGTACAGATCGTAGAAACCGTCCTTATATACTGGGCCGTACCAATTCCGAGCTCTAACGAATGAGTGACTGAGATGCAAGTTGGAAATGAAGAAAATCCCTTTATACCCAAAGGTACAAGTCACAGGCCCCCCTGTGCACCCAGGCAGGTGGTTGACGTAACCAAAATAGTCCAAAGCATCCCCAGTTGACACCCACTGGTAGCCGTGATAGCAAGAGAAGCCCTGCTCCAATCCTTCCACGAATATTCTATGCACAGTGGGAGTTGCCATCATCAGCATGATAACTCGGATGTTGTATGATTTTATCTTTGCGACTGCTTCGTTTATTTTGTCATCAGGGAGGGCAAGAGCGCCGGAAATAGAGGACGCTCCCTCTATTTTCACTTCGTAAAACTCTATCTTATGCTGCAGGAGTGCATCGTAGAAACCGCTTTCAACAGGGGTACCCGTATCTGTCAGCACCACGATTTCATTCCAATAATGGGCCTTCAAGAATCTCATTATACCGTCATACTGCACCTTATAGGAGCGGTTAGCACGGTAGAAGTAAGGATGGTAGAGCTTGTTGCTCAGTTCGTCAGAATCGGATAGATAGACTCCCACGACTGGGACTTTGTCAATGGCTGCGAATGAACTCAACGCAAGTGTGTCTTTGTTGTATTGACCCCCGAGTATGGCATGGATGTGTTCGCCGTTGGGATCCTAAACAGATAATACCGGTTTTAAAGTTGACAAATGCTAACTGAATACATTTTTACGAGAAAATTGTATTGAAATATAGTGAAAGTAATGTATTTTGGCTATTTGATTTCATCGCCGAAGCCATGGATTTTTTAGGGCGATCTTTGTGTAAAAGTTGCACCAAGATTTTTGGGAGTTACTCCACGACTCATATTTTATCGGTGGTTAACACCATGGTTAAGCTGAGTATCACCAATGTCTCAACTTTCAAAAAAACTAGGTTTCAACAAAAAAACTCCATTTTGCAATGGTATTAATAATAGTATTAATAAAACAATGTTTACAGAGGCTTAATTAAGGACAAATAAACGGCTTCGATTATAAGTGAGCTCAAGTTTAAGGTCAGAATCTTACCTTATTTTTCTCAGCAATATCACGATAGTACTGATAAGCCCAACTAGAATTATCCATCTCGTAATCTTCTCTGTACACTACGTCATACTCCAGACTCCTTCCTTGGTCTACAAGAGCAGATAGTTGCTAATATGGTCTACACACATTTGAGGAGTTTAATGTTATGCTTTGCTTACCAACAAACTCCTGGTCCCAGTATCCTTGGTTTATCATTGTCCTCGCTGCTATGCTGTACGACCATTGCAAGCCATTTCTGTAAGTGAGCATGGCCAGGGAGTAGCGCAAAATACCTAAATTCATTGTATTATAATACTCTCTCCTATACTCGCAAATGACAATTCATCAATTACAAGCGCGCTTCGCTTGCTTGCGCTGCGCGACTTGCAGACACTTCGTGTCCACAGAGTCGCACTGCGGGCGCCTGGAATTACTCAATCCAGCCTATTTTGTTAATTTATATAAATATTTTAAACAAAGGTTAACAAAGATTATCATATAGATCAGAAATATAATATCCGAATTCTACACCCATAAAAACCATATGTCAACAGTTGGAAGCTAGTCTCTAGCATATTTGTATAATTTGTTTACTTTATGTACCTATTGTAAACTTAAGTAAACAAATAATTTATCATATAGACCTGAAAATACGATATTCGAAATCTACAGCCCTGAAAACCCCATGTCAACCGTTGAAAGCAAGTTTCTAGCATATTTTTGAGATTTGTTTACTTTATGTACTTACTGTGAACAAAAGTAAACAAATAATTTATCATATAGATCTGAAAATATGATATTCGAAATCTACACCCCTGAAAATCCCATATCAACCGTTGAAAGCAAGTTTCTAGCATATTTTTGAGATTTGTTTACTTTATGTATCTAATAAAAACAAAAGTAAACAAATAATTTATCATATAGACCTGAAAATACGATATTCGAAATCTACACCTCTGAAAACCCCATGTCACCACCCGTTGAAAGCTAGTCTCTAGCATATTTTTCAAAATTCGTCAAATGTTTTGAGAACGTGACATGTCACGTTTTGTGAACGTGACATGTCACGTTTTGAGAACGTGACATGTCACGTTTTGAGATCGTGACATGTCACGTTTTGTGAACGTGACATGTCACGTTTTGAGAACGTGACATGTCACATTTTGTGAACGTGACATGTCACGTTTTGAGAACGTGACATGTCACGTTTTGAGATCGTGACATGTCACGTTTTGAGAACGTGACATGTCACGTTTTGAGATCGTGACATGTCACGTTTTGTGAACGTGACATGTCACGTTTTGAGAACGTGACATGTCACGTTTTGAGATCGTGACATGTCACGTTTTGTGAACGTGACATGTCACGTTTTGAGAACGTGACATGTCACGTTTTGTGAACGTGACATGTCACGTTTTGAGAACACCTTTATTTACATATTTTCACACCATTTGATGAATTTTGAAAAATATGCTAGAGACTAGCTTCTAACGGGTTACATGGGGTTTTTAGGGGTGTAGATTTCGAATATCATATTTTCAGATCTATATGATAAATTATTTGTTTAATTTTGTTTACATTAGATACATAAAGTAAACAAATCTCAAAAATAAGCTAGAAACTTGCTTTCAACGGTTTACATGGGGGTTTCAGGGGTGTTGATTCGAATATTACATTTTCGAGTAAATTTGTTTATCAATTTGTTTACTTTTGTTTACAATAGATACATAAAGTAAACAAATTACAAAAATGGGCTAGAGACTAGCTTCCAATGGTTGACATGGGGTTTTTAGTGCTGTAGATTTCGAATATTATATTTTCGGATCCATTTGAGAAATTATTCGTTGACATTTGTTTAAAATATTTATATAAAGGAAAAAATTATCAAAATATGTTAGATTGAGTAACTCCAGGCGCCCGCAGGGCGACTCTGGGGACACACGGTGTCCGCAAGCAAGCGAAGCGTGCTTGTAGATTATTAATATTATGTCCTCCGTTGCCCCAGGAATGTGTCGCGTCATTTCCGGTTTAAGCCATTTTGGGGCGGGGATGCGTTAAAAATTCCGGGTATTTACTATAAATAGAAAAAGAATTTTCTAACATATATCCGGTTAAGTCATTTTTCCGGGGAAGCCTTAAAATGTAGCCAAAATTGAAATATTACCTGTCGCGTTGAAGAAAGGTGTCCAAGTGGTGTTCAAGCTGGAGCCATTCGAAGTTGTCGTTGAGAACATTAAACGGAGGTTGTCGTAAGGTCTGCACACGGACCCGGAGAATGACGTCATTCCTCTCTCTGGGATTAATTCCATACTGTCTACTGATAAGCAGGCAGAGGATGGATCCAGGGTAACCATTATCGTCTAAAGAATGTTTGGAATAGAGTAAAGTTGAGCTAGAAATTCGGGAAAATAATTTGAAATTTTGACACACCCGATTGCTATCTGGTCCTGAGGTTATCCGATAGCCAGAGCTGTCGTGTAGAGAGAGAGTAGGAGGGTTGACAAACTTGAAGTTAGCATCCACTGACATGTCCATATTAGTCACATCCAAGCGCAATTCTGTTGCTGGTAAAACTATGCGGATATTTGAAATAAAAATTCAGGGTTCTATACTAAAATACAGTCGACTCCGCTTTATAGGGTCACTGTTTAATCGGGTTAACCGCTTAATCGGGACACTTTTAGCAGGACCGGAATAGCTCTCACACATAGAAGCTAATACAAAATATATTCGGTTAATAGGGTTCTCCGCTTAATCGGGGAAAAATGTCCTCTGACCGATGTGACCCAATTAAGCGGAGTCGACTTATATTTCCAAAATTTAATCAAAGATTAGGATTATAGAACTCACGAGTGACGCTGAAGTTATCTGAGATAGCGACAGCTGGAGAGTAAACGACTGGCACTTGGATATCCTTGGTTAGGTCAGGGTTGTCTGTCCATTTTTCATTGTAACCGAATGGACGTCTCTCCCATGGAAAAAAGGGAAGTGTTTGAGTGAAATTCAACTGTACAAAGTCCATCACATCCAAAATTCGGACTCCTTGGAAAATCGCCTCACCATTCATGGCACGTTTCCGAATCATAAGATCAAACTTTGCATTCTCAATCACGCCAGTTCCACCTAGCGTCACATCTGTGTCTAGAACCTTATGGATATTCCCGCCTACGTCACGACTTCGCGTAACACGCTTAAACTTGTAATGGACATAGCAGTCCACGTTGAGGCGCGAATGCGGCCCCTCTGTGAGGACAGAGAAGTTCCCTGAGCCGAGAGGCCACTCGTACAACGTGTGGATAGTCGCGTCGAAGGGGTGGTTGACAGGAATGGACCCATTTGTAATTGTAAGACTCTCGATAGAAGCTTTCGCAGCAGGATCTGTGTAAGAAATAGGGTATACATACAGAAACCAAGGATGTAGTATTTAATAGGGCTGAAATGAATATTAGAATATTCGTTCGTTTAGATGATGTAAACATTTTTGGATGTAAACATTTTTCTGCCTCTGTCATTTAACCGAACGAATGGTAGTGTCCCACCAAAGTCAATTTTTAGACTCAAAACAAGAGGAAGATACGTTTCTTAGTTACATACACGTACAATAAGAATATACAGAACAAAATATTTATTTGTATGTGCGCTTCTATAATTAGGACTGAAAAATATTCGTTTAATTCATTTCGAACGAATATTCGAAAATTCGGTATATCCGCTTCATCCCTAGTATTTACTAATATAACTTACGGAACACTCGGTACTCATTGCTCAGAAGGGTTAGATTCATTCCTTGGTACTCGGCAGTGAATAAATACTGCCGATTAGACATGGTAGCGACTGTGTGTAGCATTCGTTGGAAGTAGACTTCTCCGTCGGAAGAACTGTTCATCATGAATCCCATCGGGTAGCTAGTACTGTTCTGGCACCACCACTGATCACGAGAAGAGCCGTTCTAGAGAATTAACCAACATTACATACTGTAATGAGGAATATTGTAAACCAGTCTATGATTTCAAGATTTCACGTAGCATCAAACTTATAGTCGTTGAGTGTGTTTATCATTTGATTCGTTTATGTATTTGTTTGTTTGTTTGTTTGTTTGTTTGTTTGTTTGTTTGTTTGTTTGTTTGTTTGTTTGTTTGTTTGTTTAATTAATCGTTTCCTTGTAGAGTTGAGAGGATTTAAGATGACGTAATTATGATGTAACATAACAGTAATTAAAATTCTTGAAACAAACATAAATAATTTAGAAAACACTTGAATATATCAACTCACATAATATCGATAACTAGGTTCAGAGTATATTCTCGATCCTTCACACAACATTCCCGTGTAGTTATCTGCGCTCCCGTTAGCAGCAACAGTCGTTAGAGTCACTGTGATGTTGTCTTGAACACGGGTTCCATTGGCATGCACTAGGTGGATGACCATTGGACGTCTGGCCTGGTCGTAGGCTGCAGTGCTGTAGATCAGGAGGTCAGGATCTGATGGAATGGCGAGGGGCGGCTTGTAGGCATCGTCAAGTTCCAAATTAAACGAGTTGAGCACTGTAATATAATTAATTGATTAAGTCAAACACCTCGGTAAGACTATGTAATGCAGTCAACACAGTTAGTAAGGACTCGTGTCATAAAAATATTTGTTTATTATAAACTAATACTATAATTTGCATTGTCGATTTTGAAAAAAATCAGGGGGCAATTTGACATTCTTGAAAATTTAGGGGGGCAGGAGTAAAATTAACTGTTGTGTCTGTTAACTTATTCACACGTTCAGGGGGGGGCGAATTGCCCCCATTGATAATTATAATTAAGTATTTTATTTTTAAAAATTTCTCCGGGGGAAAACGTTTTTAAATTCGCATTAGGATCTCGTTTGCATTTTTTACTTCTTAAAAATACGACAGATTATTAAATGGTTATTTTGAGTTAAAAATATAGTTTGTTTTCATCGATTATTTTGCATTAATATAATTAAAGTAAATGTAATATTTAACTTAGAAATAATGAAATACCTGAAGGAGATATCACAAACACGAGGAGTAATACACCCGTGAGTCGATTCATTGCGAAAATATTATTTATTGCAATGCTTAGACTTCAATAAACATGCAAAAAAACGGACAAAAAAATCGATTTGAACAGAAATGCATATTCAGTTAACATTTCTGTTATAATCGAACTTTTCAAATGAAATCCAAAATGCGAAATTTCATTGGCTCTAATTATTAACATATTTTTTCGCGGGATTCTAAATGCGTAAGGCAAACTGCGAATAATCGATTTCCCCCGCCAAGTTTATATAATTACCTTTTAGAAACAGATATAGATTGATAAAGAAAATCTGAATGTACAAAAAGAATATCCTTCAAACTAAAAAAAATGTCAAAATAAAACACAACTAAATTCCGATAGAAATATTTTCTATGAGGAACAAGGCTTTAGAGTCTTAGCACAGAAGAACTGAATTCTGTCACAGAACGTATTCTTAATAGACACGACTCTACCTCGCTTATCGATTGCGATTCCTTTGGTCTGGAAACTTTGAGAATGTGGATCGCTTTTATCACCGTCAAACTGGAGCACTTGGCCTCCAAACACATCGAACTTTCGAATAACACCTGACTTGTAATCTGAGATATACGCATTCCCTTCTGCATCGATGTCAAAAAATTCGACCCGTTTTCCGCCAGAGAAAAATAGACGCCCGACGAAGAGAGTATCAGGGCGAGATTGGAACGTAATATTCTCGCCTAATAACACGCCTTTTTTCGTGAAAAAGCGCAGAGCAAAGTCTCCATTATCAAGCACGATCACTCTATCATTTCGCACCTTAACATCCGCTGGCCCTTGAAGCAACCTATCTCCAAAAGCTTTCTTGAATTGCAAAATTTCACTAAAGGTTTGTATTTTCATGCCTCCCTTATCACAAGCAAACACCTCCCCATCTTCACTATCAACAGCTAGATTGCTCAGACTATGGAAGATGCCCCTCGCACTGTGATACAATGTCTTCTCTGGATTCTGGAGAGAAATAGCAAATATAACGCCATTCTTTGCAGAACTAATGTACATCCGACCTCGAGCAATGCTAATCCCATAGAAACGAATGCTACTCGACAGTTTAGGAAGTTGGGGAACAATTTCATTTGAAAGCACACCCTCACTCGTGAATACCAAAACCTTCGGAGTGACCCCAGAGTCAATTGCATAGATTTCGGATGTGTTGGGATCAATTGTAATGGCTGAAGGTAGGAACCTGTCAGTCTGAAGGCTGGACGAAAGGTTAGGAGGTAGTGAGGCAAAGGAATCGATTACATTGAAAGATTGCGAATCAAGACAGAATGAAGATTTTCTTCGATCTTGTCTCAAGGAAATTTGAGAATCACCTTGAGTCATGCCCTGGACTGATATCTTGATCAGGTGAGATGGTTTGTCAAATTTACTGAAACTATCATACTCTCCTTTCACCTTAACATTCCCTGACGTATCAACGAATTCGTTTACTTTATATTTGTATTCAAACACTATCTCAATGGGACCTTCGAGCTCAGCTATCCTCGCTTTCGTGCTAGCTTTCTGTTGCTGGTGTAGCTCCTTCTGACCCTCCAAAGATGCTCTATCCAACGAGAAGTTCAATTTGAATTTCTGTTCAGCCTCAGCTAATATATTGTCAAGTTTCTCTAGATGGTCATAGCATTGTTGCAGTTTCTCGCTGTAAAACTTGTTCAATTCATCTAACGCTGCTAGAAGTTCTTCTTTTCGTGTTGTTAACCCTGCGATTATTTTGTCAAAATACTCGCTTACTTCCAACTTAACATTTTGTACCGAACTTGAAAAATCGTTTCCCTTTTCCGCCATAGTGCTTAATTTTAAAATATAAAATTGTTTAAATAGATGACTCAAAATAGTATATATAGTTAATTAATTCAAATTAGGTAATACCCTAATTCAAAAAAATGAACTTATATCCTTTTAATAATGAAAAGTATAAATTTCTAAGTAGTAATGTTGGTGCAATCAGAATCGTATACTTGACAAATTTAGTAATCTGCAATAAAACAGGTTAATTGATTAAGAATGAAATAACGTATTTCAGCGTTAAACATACCCAAATATACACATTACACACCCAATCGATCAAAATATTTGTATGATAAAGAGAATGCACAGTGATCAAAATAATGAAAACGGTAATCCTATTCTCTGCCTAGTGACTACATCTACTATAAATTGAGCATTCAATTAGTTCCACCAATCCAAAATGCCACTTACAAATACTTAATAATGGACAACAGCAATGTCATTAAGTGCAAATGTTAATTTAATAATCCTGAATTTATCATAGGGCTTTAGTTGTAGATCTTAATTCCTCTCTCTGTGTAAAAAGACCTGTGTTTTTGTCTGTCTATATGATCCAAACCAAAGTAAATTGAACTCCATCGTTGTGAGGAACAGTGTGACAGGGTAGTTGTTAATAATTTAAACGGTTTTATTTTAAAATCTTCAACATGTAAGATGACGGAATCATCTTCGTAATAGGTGATGATGGAATCATGGATTAGAGCAAGTTTGAATCGTTTAAATAAAACATCAGCAATCGTTAGCTTCTGCTGTATTTTCTTCTTGATATCTCCTACAGAATCTTCTTCAGTTAGTTGTATCAAGAATGGAATGCCGAAATAGTTTGATAGAGTTTTATTAAAGTGCATTACTTGGACTAAAATAGACCTATCATCAAGCACTTCGACATAATCGGACGGAATTCTTTCGAGATAGAGTGACGGTGGTCGAAGATTTGATAATTGAGCATCTGTTGAGGTGAAAACTTTCGAAATTTTCGAGGATACCACATGGAAAGCACGAAGATTCTCGGCATCAATTTCAAACTGTTTTTTACACCTATCAAGTATAGATCCAATCGTTTCAATCTTGTCCACGTATAACTGACAATTTCGCTCTACAGTTGACTGAGGCGAAAGTAAATGACATTTGATTTGAAGCTTATTCGCTAATTCCGCAACTGTGATGTCAAGAATTTTGTATAGGATAGTGTATTCCTCATTTCGTAGGTAACGCGAGGAAACCATGTGTACTAGATAGCTATTACAATCGTGTTTAAACGCATCAGAAATTATATCTGTGTAGTAAGATGACCTAAAAAACTGTATTTTCTCATGATCCACATGGAGAACCTCGCCTATGATCTCACTCATTTCATGGTAACGTAGATCTTTACGTAGCTGCATTATAAACCCGCATTCATCTGTAGTACCGAACTGCTTGAATAGGACGTTTAAACGCATACTCATGTCTTCGAGGAAAACTTCAGCCGATAAACAAGGCTGGCGAAAAGGCAGTGTCTTGATTAGAGAATTGTCGAAGGTTGCTGGTTGATAGCAAATGATATCTCCGTCGGTTAGTTCATGTATGGAACATATGTTACTTTCCATATCGAGTGAGACTATTTGGCCAAAAGTTACCTCTTCGAATAGGCGTAACTCACAGGATTCAGATAGTCCCACCATCTTACAAAGGAAGGGACATATTTCAGAGAAGTTAGATTGGATTTGGAAGATATGCGAACCGACGTAATTGATTCTCTGTGCAAATACATCGAAATATTTCAAAAATAACAACACATCATCTTTCGTATCGAAATCAGATAGAGAGCAGGTCTTGTCTTCGAGTATTTCGAGATAAATTCTCCAAGTGGTGGACCTCTCTGAATGCTCCCAGACAGATGAACCTTCGCTTAAAAAATGCGAGAACATAGTCGGACGGAACGACTCATTGTACCGATATCGAACCGGCCAAATCCTGCATTCCTGTGTCGTACACTCGAATCGCTCTGCGAGGTCTTGATGGAACACTTCAATCGATGTATCTTTCTTAACTGTAAGCGTCAACTGTGGTTCAATAAAATCGGCTATCAAGTCGAATCCATGGTGTTGTTCGAACTGCTTATCAGTGTAAACGTCGACGCGTAGGTAGAGATGGGCTTCCTGTCTCTCCTTCCTTTTCAGGGCATCCGCTTGCTTTTCCTGCTCAATACGCTCATGGAGATACTGTGGAATGTCTGCTTCATTCACCTCTTTCAGAATCTCGCTCAACATATTTTCACACACATACACGAGCATATACGCATTCGTGCAAAAACGGTTATTATGATGCTCACGGAAACCACCGAAATTATTCTCAATGGCTTCCTCCTTCGAGCAACGAAACACGATTTCATCATCAAATTTGTACCAATTTTCATCACATTTGGGGTTGAGATATGCCACATAATGTCCGCCGTTATTGTCACCTGTATGCACAAGAACGGTGTGGAGTCGGTATATAAGGGGATTGGTGGAGGGGACTTTCAAGAATTTGGTCAGGTCCAGTTGATCTGGAAACTCGCATCGGTCGTTGATCTTGTCGTTTAGGTTAGTATGCGGATCGAACTGGAATCTCATCAGGTGTAAGTGTAGTACTGGAGGGAAGGTGAGAAAATGGACACCTTTTTCTGCCTGTTGAAAACCATGATCTCCAGCGTCGTATTTATTGTCACCTTCCAGTATTTCCGGTGCAATGTAGTCTTTAAAAGAATCGCAAATGTGTGAAATTCCTTTCACATTCAGTTGAATATCGAAAAAAGTCTCCTCACGTGAAGACATATAATCAATCTGTGTACACTTTATATACGACTCCATTTTACCCTCTAAAATTCGCGGAATTGTACCATCCACACACGTCTTCTTCATGGCAGCTTCGAGATTGTCCAATAACACACGGCACATCTCCTGTACATCATGTTGCATGAAAGTGTCGAGAGTTTTCCATCCGAATGCACGAGTCAGTTTTTTGGTGCTGACAACTTTGTCTGAATGCTGAAGCTCATAGAATAAACGTTGCATTCCTAGAGCGACGCTTAGATTCGTGTCGTGGTCTTGTGTCGGCATCTGGTAGACGGCATTCCTGAGGATGTTTGTGTAGAAGAGACTCTGAAGGAGAGAGTTCATGTAGCAGGTCGCACCTTGGTTCCGCAGGCCGACGTACCCACTGTGCACCTTGCTGTCCCAACCCATTGAGTGTGGTGCATCTGCGGTTATCAACGCCTCGAGTAGGATACGCCCATCTCTCACCCAACCACTCTTCTCATCCAAGAAGTCCGTACTAAGTTCCTTCATACAGGCATAGCCCCAGTCATTTGTACGCGTGGTGAACTCGTAGCACAAGTCACGAGTTACGCTCTCTTCCCCTTCGTTGTGGTTGATTAGGGAAATGGTTGCACGTGCTTGACAGCTCCACTGGAGGTAGTCATTCTTCATGGGTGGATCGCACTGTACGAACAGGCCTAAATTCCGATCGAGCATTTTACGCACTACGAGGATACACCAGGGCAGTTCACGGAGATTGAGCGGCTTGCTGGTTATGCGGATATCACGCGTGTGGCGAATGATGGGGGAAGAGTTGACCATGTCTATCGGAAGATAAAATCGAATAATACCCTGGCCCCCGTAGTTGTCATTATTTGATACAATCGTCTCTTTGGGGAGGGGCAATGGGCTAGTGAGTCCGCTCTCAGATGAAGAATCTGAATCGGGATCCTTCGAGTTCCCTGTGAGAGGGGAAGGAGATTGAGAATCGATTCTCAGTCGCTTTGCGCGCAGCCCCCCGTCCGTTCCATCTGAGAGTCGCCGTTTAGTGACATCATCATCACTGTCCACCACGGCATCCTCCTCCAAGGGAGAGCCTACGAGGGAGTTGAGCTCTGCTACTGGACTATTCGAGTTCACTCGCATAGACTCATCTTGATCAATAACCCCATTCTCTTTCCTCTCATTCGGATCTTCTATAGGGTCTGTGCTATCTTTGTCGCTGTCGAGATGTCCATTGGTAGATTCGTCCGCCATCGCGTGATGGCTAGGTTCGATTGATCTTGATTTAGAAGGTATACAGCCTATTTTTAATCTGGAAATACTCAATAAGCAAGGCCGTTCAAAATAATAAGAAATGCAACTAATGACTTCATCATTCACCACATTATATTAGAAATAAATTGGACATTCGCCAAAAGTAGATTTAAACTAAGGATTCTACAAGCCTTAGCCGACAAATAACTAAAACAAATTGAGAATACATGCACTCATACTGCCACACTATTCATTATGGTCTGCTATGTCCTTGACTCCTGCACTGGACTGGACTGGTACTTCCTTCTCTTGCGATTTCAATCGACATTTTCGGCTATTTCTCAGCTAATTCGATTCATTCGCATTCCTACAGAAATAAAAGGTTTTGCATCAACACAGCATAAAAGGAGAGAAATGGATTGTGTTGAAAGAACGGATCCAGAAGTGAAGGAGAGATACAGTGTCACTAACAAGTTGAGACAACCCCTCAGAAATATCGATACCACAACTTTCCGATTATTATAATTATGACCATCGACGCACTACATTCTTTTGTATATCGATAATAGCATTCCCTAACAAACATATGGCGATTATTGGAATTTTATTCAAGATAAAATACCCAAAGTTGTACGAAAATAGAGGCGATATGTCTGATTTGGAGTTGACATGGTTATTTGAAAACTGAGTCGACGACGTCAGCAGTAACTCGCGCACAGTACGATAAATGAAAGAGTGGAAAGGGAGATTTATTGCGATAGATTATCTATCATGATTTGTACGACCGAAGAAGTCAATCTCTCAACCTGTAAATATTTCTTGATGTGTCGCTGTATATCCTGAGCTGATAGATTAGTACATTACTACTAATAATAATTTGGGAATTATTACATTTCGATAAAGAGGAGATAGCAATTAGCAATGCTATGTCAAGTCGAAAATATATCAGAAAAGAAGAATCTCTATCCTGAGTGCCAGTAAAAATCAATATTCATTCTCTATCTTACTATGGATGGATACGATTTGCATTCAAACGAGAAGAATCAGCATTGTATTATAAGATTTGAAGATAACTGGGAGATAATAAAGAATTTGCCTCGAGTTAGAATCATAGAACCTCTCAACACCATCTGGATCCGTTCTCTCCTTTTAACATTATTGCATTTGCAGTTTTCTGTCCTATTATTTTCATATCTTCATTTTTCACTCATTTTGCTTATTAATTTAACACACTTTCAATACATATCAGAGGTAGTTTAAGGTATCTAGGTAGACATTATTATTAATGATCTTTGTGATCTAATAGCCAGCCTCTTCCTAAGAAATTAGAACTAATGTTGACATTGGAAAATCCTTAAAACATCACCAGATTAGATTGCACTTTAATCATTACTAGAAATGGCTGTCTATTGATCTAGTTATATGAGATTTTTAACTGGAAATAATGTGTGTATACACTGGATATGGCGGTTAATTTGTGTTTTACACTTGTGTAAACCAGTTGAATAAAGTGTAATAAAAATGTGATAGTTGGCATGTCTTTTTTTCATTTTTAAATGATTATTTTTTTGCAAAATGCAAAAAAATATCAAGTCGTTTGATCTCATCTGAAGTAGCATATCGTAAGTTAATCACATCTCTCTTCTGCTCCCCAGGTGAATAAAAGTTGCCCCTCTAAATCAGAACGTTAAGAGAGGCGATTCATTTAGTATAAACAATACACACTAGTAATCTAAGAAACATAGCCAACTAACTTTAGAACATGACAACACAAACATTAAAAAACTACACTCTCTAAATACATGCGAGCTTGGATTATCGGATTTAGGTAGATAAAGCGTGGCTAATGGTTATGTCTATTGTGTCCCTGAAAATTTCGTGGTCTTGTGTTGTGAGAATAGGAAGGTGGGTGAGGGGGTGGGTATCTATGTGGGAGGTCGTTAGGAGGGGGCATCCTGAAATCGTAGGGGGCCATCGGTCGATTTCCAGGTGGAGCGAAATGGGGAGGAGGCGGTCTAAAGAAATGGGGAGGAGGTGGGCGAGGAGGAGGCTGTTGTCCATGAAAAGCTGGTCTCTGTTCATTACCCTTCCTCAGTTCGTGTACTGGAGCTGGTGGCATAGACTGGTTATTCATGTTCAGTTCATGACCTGTCTTGTTATCTGCCATCCTGTAAGGCGGCATATTGTTGTCAGGACGCTGGAATGGTAATGGAGGTTGGTTCAAGATATGAGGGGGCGCCATTTGAATATTGTGCTGTGGATTCATCATAGGTCTGGGGCTGGGGTATGGGGGTGTAGGAGTGGGTTGATTCTGAAGTTGAGTGGGGTTAATAGGGTGTGTATTTTCAAAGGGCATTTGTTGTGATATGCGAGGGTCTGGTGCCTCATTGTATGGCGTAATCGGGGGTGGAGGCGGGATCGAAGCAGCTGGTCTGACTGATGCTCCGTGTTTATAATCAATCACTTTCAAGTTTAATGTCATAGGCGAATCCATTCGCGGCTTTTTAGTTTCATTTGGTGTGTAGTAGTCTCTGAAAGGCGTTTCTTTCGTGATATTATTGTCGATTGGAGACGATTCGATGGGTTTGTACAAGCCTTGTGTGTAGCTAGCAAACTGGTTGTACTGGTCGGGTGTTTGCTTCTTGTCTTCTGTGTCAGGTGCTTCATCTAATAGAGGTGTCGATTGACCGGAAGCAGGCTGGCTGGACTTGTAAACATTCGGTGAGATTAGTGTATCTGCGTATTGGGTGACAGCGTGTTCAGACTTTAGTATAGGGATGATTGGGTTGTGGGAAAAACTAGGATGAGAGAGAAGACCTTGGTTTTGTAAACTCGTAAAGGCAGCTTTTTGTTCAATCAACCTATTCAGTTTCTCTTCCATCGAAGAGTTGAGTTGTGTATCTTCTGGGGTTGAGAGAAAATTGGGATTGGATGTCTGCAAAACTGACGGTTTGTTTTGATGAATCAACTCAAGTTGAGTTTTTAACGCAGGAGATATTAGAGTGCCAGTGTCTGCTATAGCTTTTAACAGTGACAGAGTATCCATTGGTGGCGGTGTTCCTATTGCTGCTAGTCCACTTTTTAACATTGGTTCATTCGCTTCTGTGAGAATATCCTTCAAACTTGTTTGTTTTCTACTGTTCTCATAGGCCCTGTCAAGTTTCTCATCGATCTCCTCATCTGAATCCAGTTCCATGTCAACCTCTTCAGTGATGACGTCACGTCTATTCGAACTGCTGCCAGGATTAATGCAACTTTGAAGTCGCATTTCAAACATTACATTCAATTGGTCGATTTTCCCTGCTGCATCTTTATACTCCTAACGATCAGGCGAGATTCAAACAGTAGCAACAAATGTCAGCTACTAACTCACCAGTTTCATTTTCGAAATTACAAATATTATATAATTGATAGAAAATGAAGTTCAAAAGCAACGCTTCAAAAAGTATGACTTTTTATGGTTCTAGCTTCTTCAAAATTATATGGCTTAATATACAAATAATGTCACGTAACTATATGTGTAATGGTGAACTCAAGTAGGCATTGCACATTTGATTGTGTTATTCGGGTTCGCGGACACCATAATCACATACCATTGCATCATCTTACCAATTGACATCACCTTAGCAATTGATTTATTGTCAGCCAAGTATGACCTAATAAACATAACAACTATAACCCATGCTAGGAGCTTTGTCAAAACATATTTGCGTGTGCTCTATTCAGTTGTAAGGTATACCTGTACGATTTCATAAAGGATTTCTCAGAAATCATGCATATATCTATTTCCAAATAAAATTGAACGTATCACCTAAAGTTAACCCTTTCCACATTTCCTGTTCTGAAAAAAATTCGATCCATATATGTAAAAATTGATACCATATATGGTAGTAGTGGACCCCCAATTACCTTAATGGTTTGTACGAGCTGGGAAATGCTGGCTGTGCAGCTGGTGTACGCGTCTGTTAGCAAGTGTATTATGTCTTTCCGCGCATCCACTTCTGCGGCTAATGTATCACAATAATCTTGCAACTTGGAACAGTTCTCGTTAAACTCGTTCAAAAACTTCCCACCAGCTGATTTATCTATAAACAAATTCTTTTGATGCTTAAACTCTGCTTCAGACATAAAAGTCTATCTACGCATTGAAACAATTCATCATTCACAATGCTTAAGTCTTCGTTCGAATACAAACACAGTCAGTTTGTATGTAATAGCATATTTGTAAGGCTTATTATGTGCTTTAATGGACAATTTATGAGTTATAATTGTTACTCTACAAGGGCTTAATTTCGAGATATAAACAACACGGAAAATTGTAAACAAATTATAATTAGAAAACTAAACCGTGTTGTTCGGATTTTTTTTGGGAAAAAATTAAACACTAAAATAGCTCCTAATTTTGATCATTCAATAAGAAAAACAATTATGTAAGATTATATTTATAATCCCTTTAGTAGGTATTCAAATTAGGTGACAATCCTGGAAGTTATTTTTCAGTGAAATTTTGCTAATAAAATATTGTCTTATGTTTTCTATTGATAGTTTATTACTCACACTTGGAACCATAAAAAATTAAATGATGCAATGTAACAATTAATAAATGAGCATTACTATATATAAAATTGTTAAAATACATATATGTGTGACTGTACAGCTTTAAACGAAATCACAAAACTAAATTGGGAAAGTAGAAGCAGTTGATATGCAAAATAATATAATGAGATACATCATTTTAATTCACCACGATGTTGTTATTAATGATAAGAAAGCCTCTTACACTTCATTATATGGTATAGATACGTAATGTAAATAGTTCTGTGTAAAATATCCAGAATGGAAAGTCATGAGAACTATAGTACCATAAGATTACATAATGATGACTTTTGCAGATGGTAAATTTAGTATTCCAGTAATAAACTTTGTAATATTATACATATTTAGTTATTAAACAGCTTAACAGTTTGGATATGCTGACTTGCAAAATGAGTCATACAATCTCGAGATGCAGCTAGCAGATATGATTAGAATTCATGAGACTTCATAATATCTCGAGACTAAGACTCCGTTCAAGTTTCTCATTAGTAATGAATAATAGTAGCGATAGTATAAATACGGGAATTTAGCAAATTGTCATAGCTTTAATATTTCTGAGAAACTTCAAGATGTCTTTTTCGAATCTAGACGACTTTCCCTATAACCCAATCAACCACTACAAAAAGCTAGACCGTTTAAAGAATGAAATAGTCAGCAAGAAAGTAGAAGTTCATCAGAAAATAACCGAATGCAAAAGATGGCTGGACGAGAGGCAAACCTGTTTATTCAACGAACTAGACGACCTGTATCGAGAAGTGGAGGGGATGGTAGCACAGCATAGTAGAGAGATAACAACTTGGAATGAAAAACTGGATCTGTTGAACGAATCTTTCCAGTTAGATATCATTAATCAAGGTAATAGAACAGATCTGAAATCCATTCAAAATAACCTGCACGAGCTTTTAAGTAAAAAAATTCAAATACCTTCACTTCGTCTCATTTGGGATGAAGAGTTACACACGAAAATTCACACCTTGTATAGAATAACGACACGTATCCCGCCATATGAAGAACGGAACCTCCCAATATGGGGAGGGATCGGGGGAGAAAAGGGACGGAGTGCAATATGGGGGCCAGTGTCAGTATCAATTCACCCGATTTCTGAAGATATTTTCGTTGCTGAAGCAAAACAAAACCGAATCCAAGTCTACTCTAAAAACGGAGTTCTACAACACACGATCAGAGATAAACAGTTGAAAGAACCCTGGTTCATGGCCCTCACAAACTCACACCTCTTCACAACTTGTCTACACAACAACATGGTACACAAGTTCTCCATCTCGACTAGAAAGAGAGTTGCTAGCTGGCAAAACACGCAACTTCTGTCTGGGGTGACGGTTGCAGGAGATAAGGTCTATGCATGTGTTTGTGAAGGGAATTCGATTGTAAAGTTTGATTTTAATCTTAATAAGGTAGGGGTTATTAAACTTAACATTTCAAAAGGTGTGAAAATGTATGACATAAAGAGCATTAACAACAAGTTTTACTTCCTAACAGACGGATCTCATATTCTTCACACGATTACGGAGGGAGAACTCGAAATGGATCAAATGATACCGAATTATTTCGTGGGAAGAGCCTGCCATTTTGTTATAGATAGACAGATGAACTTTCTTCTCACAGACACGAATGACCATCAAGTTAAAGTGTTTTCAGAAACGGGGAAATTAGTGAACACGTTAGGACGGAAAGGAAACGGCCTCGGAGAGTTCCTGTACCCTGAAGGCATAGCTCTGGATAGAGAAGAACGCGTCTTGGTTATGGACTTCAAGGAGTCGAACAGATTACAAATTTTCTAGTAAATATTCTGCAATTGATTTAGGACAAGCAACCATGGATTTAAACGCTGTATTTTCACAAATGTAAATAATAGATTTTGAAAAAATGAGAATATGATAGTACGTATTATATGGACTGGGATCATTCTGAAAACAGATAATTTATCAAAATCTGATGTGCATGGATGGCTGTAGCTTTGTATTGTAAAATTGACCTTTAGAAATAACAAAACCTAAAATTGAGAGGAGTGCATACATGCCAACTTGAGCCATGATAAAAATGGGATAGTTGGCATGTATAGGGTGAGCTGAGCCATGAATCGATTGAAGGACTTTTAAAATACGTAAAATCTTAACATGAATATTTTGTATCAGGGGGTGGGGGGGGGGGGACGGATATTTTACTGGGTATACTAGTCTGACTGTTGTTCGTGGATATTTGATGTCTAACCTTTGAGAAGAGAGAGAGACTTGGTGTCAGCTACATCTAGTCTCATCTTGGACATGACAGAAGCTTTTACGTGAAGATCTGACTCAAATTTCTGCATATCATCCAAAGCATCGCACAAAGTACTTGCCTGAATAAATAATAATAACATGTGGCTACGGAATATAATGCGAATATTCACAATCTCTATTTCTACCGCTTTTTATTAACAGCTAGAATCAAATAATCGTTATAATTGAATCAGGACATAGTTATTATCAGTTAATGGCTAACCTTGAAATCTGGCACATCTCGTATGGGCAAGTTCTCGGCTGTAGGGAGTTTGATCACCACTGTGTGCGGTCCCACTATCAGAATAAACTCAAATAATTAAATTTCAATTGGAGTTCTGGACTAAAACTCAGTATTCTCACTTGTTATTCGTTTTTTGAGTTCATCTACGAATTTTTTCTCAAAGACTTTCCGTTCTTTCCATATTTTAAAGATCCTCTCGATAGAAGTCTGAATCTTCTGTCCACTAGAAATTAAATTTCGCAATAAATAGCACTCAAATGATAGAGAATAACGGCTAGGAAAACCGCATTTTCACACCTAGCAAATAAGGCTGCGTCCAAAAGATGAGGTCGATACACGTTATGGAATAAACTGATGCCTTTGCGCCGGCTGTTCTGTAGCACGTCGTTAGCGAGGTAGAAGAGGAGGAGGCGCTTCTCCGAATCACCTGGTGAGAATACGCAGTCACAAATTAATGCATAGGAGACATTAATACAAAAATTACTAGAATTATAAGCCTTTCAATTTGTTTAATAATTATCGGACATACCTAATTTACGGAACGGAACGGAAGCATTCCGGGAAATCTGAGGACCTAATTTACTGAACTTGACGGAACGGTTCCCAGGGTTTCATACAGAGGGTAGTAGGGGGGGGCACTTGCTCCCCCTGTTCATTCAAGTGCCCCCCTAGAAATAAAATGCATAACATGAAGAGATGTGATTTAGTACATGCCCCCTTAGATATCCCATATTGCCCCCCTTGCATGCAAATCCTGTATGAAACACTGGTCCCGGAATTTTAAATGCCTATTTTACGGAATATTCCATTCCGGATATTATAAATGCCTAATTTACGGAAATTAGGCGCTCAGATTTCCCGGAATGGTTCCGTTCCGTTCCATTCCATAAATTAGGTATGTCCTAATTATCTCTATAAGGATATTAGTCATAATTATGAACTGACTCTCTTTGAAGAAGTCTTTCCAGAGCCTAATCGATTCCTCAGCATACTGTTTATGGTGTATGATCCAGTGAGACAATGTCTCGACGCTCTCTTGCGAGGAGTTGAGACGATGGAGTTTGTCTTCTAACGATTTCTTGTTATAACTTGACATAAGAGCTGGTGTATTGTGTAAACAGAACAAATAAATCACAATAAAGATATAAGTGAACAATTTCGTAGAGGAAGGAAGGTAGTTCCCTTCCAAAAGTATTGAATTTTAGAATAGAATATAGGAAATTGGCACAATTCACAGAAATGTAATTCAAAAAGGTGAGAAATCCATTACTGAATCAAAAACAAATGAACTGATAGGTTTATCAACTAATGATAGGGTCCAGAATAAAAAAGTAAGATTGGAAATAACAACATGCCAACTTGAGTCAAGATAAAAGCGGGACGCAGCGTTGAATTTCGCGAAACATGGCGAGACACAATAGAAGTATTATATATAGAGTTTTAAAAAAGTGGGACATAATGAGGAAATTTCATGTAAAATCGGGACACTCGTGAAAATTAGGCGTGATGTCCCGCCAAAAACGCGGCAGTTGGCATATATGGCTAATCCTATCTCTAACAAAGACACAAAAGCCTCGATTTTAATTATAGAAGAACCATGGATAATATGTTATATCACAGAGCTGGTCCTAATTATCTCTGTGCTGCACCAGATGTGTACGCTGTACCGGACCAGTCATAGCTTAATAGGAATCTGCGGTTTTTTTGTCACCATTAAAGGTTAAAGAACTTGATTTTACTAAAATTATATAATGCACAAGTGTCACATGGCATAATATTAACAAATCTACATGCTAATAGCTATCAAATCAAAATTGTGTTCTAAAATAATCTCTCCTATGTAATGAATAGTTACATAGGAGAGATTAGTAATTGTATGGAGAACATTGTGACTGACATTTCGGCGAACAATAAACACAAGTTTACAGTAAATCATGCCGTCTTAGATGATCAAGCAAAGTGCTGGCCATTAGTATTCTAATGAATTTGGATAATAGTGATGTATGCTTTCTTGAAATGAACCATATCTCTTAATACATATCAAAATCATGTTTTATAGATTAGTATAACTTTATTTTTTAGAATTTATCCAGCAATGACACAAGCGATTAACTTTACTTATAAATAGGATATACAACAGATGTATTAGATGACTATTTTCATTTAGTTACGTATACTTTTGGAACAACTTTTGAAGGTCTGTTTTTAAAAATATTGATTTATGTATGACATGGTACTAAATATTATGAGAGTGCGAAAATTCTTACTAGGACCCCCTAGGATGATATGAAATTTTTAAATTTTTATGTAAGGTTATTTTTTTATAAAAACTGCCACAAAAAATCCGATAGTCCTATCCCTTTCTGGCGTAGCTCTAAGACAATGATCTCCTAACTCGAATACTTCGTTCATTCCCCTTCCCTCCCATTCGGGCAAGACAAATTCCAGCTTGAAAGTATCTTGGTAACTCTCCAAAGCTTCCTTCACAACCATTTCGTTTTCCTCTTGGTGGGTGGAGCATGTGGAGTAGACTACTCTGCGAACAGAAGGAAATGATAACGCGTGCTTCAATACCATCACTTGGAAACGACTCAGCTTTTCTAACCTCTTACTCAGTTCGTTCGAATCACATTCGTTATTCGGTTGATTCACTCGATACACCAGTCCCGATCCACTACAAGATGGGTCCACTAAAATGTACTCAACACGGTCATATTCACTCGGTTTGACACGGAGAAAGTCTTGTCTCTTCGTCTCGACACACTCAACAGCCCATCTCTTCAAATTCCTCTCCATCTCTGCCAGCCGCTTTTTGTTGATATCAAACGCGAAAATACTTCCGTTATTATTCATAAGTGCGGCTAGAAATGAGGTTTTATTTCCGGGAGCGGCGCATGCATCTATTACGACTGAATTCGGGGGCGGGTTGAGGATGTGGGCTGGTAGGCAGCTGGCTTTATCTTGAAAGATCAAACTTCCCTTCTCCACCAGTGAAGCTAGAACTTTCGTAGAATTTCGAGGAAATATCAGCAAATTCGGGATTATTTTATCGCTGAAATATAGATTTTCGTTTCTTTCCTCACGAAGTAAGTCAATGTCACTGGTATTGATTAATTTTCCAGCGCATTTGAGATTTTTTGTTGAAAATAAGTTCTCTAACTTTTCCTGATTCGGCAATAGAGTGTTCACACGGACATAGCGAGGTAATGCAATACTTTCATTTGGTAGAATTTCAGGTGGTATACTCTTCAGTTCGTTTCGAAGTTGATCTTGAAATTTGATAATAGCTCTTTTCCACTGCCCACCTCCCCTAATACCTTTACTGAACAATAAATCGTGCGTCATCAAGACTCGCGAATGGTATGGTATAGGTATTGACAGACTCTCTTCCATCTTTACCTTTTCGATGAGAGTTTCGACTAATTTATAAGATTTCAACGCGTTTATTACGAGAGCAAACACGCGTTTCTTGAATGACAGAGGTCTCCCAACGAAGTTCTTAATTTTAGACTTGAATGTGAGGGATTGGAGCGAGCCTTCTTTATTAATAAATTTTCGTAAAATCTCACCTCCAATCTTGTACTCAAATGACATCGGACAAGATTGTTAGCTACCCAGAGGACTATAAATACTTTGAAAGGTTTAATAGTTTGAAATAATAACATCATCATCATGATCATTATAACTATATATCGATTTGTTAATAATTCAAAATCACTGTGAATTAACGCATATTCAAAACATATAAAGGATATAATGGGTATAATTAAAAGCGAGACATTTTAGTGACGCGATTAAACTTCACCATATGGAAGCAAATGTCTGTAGTTTTAAACATGATTTGACTGAATAGGGTAGTCAAATCATGTTTAAAACTGGTACATTTGCTTCCATATGGTAAAGTTTAATCGCGTCACTAAAATGTATTGCTTTTAATTATACCCATTATATCCTTTATATGTTTCGAATATGCGTTAATTCACAGTGATTTTAAAGGTATAAATGTACGTGTGGGGTTAAGTAAGCTAATGATTCTTTAAGTGGAAGAAGGAACATATATTTTAGAAAGGAAAAATAAAATTATACATGAATGTACGTCTTTTCTATGCTTTGAGTGTCCTATTAATTTCTTTTCACAAATTTTATTTGATTACCACTACGGCAATGTTATCTTTTTATTCTACAAAAGATACTTCCACATTATTAATAAAATCATTGAACTAATGCACCTCCAATCGTTCATATAAAAGATGATTACTATCTAGTAATGTGTATAAAAGGACATTATAGGAGTGGAGAAGATATATCTTCCAATCATAAACTTGCTATTTCATTCGATTCCGGTTATCTATTCAGTTTGTTATCTCGCTGACAATTGATCATCATCGAATAAGAATAGTATATTGTTACACCAGACGAAACCTCGCCATATCGTCTAAATATACAAGGTAACATTTGATCGAAGACCTATCAGATCTAGTTAGTCTTCCCAATCACCTTGAAATAGTAGCCAATGCTGACCTTTGCAAACTAATTAGCACTGATCAAATAATTACAATTTAACAACTGTGAAAATAAATTTGGGAGAAACACCACTTGTAGGCAGTTTGCCCCTATCCCTCAAGTTTTGATTCGTTCTAATCTAGAGTCAAGTAAGTGAATGGGGGCTGTCTACATCAACGTGTTATGTTTATAAGGAATAAGATGATGTGATTTTGCAATTTCCAATTTATATAAACCAAGATATTATTCACTCAAGTAATTCAATACTAATGGAATTCTAAATGGACTCATTGTACAGTTAAATATGAAAGTTTAATTCTTGTTTCTTTTAGATTTACAAAACGCATCACAAACCGCGAACTAACATGGCGATGACGAATTTTAATGCAAATAATATTGAGAACTACACCCCTGAGCAAATATTCATTGCATTTTCAAACCTCACTGCACATAATGTTGAACCTCGTTGTGAGCATATTCTACGCTATTACAATGTTCTCAGTAAGAAACTTGGAATAGATAATTTGTTTGGTGTCGATTATTATCAAAGCCTCAAGGAATCTATCAATAACAACCTTCGTGCGAAAAGTATCTGGGAAATTTTGGACCGCAAGGCAGCAAACGCAGTTTACAACCAACAGAGTTTATGTAAAAAACACCGAATCGCGGTTGTTGGAGCTGGCCCGATTGGTCTCAGAATGGCCATCGAAGGGCTCTTGTTAGGCGCCGAAGTCCACGTGATTGAGAAACGCACCTCTTTCACACGCAACAACGTTGCCCACCTTTGGCATTTCACGATTGAAGACTTCAAAATGTTAGGTGTGAAGAAACTATTCGGCGGGTTTTGTGCTGGGAATATCAACCATATTTCCATCCGTCGCATTCAGTGTATTTTCCTTCAGATCAGTCTCATGCTCGGCGTTCATTTCCACGCTCCGTTAGAATACGAGGATATTATCGAACCGGACAGAAGCAAGAATCATAAATGGAGACTCAAACTTGATCAGCCAGACCACGAAATAGCTGGTTTAGATTTCGATTTTATCGTCGCAGCTGATGGCGCTCGCACGAAATTTCGCACTGTCATTAGCCATGTTATAAAGCCGGGTAAACTTTGCCTGGGAATTACGGCGAATTATCAGAATAACCGAACACAGAAGGAAATGGAAGTGCAGAGTATCGCCGGGGTAGCTGCTATCTACGACCAGCAATTCTTTCGCAGTTTGAAGACACAGAAAGACATTGAATTGGAGAATATTGTCTACTACAAAGATGACACGCACTACTTTGTCATGACTGCACGGAAGAAAAATTTACTCTCGAAAAACGTGCTAAAAACCGGTGACGCAAAAGAGTTAGGGGATCTATGCAACCCGGAGAATATCAACTATGACATGCTGTACAATTACGCGGAGGAAGTGAACGATTTCGCGACTGGACTCGAGCTAAATTTCTATATTAAAAAAGACAACCGACCCGACGTGTCACTTTTCGACTTCAGTCGCCGCGCTGTCTCAACGAATGCTTGCCGAATGTTCCAGAAGCATGACTCTACGCTGACAGTGCTTCTAGTCGGAGATAGTCTCATCGAACCATTCTGGCCGCTTGGCACTGGTTTAGCACTTGGTGTCCTCACTGTACTCGACACTGCTTGGTTCATGAAAGGTTTCGCAGAGGGTGAGAAGACCCCTGGTGTCCTAATCGCGGAAAGAGAATCGCTTTTTAAACTACTCAACTCTGAGTTCAGTTCGAATAATCTCCTCAAGCCTTACACGAAATACTCGATAGATCCCAAGACACGTTATCACAACCATCAAATTCCGATTAAAATATCGACCGAAGTTGAGGAAAAATACGCACATTTGCTTTCACGTGATAAAGACAAAGATTGGGCTGGCATCCACACGAAGAGTAAGACAGCGCTGAACGTAGAAACGAATGCTTCTATTCTCCCCTCTCCACATCCTTATAAGGGCAAACCTGCCAATTTTCATGACGAATTACAAGCTAAGATCCAATCGAAACCGGATAAAAAGAAACAAGGGAGTGGATTGGAGGTTGATAAGATTTCGCAAATGGAATCTTGGTTCAAAGAGAACTTATCTCACTCTCAGATCGAAATAGACAAATCTAATTTTTACGTTACTTTCCAAGATGGAAATGCATTTGCGTACATAATTTCTCGTTTCAGACCAGACCTCTTAGAGATGAAAGACATCAAGAATTTGAATCCGTTAGAAACATTGGAGAGAGTGTTCAAAATCGCAGATGAGCAATTCAACATATCCCCAATGTTCACGGCTTCTAAGTTCCTCTTCCACCCAGATAAACTCGAAGCGATTCACTACCTCATACAATGGCAAGACTACTTCAAGAATGAATCCGTTACCAAGAGGCACAGCAACACCTTGAGTCGAATTAAAAATCATCTCACGTTTAAAAGGAGGCATGGCGGTACTCGGAAGGAGAACAAGAAAAATAGACCAGATGTGAAAGCAGCTTTTCCAGATAGCCATGAAAATCAGAACAACTGCCGTAAATGTTCAACCTACATCTATACGACTGAAAAAATATCGATAGAAGGATTCTTTTTTCATAGGAAATGTTTTACGTGTGAATTCAACCAATGCAATACACAGCTGACGAGTAATAACTGTTCTGTCTACCATAATGAAGATGACACGATCACGTTCCTATGTCCATACCACTTCCGTGCTGTCGACTCAGCTGATTCCGCGGCCGGATTTAACACCTTGAAGCATGCTAACAAATTCGCTGATTGCACCACAGAACAGATAGCTACGAAAGCGTGTGAGGTTAAGGAGCGTTCTTTGACAATAGACAATATGGTCGACTCACCAACACTGGTCAAATCAATCGTGCCCATTATCTCAAACCATGAGAGTAGCAGTAGGAGCAGAGCTATCTCCCAACCACTCCTGGACAGTCCTACCCTCCCAAAGAAACCCTCCTCTCCACAAAAATCTAATTACGAAAAGAAATCTATTCCGAATTCTCTTCCTTCCCCGGTTCGAGAACTGAAAAGGGTACCGAAGAAGCTTAACACCCCTGTTACCCCAGTAACCCCAGTAACCCCTGTGTCCCCACGAACCACCGATTACAGTCCCGTTCTCCTACCAAGGGTTCAAAGTCCAAAGTCTATACCTCCAAGCACTCACCCTTACATCAAGTACCGCAATGCGTCGCCTATCGGTACAGAAGTCTATAACAAGCCTCACATACCTGAATCGGCTTCAGAAACCATCTTAAGTTCTCCTCCCAAACACAAGAAATCTTCCTACGAGCCTAGATCTGAGTTTGGAGGCAAGCGATATTATTCTTTTGCGAATGTAGACCCCGAATTTTCAGATGAGCTGCTCCGATCCAGTTCTCTGTCCCACTCATCCCGTCTCTCCCACTACCCAACCCCCCCGCACAAAACCTCCCTCGACGACCTCCTTGAGGCCAAAGACAAATTATCAGCTCCGGATGTTGGACCTAGAATCCAAGTGTTCCATCGGTTTAATATATTCAAAGCTCAGAGTAGCGAGGCATTGCTTGGATCGATAAATTCAACCAATGAGCATTTTTCACGTTCTCCCATGCGAAAGCATTCCGTACAGCCTCCTACCATTAAATTCGATGATTACTCAGATAAAGAGAGAAGACTTTCGCAGGTTCAAGACGCGATTGCAAACCATCCTACCAAGTCGAGGAATAGTATTGAAGTGCAGGCGTTAAAAACCGAGGAAAGGAAACTTTCGGTTGAATTGGCACATGCAGTAGAGGAAAATGGTTTATCTTCTCGCTCGTCTACGCTCACTCGCGGACAAGTCGGAGAGGTTAAAATACAGTCTAGTACACCTGACATTTGTCAAACCGTGGCGATCAGCAGTGTTGATGCAGAAGGCGATTATACGGAATCTCCTGCCGGTGTAGATAAACCGTTATCTCAATTCCACCTGAATATCGAGCCCGAACCAGGGATGGGCCTTTCCCGTGAAAGGAGCACAAGAGTTGTGACAGACGCTTCTGCGAGTGACCCCAAAGTTATCTACCGGCCTCGGCTAGGCGTTCACACAGGGCAGGAGACGATCTATCGCTCCCGGAGGTATCGCTCCACGCGTGCAAGTAACGTTTGCCCTGAGCTGAAGAGTGTAGATACGGGAATATCCATATCCCTAGTCCAGAGTAATAGCGAGGATGAAGACAACGATTCTGACTTGATACAGGAGGAAAACCAGAAGGAACAGGACGCGTTCAGGCGAGCTCTCGAGCTTGATCAGAAGATGGACTTGGTGCAGCAGAAAATCGCGAGTTTGGAAGAAAAGGGAAAATATTTCGAGAGCAAAATGCGTAATGCGGACGATAACTTTGAGGAGGGACGCTACCTCATTGAATGGTCTAACATTATAGACCAAAAGAATGCTTTAGTACGACAAGATAGAGACCTGAGTTTGGAGTTTAAGGAGCATCAACTTAACGATGAGTATTGCCGAGTTGAAAACGAGCTGAGGAAGAAACAGGAGATGGATAAGAACTTACAAGGAGTTGAGAGTAAAGCGCTTCTCAACGAGAAGATGAGTATTATCTCTGAAATGGATGATTTGGTTCAGAGAATTGAACAGGAGAGAATTAATGACTATGAAGAAGACGAGCATCGGAAGAGCATCCTACCTACAGCTCTGGAGAACTTCACTTCAGAGATTATGGCAGACGCAGTCTTCATTCCTGCCCAATCCAAGCGTTCCAATCGCAAACTCTACTCATGAATACTTCTGTGTACCCAAATTAAATATTTCAATTTTCATTTGTTCTATCTTCTTCTGTCTTTATTTTAAACCTTCCACTGCATGCAGTCGTGTGTATATTTTGTTTTGCATGACAACTTCTTTATAGGTGTTAAGTTATAAGTAAGTATTTGATGTGTCGTTCTATTTTACTCGATTTTAACGTAACAATTCATATTTAATATTATTAATTATAAAATTATTTTTCCAATTTGTTTGTTCCATATATAAGGTAGGCAACTTGTCTGGGCTCTCACATTCATATCCAAGATTTAATACAGTACAATGTTGCGCTATGAATGTAACATTTGTATTGACACCTCGGGATACAATTTCGCGGAGCTGAAACATTTCGCATTCGCAGTGGCCTAAATGTGTCCCTTTCAATTCGAATAATAATCCTGCCAGATATTCTAACTAAATATTATTTTATTGAGTTTAGATGATTGTCAAGTTGATCATCTCCTTGGTGGTCTCCTACGTTCTGTACAAATTGTTTTTCTCCAAGAGGAAAGCCCTCTACTCCTTAAATGTAGCTCGCCTCACCAACCAATCTCGTGTCTTGGAGTCTGAGATTCATGTTAACACCGCTTATGTTCACGTTGACAGAGCGCATCAAGACTTCAATGAGTGTAAGACTTTGTATGATGCTTTTAAAAGAGGCTTGAAAAACGGTCCACAAAATCACTGTCTCGGTCATAAAGGTCAATCCACTCCTTATATGGTAATTCTAATACTTTTTATTCGTACAGTAAATAGAATCTCGTTAATACGAACATACATTTTATCTCCACAGACGAAAATACAGTCAACTCCGCTTAATCGGGACAAGTCTCCAGGAACGAAATGGTTCCCATACATAGAAGCTAGTACTAAATTTCATCGGTTAATTGGGAACTCCGCTTAATCGGGACAAAATATCCGGAATAAAAGTGTCCCGATTAAGCGGAGTCACCTGTACATGTAAATCACTCCGGTTAATTAATACGAAAACATTTCGAGCGCCCCCTGATGTTCGTATTAACGATGTTCTACTGTATATATCTCTCTCAAATACTACTCAGTTTGACTACTTGTTTGTAGTGGTTTAACTATGAGAAGGTAGACAAGATGTTATCCAATCTCGGAGCTGGACTAGCTCTTCGCGGGTTCGCACCAAACACCGGCGTCCAGATGGCCATCATAGCTGGGAACATATACCAGTGGGTTGTCATAGCAGAGATGTGCTATGCCTATAATCACGTGCTGATCGCTATCCACGATACTTTCTCACCGAACGACAAGATTACAATCTTGAAGAAGGAGCCTGCTCCAAAAATCGATGTAAATATTTGGATTATGATCTAGTTGTTGAATCGGTTTATAAGAAAACCCAATCCTAGATAAATTTATTTACAATTTATAACAAAAAATTGTCAAAATTGTAAAAAAATTAATCTCTATGAGTAGGTGTTATTCGTGGATGATAATCAGTGCATTCCTCTCCTGAACATCATATGTACAGATATTCACGTGGAGCTAGTCGTGAAGGTCGGAGTTCTGACTGAAGAAGAGAAAAGCACTGCAGAGAAGTACAACATTAAAGTGTGTTGTAAGAGACGTAATAATCCTAACAATATTACAATGTTATACGTGTTTGTTGTTATTTAGATAGAAACAATGAAAACGCTTGAAAAAGAAGGTTTGTTGATACAATTGTAGTTTCAATTCTAAGATTGGGATTACCTATAAATACAGTCGACTTCGCTTAATAGGGTCACATCGGTCAGAGGACATTTTAGCCAGATTAAGCGGAAACCTTATTAACCGAAAATCTTTTGCATTAGCTTCTATGTGTGAGAGCTATTCCGGTCCTGCCAAATGTGGCCCGATTAAGCGGTTGACCCGATTAAACAGTGACCCTATTAAGCGGAGTCGACTGTATGTAAATCCTTTACCAATCCTGATATTTCGTTCATAGGTCTAGAGAGTCCAGTAGCTCACACACCCCCTGATCCAGAAGACACGGCTAGCATAATTTTCACACCTGGTGTTGGTGGTAACACCAAAGCAGTCCGACTCTCTCATGGCAACCTCGTGTCCAACATGGCTAGCATGGTGCTTACAATCGGACCGGAAGCCGCGATCACACCTGACGACTCGTACCTCTCTGTCATTCCTCTCTGTCACATATACGGACAACTTATCATGGCCAGTCAGAATTTTTTAATAGAAATTGTTGTATCGCTACATTTATTATGCATTCTTCTAGGCTGCTATGTTCTATCATGGCGCTAAGTTCAGCTTCGTAAAGATGCCATACAACCTCGGATCTGAGAGTCAGATCGTAACAGAACTCGAGTATTTCCGTCCGACCATCTTCATCTGTCCGCCTCGCTTACAGAAAGCTCTGTACAACGAATTTTCCGATATATTGAAGCCTGCCTTCTGGTGGCGATATCTGTTCAAGTACGCTAGACAGAGCAGGACCAAAGCTCTGAAAGCAGGAAACGTGTATCCTTATTCGCCGATCGAGAGTTTCGTGTTTAACGGCGCCTACGAGGCCATTGGAGGGAGGGTGCGACTGCTGTTCGCTGGGTATGAGGCAACAACCGCACCTGAGATAATGAATTTCTTCACCTTTGCTTTCCGTTCGTTAGATCTTAAACTTTTTAGAATTTAAAAATCTGAAAGTTATGAATTATTTCCCTCAGCTTGTGCAGTCCTTGAAGTGTACGGCATGTCCGAGTACGGAGTGATCTCTTGTACCCACCCCGTCTCCCCATACTCGGAAGGTGTTGGCCCCCCTGTCCCCTTCTGTCAGATCAAACTCGTCCCCACGAATGAAGGGTATAAGGAGATCCATGTGAAAGGACCTTCTCAGTTCCAAGGCTATCTCGGTGACCCCACAAACAAGGTTGAAATCGATGAGGACGGATGGCTACAAACAGGTATGCATAATTCATATTAACTTCAATTAAACTGTGTTTCTATTAAGAACGGTTTAACATAGGTGATCTCGGGGAGTTTCTTTCTGATGGAACACTGAAGATAATCGATAGGAAAGCTTTCTTAGGCATTCTGAAAGACGGAAGTGTCGTGTCTCCAAGGCAGATAGAACTCCATTACATACGAGCACCTGAGATTGAAAATATCGCTGTCACCATTCCCAGGACAATCAAGCGAGCAGTGGCTGTCATCTGTCCATCGCAAATGTATGTGGAACTGTGGGCAGAACGTACCAAGTAAGTAACTGGGATTACTTTCTCTAACGAGCGTGTACAGATATTTGAGGGGTAATAAGAGGTGTGTAAAATACCTTTCTTAGTTGGCTACAGCTATTTCCCCTTGCGGTTGGGGGAGTTTTTATGTAAGATTTGTCTTTACTTTCTTATATATGGAAAGTACACGCATATCCTTTGTTTTCATGATTGCTATACTAACCATTCCATTAACATTTAGCCAAACAGTGAAGACACTCAATGAAGTTCTTTCCCATCAAGAAGTCCTCATCAACTTCGAGAATTACCTGCAAACATACGGTTCCCAGCTCAATGAGACACATCGTATCGGAATATTCTTGATAGTCCATCCGGAAAAGTTCCGTCGCACCGCGATGACACCTCTCTACACCAGCCGGAGACACCTGCTCATCACGAGTTACGGTAAAGAGTTCCGGCAGATCAGTTTCCAACGGTTGGCTGGTCGCTCCATGAGTGTCGATATGGATTTGGGCACAGACCTTGGTGACAACCTACGGTCGTGTAGCCTCTCAAGAGTTGTTTAATTTGCAATTGGTTTATATAGTTAGTGTGGTAATGTACAGCATATTTGTGACGAGAATGACATACTATTAAGATGTGGTAGAATTCTGGCATTTTATGTTTGATTTATATATTGATTTAATTAGTGTATAGATGCGATAAAATATTCATTTTCTAAAATAATCCTGAACTTTTAGTAGGTATGCGAATGCAATATCCTGCGAAATTTGACAGTGATTCTTACCAAATCCGGTATGCAGGGTCCATTTATAGTCCAGATATGTACCTAATGTAAATTTCTGTAAAATTTCTTTCTTTTCCTTCTAAAATATACACACGTATTCATATTTTCACACCTAACAATATATACATTAAAGGATACAATGAAATCTGACATTATTTTAAATTGAGGCTTTTTAGTTTGTATTATTAGTTTATGGCCTCTGCAAATCCTGACGTTACAACAGAAGATGATGACAATCCGTCATTAGGTACAGCCAGCTTCAAACCAATTCTCCATGCTTTTATGAAACACTGGACAGTTGCTCCTTATCTTGAGATCAAGAAAACATGGCCATCTGAAGGGAAACACATCTTAGCACAGTTTGATGCGGAAAATATTTACGTTTACCAAGCTTTTAACGCCAAAATCGCGGAATTTGCGGTAAAAAATCAAAAATTCGGTGGGCCTGAGTACCAATTCACAAGGATGTCTTGGATTAAAACTAACTTTCTTTGGATGATGTATCGATCAGGATGGGCAGCGAAAAAGAACCAAGAACGTATACTAGCAATTCAAATTCCTCGAAAATATTTTGAAATAATGCTCTCCCAAGCTTTTATACCCAGCAAACAGAAGGCACAGGGGGTCTCCCAGGCGGATCTACAGGTCCGCCTCCAATGGGACCCAGACCATAGCCCCGCTGGGGGCGGATTGACCCGGCGGGCGATCCAACTAGGTTTGAAAAATGATATTCTTGAACAGTTTGGTACTGAATGGGTGAGGCGAATAATCGATGTTACACCGTTTGTGGATGAAATGAGTGCTTACACGAAGAGCTTAGAACAGTTGTATGTTGCAAGGGAAGAAGTTTATCCCTTAAAAGATCCTGCCATTGTGAAACTCATTGGTCTCGATTCAGATTAGTTTGTAGCCATATTTTAGTTGTTATTTCGATGTATATTACTGAATGATTCAATATTTTCAAATATCTAAATTTGTAGTTTTGCATATGTGATAAAAGTTTATTTTGGGTTTATTACTGTAAATTCGCTATCTTAATTAGTTCTATTCCAAAACATGATTTTGAATTTTTGATCAGTGTTAATATTCCTTCACACCTAAACTCCTACAAAATATGTATTTACAAATATCGAATCAAACTTTTAAAAAATACTTTTTAGTAGTTTCAGCGCTTAATTATATTCTCTCATGGATCCTTCACACCCTCTTGCAATCAGATCCAGGTCGCGTCCTATCTATCCTCCGCCCATCGTCACTCCAGCTCCTCGCAGCAGCTTCATCTTAGCCAAGGTTATCGGAGGGGGTTTAGTGTCATGGTTTCTATGGCGGCTGAAACACGATTGGAGAAGCCTGATAGGACATCCCTACCTACCTCCTGATGATGATGATGAAGACGATTAGCGGTGTATTCTGTGTATTGTGGTAATTTACGAAGTCTATTATGATAATCAAATTCATAATTGAGCGAATATTTTCCTAGTTTTAGTGCTTCCTATACAGTTACAATCTGGATCGTTTGTTTAAATTGACCTAGGGTCCATTCTATTTATAGTAATGACCCCGCATTTTTATGGCCTCCCCGCTCAAAATGACACAATTTTAATGCGGATTATGTGTCATTAATTTTTAGTTTACAATATGCGATCCTAACTACGTACATGAATAATTGGTATGCGAAGTTTGTATAGGAAGTGCACACTTCTGAAATTAGTGTGAAGATACTAATATAGTATCAGTACTCACTGCATTTTATATCATGTCATCACTATGCGAGATAATCTGTATCTGTTTCATCCAAACTAGGAATTAACATAATTTGATACTGGAAAATGGAATGTCTCCCTTCGAGACCATCTCTAACCTTACCTCAGCACTTTCTCACCAGTAACTCAATATTCTATCACTTCTATACTTAGACTATTGTATTACAATCTTAGCTATTTTTAGTATTCGGACTGCATAGGCATTAGATATAAGCTAGTCATCGCTGTACTAGACTTATTTCATTCACTGAACCGTATTCACGTATAGAAATTCAAAAATGCCGCTAAGAAGGGGTGGAGCTAGTCGTGGGAGAGGACGGGGGGCCCGAGGGGGCAGGGGTAGGGGGCGAGGGGGGGCAACTGGGGGTCCGGGTGGGGCTACCAGGGGGCGAGGGGGCAGGGGAGGAGGGAGAGGCTATCACAGAGGAGGTAAACGAGGGAGGGGTGGCGCAAGTGGAGGTGCGAAGCCGATGGAAGTGGATCAAGAGCAGTCGTTCTTACACAATATCGAAGGAGGCGATACTCCTGTTGGAAAACTAAGAAGCATCTTCACTGGGAAATGTGAATTCAATGACCATTACGATGCTCAGATAAAAGATCTAGAAGAGTACTTAGGAGTGTTGGCAGTGCTGGAGAATAGTGGAGTAGAGGTATGGCTGTGGAGGCATATGCTTAGTTATATTATAGACATTTATACATACATGCCAACCTGAGTCATGATAAAAGCGGGACGCAGCGTTGAATTTCGCGGGACATGGCGGGACGCAATAGAAAAGTATTATACATCGAGTCAAAAAAAGCGGGACATAATGGGGAAATTTCACGTAAAAGCGGGACACTCGAGAAAATTAGGTCAATAGAAGGGTGAAAAAAGCGGGACATCCCGACAAAAACGGGACAGTTGGAAAGTATGTTTATATAAATTTTATTTTCATGTATAGGTCACTCAAGGTGCAAAAATTCGCTGTCTAGCCGCTAGCTGGGCGCGGCATGACTACAAACTGGCTGAGATTCTCCTCACTTGCAAGGACAAATTCAGTCTGAGAGAAGTGTTGAAAGCTCTCACTTTGCTGGACTCTGCCAGGGAGGAGAGAGCTCTGGAGAAGAGATTGAAGCGATTGGAGCTGCAGAAAGCTCGGCCTACGAAGAAAGGGAAAGTGAAGAACGATCTGGACAACATTAGGAAAGAGATACCCAAGGTATTTGAGTGAGATATTTGGACCAAGGGTTTTCCAGTCCGACACTTTTTTTGAAGGTGATAAAGGCTATATGGCCCCCAAAACAGGGTTTATCTTGTAATTCCAAGGGTGGTGGCAACACAGAACCAAAATCGAATCACACTGCAAGCACCTTGGCTCCTCATAGATACCAGGCTGGCACCTAGATAAACCCCTGATTTGGACGAATTACTGATTTTCTAAAATTTATAAATTGAATGACCTTAGGTTGGTTCAGTAAGTGGAGCTCTCATTCGTCATGTGAGTAAATGGGTTACAACAATACCGGAAAAGGACATGGAATTTTTCGCACTTTTCCTGCCTAAAGAGCCTTGGAAAAAGTTAGCGGACATCTTGCATCTACACCCTCAGAAGCACCAACCTCAGTGTCCATGGTTCCTCCCATACTGTTACGGAGCCGATCCACCTCAGAATACACTGGTAGCACAGTGTGCTAACATGACGGAAGAAAATGTCTCAGAAATGGTTCGTTAATTAAGAATAATAGATAGTTCAATTAATTCATACAAAACAGATGTGATTTAATGTTCTTGTGATCTTTTGAATGGTATCAGATATGTATTATGAATTAAGCTTCACTTATATACTTATATAGTGTATATATAGATTAATACCACTGAAATTTAACTCATTATAGGAGATGTGCTTAAATTTAATTCATTATGGGAGATGTGCTTAAATTTAATCCATTATAGGTGATGGGTTTCGATATTCCGTACTCGCACGTACGGAAGTTCGCATCCGCCTTATCAGTGCCTGCTAAAGCTCGGATAGCAGGATACTCTAAAGACCTCGACACTCTGTTGTGGTACTTTGAAGAACTGGACTGTAAGGAAGTGCATCAGATTATTAATGAAAGGTTGGAAAAGGGAGACGTGGTGAAACTACCGTATGGAAAATTGATGGAGAGAATGCTGTATTTCCATATGCAGATGGAAGGAATCCAATCTGGGAAGAAAGGAGGGTGAGTGTCAACTTAGTGAGAAATATTCAATCTTCATTTTAGTTCTTAAGGTTCAGTAAATTTTCGTTAGGACATGCACGGATAAAACGAAATACAAATCTTAAATAGTACAAATTAGAAATATTTTATACAGATAATCAACATATTTATTAACTCGTTCTAATTCAGTCCATATGGAATAGCATTCTCTTCTTTTCCTACATATCTTTATTAGTCATACTACAGGTATTTCTCTAGTCGTGGTAGCAGTAGCGATGCGTCCCAGACGAAAACCATCCTTCCCTTCTTCCCTAAACTAATCCCGATCGCAGACAGACGGCTAAGAGAATCGAATCTACCGCTAGAACAGCCCGTAGCGGTGCTGGGAGATGCGAGTTCGTCCATGGAGGTCGCTATCCGCACAAGTACCATCGTAGCCAGCTTATTCTGTGCTATGTGCGGCTCCAGCAATCTGTCTTTCTTCGACTCAAACTTGAGAGAATCACCATTACAGCCCGAGACTATACAACAGGTAGTATCCATTCATTTGTGGCTGCCATCTCTAACAAGGGATTTTAAGAATTATTTAACTATACCATACGTTGTTCATAGGTGTTAGAAGTGGCAGTGAAGGTCAACGCCTCTGGGTCGACTGCACCAGCTGCTTGTCTTTACCCCTACTTCGAGAAGAAACAGATCATCAAAACATTCATCATGGTCACAGATGAGGAAGAGAATACGAAATTTAAAAATTATAAATTCGCACCACTCTTTAAAGAGTATTGTGAGAAGATATATCCAGCCAAGCTCGTATTCGTCTCGTTCCTAAGATCACAGCACCAACAAGGCCAAATGGTGAAGGAGCTGAAAAACTTAAACATATTCCCAATGCAGTTTGTATTTAGCCAAGCGAGGCCTGATCTAACGAAGCTAGACAGTTTGCTAGGACTCCTCTCTTCCTCTTCATCGGCATTTAACGATGAGGTAGCAGGGACGATAGCACAACTGAAGAATAATGGGCTGGAAACGTTGCAGAAGTTTCTTCAGTAGGTATTATAGTGGTGACGTATTAGGTGTGTGCATTTGTCTGAATTATTATTTTATTTATGTGTTAGTAGCTCTTTGGGCAGTTGAGCGATTTGTAGAATTCGAGTCTCTTAACCACAAAAATCTTAATTGCTTACTTTTAACATTACAATACACTCCTTCATGAATTAGAATGTTCCTATATTTCATACTTCTCACAGCCATCATAACACAATTACGCACTATACAATGCGAAAACAAGCAAGCGAATATAATGGTAGACTCTGCCACGGGGCGGTTTATTGACAGTTACGGACGTGAGTGTATTTTCCACGGAGTAAACGCGGTTTATAAAACCGCTCCCTTCATCCCAGTCGGCGATACGACCTGGGTGGTAAACGAAACTGCAGTGCGTAAATTGAAAGCATACGGAGTCAACATTCTCCGTTTGGGATTAATGTACGCTGGTGCAATGCCTGAAAAAGGAAAATTGAACAGTAGTTACTTTGATGCGATGGAAACGCTAATACAGATGATACAAGACAATGGAGTCTACACGTTGCTAGACTCCCATCAAGACCTCTTTGCACAGAAATATTTCGGAGATGGGTTTCCGGCTTGGTCTGTAATACAAGGCAATGCACGAGACTTTCCATATCCTATCCAATCGGAAAAACTCCTATGGTCAGTTTATTACATGTCAGAATCTGTGAATGCAGGATTTGGGTATTTTTACAATAACACACAAGGATTGCAAGATTATTATGCGCAATTTTGGGCTGAAGCTGCTCGACGTTTCGCGAAGTTTCCGTACGTAATCGGCTACGAACTGTTGAATGAGCCGTGGCCAGGTGACGTATACGAACATATCTCAATAATAGCTCCAGTGAACGCTTATAAGCAGAATTTGGAACCTCTCTACGATAAGCTCTCCAAAGCAATTCGGACGGAGGATCCTGATCATTTGATATTTTTTGAGAGTGTGACTTGGGACTATAGGGATTCAGGAATCGATCATGTACCAGGTGGACCTGAATTTGGAAATAAAACTGTTCTCTCCTACCATTTCTATGTACCACCTCAGATAGCCACGAACTCAACTCTAAAAAATAAATTCGACTCTCGTCAAAAGCATGGATGTGGTAGCATGCTGACTGAGTTTGAAATATGGGAAGGAGAGACCGATGCATTTAAGCAAATGCTAGAACTCGCTGATGTATGGGGAGAATCATGGATTGGATGGACAAGTAACCCGCTTGACATCCTTTCATACTCAACTTCCTTTTTATCAACTTTTGCACACCCTTACGCACAAATCGTCGCTGGGCATATTATTATAATGAAGTTTGAACCCGATTCTCGTGATTTCTATCTCGTCTATGATACAGATCCTAAAATATCCTCGAATCAAACAGTCATATTCGTGAACAAAGACTTACACTATCCAAACGGTTATGTTACAGAATCTAGCCATAGTTCGAAGATTGTTTGTGTACATGATGATCAGAATTTCCATGTGTTGGTTAGCCATAGTGATGAATTGAGCAGAAATAAGACTCAGGTTAGGATATGGATATCGCCCACTGGAATCATGTTGTAAATACAATGATTAACTCACAGTTTAATTCATAATTATCACTGAACTATATTTATTGTATGTACTAATTTGTACTATGTAATTTGTACTATTTCTACAGCTCTGTTCTAAATTAATAAACAAATCTTGTATGGATATTTTCTTTTCGCGTCAAATTCTAGCTTTTTTTTACACATGGTGCAACCCGGTCTCTCATACGGTCAGTGTCTTGAATGCCAGCAAAGATTCCATCCTTACTCCCCTGACTACTATCCACGTCGGCTAGACTGTGGACACAATATCTGTACGCAGTGTCTCACTGCAATACTCCGAGATCTGAGCCGTCTCAAAGTAGGCGATAGATCCCGCCCTACCACTGCTTCTCACATCACCTGTCCAAGTTGTAAATATCAGTCACGAGTTATGAGTGAACATCTGGATCGATTCCCTGTTGATAACGATGTAATCAAGTATATGGGCTTACAGCCAGGATGCTCCCATAGACTTCGTATGGAGAAAATCTGTAAAATTTGTAATTTAACGTTTTGTAACAGTTGCATGGCGGCTGATAATAAATATCATGAAGCGGAGAATGTTGGTAAAGCTCTTGATACCTTATATCAAAGAGTCACTGACGACTTGTCCAACTTGAAATTCGTCACACACCATGGATCAAAGGAGTTAGATCAACATTATCAAAACCTACAGCAATCGCTTAATAAACAATTCTACGCAATTTCAGATCCATTTCAAACCAAATCAACAAAAATGAGAAATAAATTTGAGCGCCAGCTTCAATCGATTCAATCTGAAAGAGAGAGACTTAACGATCGATTGCGGACCAGGGACACCTTACATTTATCTAAATCCATTCACGATTCCGATTGTCTCATTCATCAGACATATCGACAGGATAACCGAAACGAAATTGACAAATTAAACACTGAAATTGAAAAGTTTAAAACTGTGTCAGTCATCCAGCGTAGGCCACCTCTTCCCCCAATTCCGATAGAAAGTCTGCCTGTACCTCGCCAAGATTCTCGTGATTTCTACCAACCCATGGTACCCATAGTCCCACTCCAGAATGCTGTCTCACTCCTACGCCTAGACAGTGTTGAAAGGCCCGTCACTCCCAGGTCTATATCGACTGCCGATCGTTATAATAGGAATACTCCTCTGCCATATTTGCATACGCCACAGCCTCCTAAACTCCCGCCTACTTTCTCTGGTGGACGTCCAAGAAATAGTCCCAGTCGTGCCCAGATATCTCCTTTATACAGATCTGTTGAGAGAAGTTATTACTAATGTATGATTACTTCATTTTGTAGTTACACCTTATTCTCTATAGTGTTTTTACATACATTTATTATTTGAAAAATTAACAGAAACACAATGGAGTTTTCTCCAGAATAATTAGTCTGATAATATCCCATTAATTACTATTTAGCACAATTAATGTCATCAGAAAAGATTCCAGACTTTTTCTCTCGTCAGAAGGCCATTCCTGATTTCAGCAGTGATCTTCTACAGCAATCGAACGCGTTGGTATTGGGCATTGGGGGGTTGGGGTGTACCATTGCATTGGATCTATGTAGACTCGGTGTGAATCGTATTTTCTTGCTTGATAAAGATTGCGTCGAACCTTCAAATTTAAATCGACAAGTATTATTCTCGAAACAAGACTTGGGAATGCATAAAGCGCCATCAGCTCTACATGGTTTGCAGCACCATAACTTGAAAACAGAGATAGTTGCTTTCCATTGTGATGCATTGGAGAATTGGGGTAGAATAGTTGAGATTGCCAGGCAATGCAGTGTCGTATTCAACTGTATAGATTTCGGTGAATATTTTGATTTCGCAGTCGCTTCCTTGTGTAAAAGTCTGAAGATACATTATTTATCTGGGAGCTCGTATGGACATACTGCCATTTCGGAATCTTTTCCGTACTCACCAATATTACCTAATGGTGGTCCTTGTTGGGGGTGTAACAATTCGCCACAAAATCTTGGCGTTTTATTCCAATTAGCACCTTCGACTATACAAACTTTGCAATCCATTGCTTTTATACCTAAAGAAGAGGTGTTGTTTGGTTCTCAAGAAACTGGTTCCTCCGTTCTACCATGTTCCATCGCTTCCCATTTAGTTGTCACAAGTTGGGCAAATTCTTTTTGTAACTATACCATGCCAAACTGGGCCAACTTTAACCTCAGCACATTTGAGTCATTTTCCTTTCCAGTTGAGCAAAATCCTGAATGCATTATTTGCTCTTCTCCTCCTATACAGCCTCCATTGAATCTTTATATAAACTCCAACTACGTAATCCCTCTAACACGAAGTGATGGCTTGTTATTCCCTTTCATCCCTGGATCGATACAGAACCAAAAAGAGTCTTTCTGTTACCAAAAAGCTATTGGTCGCCTCACCCCACTTGATGTGGGAAGCTCCAATCCGATAGCATTGCCAGCTCCTCCCAGTTGTGATCTGATATATAACTTAACTGATGAGGTGACTGTCTCGCCTTCATTCTTACAAACCCCTTTAATCAAGTCTCAGTGTGGGGAACTCGTTGCATACTTAAGTGGGAGGAGATCAGTCATCATAATGAGTGAGGATAAGTTATATAGGCTGAAGGGGTGTGGCAATATTATTTATTTCTGTAGAGATTTTGATACTTTCCCAGTGGAAGAAACTTGTCCGAACCAATTCGAAATAAGAGGCTCTATGTTTCAACACACTGCGATTAGAGAACTTTATATGACACAATTAATTGGAGAGTGTTTGAAACCGCAGGGATTTGTAACTGGAAATATCCCATTGGGAATGTGGGAATATAAACTCGAATCAGATTGTCAACCGGAAGCAAAAAAATATTGCGCGTTTTTTGAAACATTTGGTGAAAAGCGGTTATCAACACATCTACTCTCTGGGCTAAATGCGCTTCTACCTTCTTTAGTATGTAATTATTCTATCGAAGATTTACTCAAACTTGTTCCCGATGAACGTAAGAAGTTAGTCGATGGTAAAATCGAAATACAGCCTACGTGGTCAGCTTTCTCAGACACGAAAGGCTTCGCTTCAATTGATATTTTTTCATTTTCTTACAGTCTACAAGCACCAACCATTCCATCCTTACTCCCAGCTAACAAATGGGGTATCAAATGGGAAGATTTATGCAACACGCTCAAAGGTCATATTTCTACCTCACAGAAATGTAGTCTACTTCATCTCTTATATTGGAATTTGGGAATGGAGGTTGGGTTGATACTACGCTGCATGCATGATAGTAGGATTAACTGGGGTACATTTTTTGATCACAATCCTTGTGAGCCTCATTGTAACAGTCATCCTAACAATCTCATTGTCCTACCACCGGGATCCCCACGGTTTTTAGCACCGGTTGATTTTGACCTTAGTTTCACAGAAGATGGATTTTTTTCACCTTACTCTGATTTGAAAGAATTTGATCTAGATCTTTTTAACTCTTGGATTAGTATGGAAACGATTGAAATGGGTCGGGCATTGGGGGGTGAAGCTGTTAACACAGGAGTGAAAGGAAGTGAAAGTTTACTAGAAGAAGATTTATCCGTGTTAGAATTCGCGTTGAGAGATACCTTAGTACTCGGATATTTAGCTGGGGTCAACGGTAGAGATAATATTCATCCCATAACTTCAGAGCACGATCGAACTGCTATGCATACCATAATCGAATTAGCTTTGATTGTAAATGATAACAAAACTACTTAGCTATCTGAGATACAATGCTGTCAAGATTTAATTTTAATTATTTATTTATAGAACATGGTTTGCTTTTGTCTAGAAAAATTGTTTTATTTATCAGTTGGCAATACTAGTAATATTTCAAATTCACATGTGATATTTTGATTTAAAGAACGTAGTGGTTATTTCATTGTTCAACTTCGGACATGTCACGTGTATAATCCTTACTGATACCAGTACTGTTCCAGAATAAGCGTGAAATTGATGTATTCCGAATATTTTTCGCTCTAATTGGAATTTTAACTGCATTCATTCGAAAAAGTCACGCGACTAATGAATCCACCAGCAACAACAACCTGGAGTCCACACAATATATCGGGGTCTATAGAATAATTTCTAATGCGGTTCAAAACCAAAAAATTTGAAAACCGCTGCGCTTGATATTATGACTGCATCGACGGCACCAAGATATTAGAACTGGTCCGGTTAAAACTGTAGCAACCGTACCAGTATATATGAGTGTAAGAAGCTCCTTTAGGCGAATGGTTTAAAGCCCGAAAGTGGTTAAGAGCGTGAACATTTAGAAAAGAGTATAATTTTATTAGCAACTCGGAGTTTGCGCACAAAAAGGTTGCTAATACGCGAAGGTGATGATAAGGGAACAGAATTAATACAAATCTACTGTTGGGACTTGAAAATTGGTTGCGAATAGGGGAGCTGCTAATAAGTGAACTCCACATGTTATTTATAGATCTAGGCTTGTGAAAATTTATGGGTTTGAAACTAGGAGCGTATCTCTGGAGGGCTGTATAATGCCCTGGTTAGTAATAGTTACATTTTCAATTTTATCATGCCAACCTCTGCTAGGAAAAAAGCTGGACATAAGTAATATTTTAGCAGGACATTGAGTTATTTAACGGGACATAGTATATTGATATTAGTCCTATACACTGAAAAGCGAGACAATTCCACTTTTTGGAACGTTTTCGCGGGAGATTACTTTCAACATATGTCCGAAAAAGCGGGACGTCCCACCAAAAACGGGAGAGTTGGCAAGTATGCAAATTGATTCTAAAAAGTAAACATTCTCCTCACTTTTTTGCCCAAATTTTTGACATTTTTTACATACGTAAACCCTTTTTGCCTTTTAATTGAATGTAAAGTATAATTCCGAAAATTAGATTGTAGATTTAAATATTTCAAGGCAACACAAATGTTGATTTATATAAAGTATTTAAAAAATAATAATTTAAACGTATAGTAAACAAAACTAACAACAGGTTAATAAGACTTAAGATGTATCATGAGAATCTCCCACTACAGTTATCATTGACATGTGGTAGTTTTATTGCTTTTGCTGCAGAGTCCACTACGTCCATAAACACTCGTAGACGCTTGCAGCAAATACCGTTGCGACACTTGTATTCGAACAATGGCTTCGGGTAGTCTACGTCTATGACACAATTCGCTGTTTGTTGCACTTCTAAAGGCGCATTTCCTGGCATATGTATGAACTCAATTGGAAAGTCGATCAATTTCGGTAGGTATCTTTTTATGTATTCACCATTCGGGTCCAACTTTTTTGAAACGAAAAGCAATGGATCCTGGTAGGACTTCTGCTTCCCTGTTACCATTGTTGAGCCGCTCGCCTCCAGCCAAGAATGAGTTGAAATTGCCAGATCGAAACATATTAAGTGTCGAGAAAAGAAATTTAGACCTTCCTCCCAACTAACCCAGAGCAGACTGTTGGTGACAAAAGTCGCGAGAGCTTCACTCACCTCGTTAACTACATACCCCTCTGTCTTTAGCTGTGTGATGGCTGCGTCGAAAAAAGGGAAACCAGTTTGAGCATTGGTTAATTTGTCGATAATTCCATTATTATTCTTATCCCATGGTATTGGAAGACATATTTTGTTCAAACCGATTATTCTCTCAGGAATTGGCTGTAGTTGTGAGACTTGGAGTGCGAAATCTCTCGCCATTATACCAGCCAGCACTTTGTTAATCTTAATCCGGGAGTAATTCTCATCCTTTATAGTTTCGACTAGAAAGTTGAAAAGCTGCCTGGGGGTAATGCATCCGAAACGTAAATGCGGACTAATTGCCATCGCTTTAGCAACAATAGGAGATGCGTCCTCATCGCCTGGTACGTCCCGTAGCCTGGCTTTCCTGTACTCATTCAGATAGCCTTCTGTGTGACGCTCTCCCCCTTTGAAGATGAAATTTAGTTTCGATATTTCATTTGCTGTGAATAAGGCGCTCAGTTTGGGAATTTCGCTTGGAAATGGCGAATTGAGTCTCTGTTTATTTCCGAGGTCTGACAGCTGTTCAGGATTCAACGGAGGTGTGGTATCCTGGATTTTCACTTCACTCTCCAGATTGTTCTGTTTAGCGGTTATCGCTTCAGCAAGTAACACTCTGAATTTAGACATAGGGATGGGACTTTTGTACTTTGGGGGTAGATAAATGAGACGGTGACTGTCCATATCATTGTAGAGTTGGACATTATTAACTGTACACATGTTGACGATTTTCTCGTTGAAAATAGTGAAGTTCACGTCAGGATCCATGTTAATCGAGAGCAGTTTAACTTTCCATGCTTGCACAAGAGTAGCCAGAACATCAATCGTCTCTCCTCTGAAGCAGTACAACTCCAAACCGAATTCGTTCAACTGCTCCTTCAAATCTTCCAGACAATCGAGCATAAATTGCCAGCGAACAGGGGCGACTGGTTTCGAGTCGAAACCATCGAAGATGTAGACCGCGTAGAATTTGTCCGGATTTTGTGCCATGGCTTGGTAGAGAGCTGTGTTATCTTTCAACCGCAGGTGCCGATTGTTGAAGACATGGAGGAGGACTTTCCCTTGGGGCTCTACGTCTTGTTCGATATCATTCACGACAATCTCAGTTTCCTCATCTGATGAAGATGATGAGATTAAAGAGGCGATCTCTGTAATGCTTAGGCTTTCCATTTCTTCCGTAATATCACTCATAAGTTCTAGCTTGTATTTATCCAAGTCTGAAAGAGTTTATAATGAATAATTAACTAGACTAAGTACATATTTATAGGATATGCTTGATTCATTAACTAATCGAAAGGATTGAGGATATTTAAAAGTACCTAGCTCGCACTTACTTGAGCTAGGTACTTTTAAAGGTATGGTGGAAATAGTTCGACTTTCCAATAAAGAAAATAGTTCGAAAAAAACCCACCATTAATCCTAATGATAAAAAGTCGAACTATTTCCTAAATCCGCAATTCGAACTATTTCCTTTTTCGAAAAGTCGAACCATTTCCGCATTACCCTTTTAAATATCTGATGCATATACACAGTAGATATTGGATATAGTGATAGTGCCGGGGACAGGGAGTTTCGGGTCAAATTATCACTTTATCCAATAAAATTAGTATGGAATGCCATCGACTGGGGCACCTCAAACCCCAAAGAATTGTCACTGTATCCAATATATCACAATATAAAATATCTACTGTATTTAATTTGGGGGCTGGGAGAAGCGGTACGGCATCTGCTGTACTACTTTTTTCAAAATACAGTCGACTCCGCTTAATAGGGTTTCATCGGTCAGAGGACATTTTGCCCCGATTAAGCGGATAACCCTATTAACCGAAAATACTTTGTATTAGCTTTTATTTGTGAGAGCTCTTCCGGTCCTGCCAAAAGTGACCCGATTAAACAGTGACCCTATTAAGCGGAGTCGACTGTACTAATTGCTATATATAAGTTTTGCAATGCTACATTTTTACCTTTACACAATCAATATCTTTCTACTTGTAATTGCTTTTTTTATCTAATTATATTCTGGTTTAGTAAAATTTTTTTTTTGTTTAATTATAACTAGTCTTCTTTTTATACCATCGAGATATCTGCATACTACTAAACGTCTCATGTTTTTCATTGATACGGTGCTATTTTTCTGCCTACGCGTTGGAATCGAGTTCCTCATATTACCAGCAGTGAGGATAATATTCTTCATTTTAGAGGGTGTTATTAATATCTCAAAGAAAATAACATTTTACTTTCTACCAAAACAAACTTTTGCTTGTCGAATTTTCGAACGAATTGAGGGTCTCTACAGCGGTCTAGTCGAGAGGTATCGCGGCCTTTTGCAATCAATTTCAGATTGGATTCTCTCTGAAAGTCCTAAACGAATCGTTGCTAAATTAAAAGAACTGAGGACGGTATTGTTTGTGTTCGTATTAACAATCTGGTTTCTCACTTCACTAATAACAGTTCTCTTTGCAAATACCTACTTCTACTCTCCGACCAAGAAGTTTGACATTCCCTTCTATCTTGACTACACATACCATGGACTGCCTCTTACCCAGGTCATAGCGTACCCATCTGACACGAGCGAGATTGCGAAATTCGATTTTGATACAATCATGACCGCAGATATCATACCGCATTCGTACCTTAACCTGAAGCAGTTAGATATCAAGCTGGGGATTGGTGAATATTATGATGTGTTTGTTTTATTGGAATTGCCTGAAAGTTATGCGAATCGAGACGCTGGTGTATTTATGCTGAATCTCACGCTGTACGGCGAGAATTCAACTTTAATTGCTTCAGCTGGCCGGCCTCTTTTGCTCAAATTCAAATCGAACTTCTTGACTTACATCCAAACGGTTGCCTTCTTACCTTTTTACTTTTTAGGCCTTTTTGAGGAGAAACAAACCTTGAAGAGTTTAATGTTTGAAGATTTTCAGGAGAAATATAAACTGCAGACGGAGGCGATATACATTTCAGTTTCCAGCCCCAAAGTTGAAATCTACACATCTACTCTCCACTTCCGTTTAAAACCGCAGGGCCTCGATCGCCTAATCTTAAACTGGCCGATCACCTCTTTTATCGTGATGATAATCTTATTTTTCAACTCGTTTTTCTTCCTCAGCATCCTCATGGTCCAAGCAGCTGTATTCATTGCTATTGACATAATACATTCACGTCTCCCCGAGGTAGCCAATATGTTCCCCAGGAATAGTTCCCCTGTGCGCTCATCGAGGGGAACAGCTAGACAGGGAAGTGAGGAAGGAATTGATATGCAACCACTCAACGTATCTGAAAGTCCACTGTACTCCCCTTCTACTAGAGCTCCGAACTCTCCTGGAGTTTTCGTCGAGAGGGAGTATAGTCCACTGTATGACAGAAGTTCCTCTGATCCGTTTTCAGGGGATCCTCAGGTGCGTCAAAGAAATTGAACACATTCAAGCTTTTTATGAATATTTTTATTATAACTTCTTTATTTACCGGAGGATTTTATTTGCACGGTATTGATGATTGTAAATTTTTATGCATAATCTAACGTGTTTGTGTGAAAAGTTGTTTTTATAATCATTCCTTTCTATCTCATTTGATATTCTTTATACACATATATTCCAAACTTCCCGCTTTTTTCACTCTTCCAATGAACTAATATTCACGAGTGTCCCATTTTTACATGAAATTTCTCCATAATATCCATTTTTAAAAATATATAAAGCGGAACGTCCCTCCAAAAACAGGACAGTTGTACTTCCTATATACTTGTACAAATAATTATACCATATTAGCACAAGATATGGACGCATCGCTACCTCTTCATAACTCGAATAAGCAACTGCAGTCCTGTTTACGCTCAGCTCCTCATAATGGGTTGGAGACACTGCCTTCTTATTTCAAAGAACATCGCAAACTGTTTGTTAAATTCAAGAAACACTCAAAACAAATAAACTATATTCAAGCATACAAACACACAATTGAAATTGTAATTAGTCATTTGGCGACGAATTCATTTTTCAACGCGGATATTGTAGAATTCATTGCACTTTCTCCGCCGATAAACCTATTCACACACTGTGTATATATCCTGAAGAGGCCTGAAAGATCCAACTTAACGTACCAGAACTCCTTGACTTTATTACTATACACACTGCAACCTGATAAACTCACTGATATTCTCAGCTCTTCTATGAACACTGATGTTAGTTCAAAGTTTATAAGCACTCACCAGCTTTCCTTCATACAGAGCCTTTGCTCTCTCCCCGATCTCGTGATGAACAGACTGTCCCACTCCCTGCTAATGGTTGAATCTAATAAAGACTACACCCAATCTCCTATATATCCTAGTAACTTCTATCACCTCGTTTCTCATGTTGTTTTCAGGATTTTATCAGATGACAGTGATAAAACTGAGGTTTTTATTAGCTTTATTGCGAATATTTTCAATCAAATTTCTGTGTTTGGGCACGCTAACATTGTGGCACGAAATTTGATAGCTTTTGCAGAGAGCAGAATAGCTAATAAGTCTAAAAAACTAGACATTTTGAAGAATATAATTTCCGTAATGATGCCAAATAGGCTTGAGAGATTACTTGAATCCTTATTTTGTGAATATTTCAGTAAGAAACTGAGTAAAACATCTTTCTTTTCTAAGATCTTACTCAGCCCAGATTCATGTCCGCGCATAAAGACCATTCTAATTGATAGTTTCATAACTTCGAAGCAATACCCGATTTCTCGAATCAATCTAGGACACAATCTAATCCATTATCTCTGCTTGGAGTGTGAAGGTTTACTAATCGAAGTTTTGGGGAATATTTTGGATGCTTTTAGCAAGGAATCTTATTTGTATTCGATTTCTATAGAACAGCATCAGTATCTCTGTCGTGTCATTATTCTCATCATAAGATACTACACTTACAAAATTGACCCGGTAAAAGCGAATCAGATTCTTCTGAAGATAGAGAGCGAAATGATGCGAACAGAAGTTAAAGACAACTTAATGTTGAAATTCCCACCAAACTTCCCTCAACGTTCACTATTAAAACAAGTAACCAGTGTTATTCACGCGTATCTTAGCAATAGTCGTAGTGAAATCCAGTTAGCCGGGAAGTTATACAGTGGAATGTTGATTTCCTGGATAAATACGGATCCTTCTAACAAACTTTCCTTTGAATTTCCATCCACAGATCCAACTTTCAAGGAATTTTGTAGTCTACTCACTTCCCAGCATGAAAAACCGCCTGTTATTGAAGTGGAGAAAAAGACCATGGATGATGAAGTTACAGATAGCGAACTAGCGAGTGCTAAAATACTCTCAGATATGCAGAAAATGTTTGAGGGCGACAAACCACGTGAAATTATTCTTCCTTCTTCAAAAGCAAGTGAGACAGCTGATTCTGATGATGAAATACAGACTATAAAAATGCCCTATGACCAACTAAAAACGGAGAAAAAACGACCACTCATTGAAATCCTCTCAGACAGTTCAGATACAGAAGATTTAGAACCCTATACTACAAACATGGAGTTGCCATCTCCAAGCGATATCTCCGTTCCTATCCAAGGACCATTTTCTTTAAGGGAATGCCTCGAATGGCTGAATGCTAGTTCTGAAAATCCAGTAGAGAGGAGAGCCAAGGTTGAGGCAACTCTTCACAAAGCAGAAACACTCATTAGGTCATCGCATGATATTAAAATTTGGTGTCTCGATCTGGCTAAAACTTTATTGTTCTTCCCTGACCAGTTCAATACTGATAATTTCGATGTTCTCAGGTTGAATTCATTGATAGCGATTTGCGTCTCTTGTCCTGTCGAAACCGCGAAATTTCTCACTTCAGAGTTTTATAAGAGTAATAATGTTATAATGGAACGTGTTGACATTCTAACATGTCTCGATCGTAGTGCCTGCGAATTATCACACATTTCAGAGAACAAAGTTGACCTAAGCTCGCTCAAAATGCCTCTGCCGAAACGTAAAGAGCTGAAGAAAGAATCCAAGGCCTGGGAAGAGATAATTACCGAGAGACTTAAAGCAAAGACTCGAATCATTTCAACAGCTAGTCAAAAGCCTAAAGCTAGAGTAGTTGAGAATACTTTCGGTCAAGTTGTCGGCTACTTCTTCTATCCGCTTCTCTACAGTTATGACCAGCAGGTACGCTGTATGGATTTGCTCGCAGGAGACCATTGGTTACTAACCCATGCTCTCAAAACGCTAGGATCTTTGATTATCTACGCACAAGGGACTCTAGCTCTAAGAAACATGGTTTCGGCCATTCTAGACTTTGTCATTGCTATAAAGTCGGTTGATTTTCCATTAGTCAAACAAGGCATTTGTTTCTGCATTCTCTGTGTATTGGAGGTCTCGCCTCTATTCTATCTGCTCCCTGAGTTATCGTCGCGACTAGAAGAAATTGGGACATATTTAGAGGGAATTTGTGCTCGCGATACTGATGAGAAAACAAGACACATTGCCAGCGAAACTCTAACTCAAATCAAGGAAATTTTCCCGACTGTATGATATCTCTTGCAATTTTAATTTTTGTACGTAGTCGCGACATTTCGAATTGTTGCTAAATAGACAGAATATACGAAATATCCTCTTTGACCAAAAAATAGGTTTTATTATCCAATTGTTGCCCAATATCTTTTTAGTATAAACTTGCTAGATTCTTGTCTATAATGATTCGCCGCTACTTAACACGATTTGATGACGTCATCTTCCATTCATACGACATGTCTGTCTCTTTATCGCTGGTCGATGAGATAAGAAGGGCACTTCTCAACCATGATTTCAAGTTCTTACTCGACGCGACTACATATCTCATCGTGATGTACGGATCAGCTCGTGAACTCGTCCGAGCGTTTATTCTTGAATCGATGAGATATTTCCGATTTCCACATAAGACCATAGAGAATTTGTTACACACGATTGATAAGAAGTCAAGCAAAATCCATGCTACTCCGGTCCAACCGCCTCTTCTCTCTGAGCGAAGTCATTTCTTCATGAGCAGATCATCATGGACGAATTCCTATGAGTGTTTAACGAGGAATTCTGATAAGCCCTACTTCAAAGAGTCTCCCATTCTGAATGCATATTCCGGTGTGCTGTGCTATCTCCTCTGGCAGAGGGAGAAAGTGAGAGAACGCGCCAAGTTGGGGCTGACTTCTTCCCTGGAGTTGTGGTTAGCAGAAGCGATAAGCTACTTCAACACGCTCTATGCTGCCCCTGGTATCTGGGATGTTCCTCTATTCATCCATTTGCAACTACTCACTAAAGAGAAAAAAGATTATTCATCCGCGTTGAAAAAGGCAGAGGAGAATCTGAAGACAAATGAGCAGGATCTGAATGCTTGGATTGCTCTTGCTGAGTTTTACATATTCCTAGAGACTAATGAATCAGTTCTGTTTGATTCTGATACACTCGTAAAAGCGCTGACACGAATACATTACTTCGACCCGTCTAATCATCTAATGATAGATCTATGCCAGCAGACTGGGATCAGTGAAGAATCTTCTAACTTCATAGTCGCTGTCTCGATGGCTTACTTGGATTATCCGTGTAATAAACTCGAGTATTTGATGTGGGAGTGTTTGTACGGAGCTCTCACTGAGTTGAGTAACAAAGGATTTGAGTGTGTATTGACGCAGGAATGGGAGCATAGGAAGACTTGGTGGAGACCTTTACACTTTAGTCTGGTTGAATTAGGTGTGAAATTCCGCACGAACCCAATGCTATACTGTTATAAAGCGCTTGTCCTGAATACTCTGGAGTGGGGAGAGGGATGTCCTTATGCTATGAAAGCTAAAACACTTCTCAGTGAATTGGGCGATATCGATTATCGATTAGAGTGCTATGCTAAACTGGATAACTTGACTATAGAAGATTTTGGGACGGAGGATTTTGAGGATTTTGAGGAGGATACTTCATGTGTTGTGTTTGATTTCTCGAATGATCTGACTGAGATGGCTGAAGAGATTGATATGACTGAAGACGTGGAGCTAGACCCAATCCCTCTAGCCGAACGGACGCAGTTTTTTGAACAAGAAGACCTCGCTTCCTATTGCTACATCTCGGACCAATGCTTGATGAAACAGGAATTAGAGAGACTATACTATTTGAGAGGGTTTAGAGGAGTAGAAGAACTGGAAAGTAATTCGAAGAAACATAAATCAGACACGGACTGTGAATCAGAACATTCAGATAGCTCTTGAGAGGTAAATTCAATTTCATTATTTGTATGCATTTAGTCGTTTCCTTTATCAATGTTGCCATTAGATAAATTTCCCTTTGTTATTCTGATATACTTTCACTTTTATAACTACCAGACACAATTGTGCGAAGTAAAACAGACCGATAAAAATTTAAGCATCGATTTATTTTAATATTAATAATAATTTACGGTACCTCTGACTCTATGTCCTTGATTGGAAATATTAGATCGGATAGCTGCTGGTGTTAATGTCTCGATCCAAAGCTTCAGATCTCCGTTCGGAAGCTTGGACCTCGCTAAGCAGATGCTACCTCTATATAACTTCTAAAATACGACTGCAGCAAAGTAGTAGGTACACTCACAACCTCAACGATATATACTCTCCTCTAGTTATCACCGAGAATCCTATCTTATCCAGTCATCATAATTCCATATCAGATCGAATTGAGAATGTTTTTCCGCTTGAAGAAGTGATACTAAAAACTCCGTCCCAACTCTACCTAGCTCTCGGACAGATCGGCACTGGGAAAACTTGGCTGGGAAGGCACATAGCTTCCACGTGGTCGAGTGATTTAGTAAACGAAGGGAAGAGCATTCTAATTTACATCGACTGTGAAATACCCGAGGTGAAATATGGAGTTGACATCTTGAATATCATGTCTTCTCTACCGATGAAAGAAAATTCAGCTTTTATGACCTTTTTCGAACAAGAAATGAGAAAAGACGGTCGTGATTTCATCTTCATAATAGACGGATATGACGTAATACTACGGAGCTCTCCGAATAATCCATTAAAACAAATCATTGAGAGAAATTTGTTCGCGAAATCCACCGTCTTAGTGTTGTCCCGTCCATGCTTACATTTCTACGAATCAAATGAGATTTATTCAGAATATAAGCAACTTGAAGTTTTAGGTTTTTCAAGCAGAAGCTGCATTGAATATTTTACTAAAACTTCCATGAAATTCTTTAATGGGTCTCAGGTCCTGTTTTCTTTTTTGAACCTCTTTCCGGACCTAAAAATTATCGCACGATACCCTATTTTCGCATACGCGATTATTAAAAAAATAATTCGTTATGAAATTTTTGAGTATTTTTTCCTCCTTGAAGCTGCAATGAAGGATATGCTCGTTTCAATAATGAATCAGCAGCTGTCTCACTATCTGACTGGGGACATCAAATCGCACCACTTGACTATTGTTAACCTTAACACAATACCAAGTGTGAGGAAAAAATCACTGGAAAACTTGTATAAAATTGCATTCGAGACTTTCTCTGTTCCGACTCGTATTGTACAAGAAGATATCACGACGTTTCGTGAGGGGTTCGCACCTGATGGGTTGGGGCTATTCCATACCTCTTTTGTACCACATGGTAATGGGTGGAAGAAGCAGTTAAGTTTCGTACACTCTGTTATACAAGAATTTCTCGCTTCTCAACATCTTAAAATGATTGATACATCTGCGAATAATTACTTTAAGTCCATACTTCCTTTCTTGCAGAGAGAACCGATACCGTACTATTTCATCCTTGGTTGCAAAAAGGATATTTTGATAAATGAGAAAGAGAAAGATATTATTGGATATTTTCAAGACAAAAAGGAACAGTCCATACCAGAATTCGCTCTCGTTCTTAACATGTTAATTGATTACGGTTTTTTACAAACGGCTCAGCAATATTTTCCAATATTATTTCCTAAAAACAAAATTGAAATATCAGATTATCCGATGAATGGATGGTTGTTGCGTGGCGTTTCTTTCTTTCTGAACAAGTTCACCGATATAACTGCTCTGTACCTCGTAAACTGTTCTGTAACAGACCAAACTTTGCATATTCTTCTTGATACGATTAACTCTAATTCTAAGGTTGAATTTATAAGCTTAGAGAACAATGCACTCACTGATGCGTCTGTCTCGCTGATACGAAACGCTTTTCAGTCAAGTTTATCCTTTTTAAAGAAACTTGACTTGAGTAATAACTCAATAAGCACCAGTCATGTAATCACACTCGAATCAGATTTCCCTCATATTGAGTTTATTTCTCAGCAATCCATCCCACAGGAGATCCTGAATCGAGGCAGGGAATTTGTTGAGGAGTATAGAAGGGCTTGTAATGAAGGCAGTCAACAGATTAAGTTTTTCAGACTTATGGTAGTAGGTTCTGAGGGAGTCGGCAAAACAAGTTTATTAAAAGCATTGAGAGACCAACCTTTTGAGGAGAAAGAAACATCAACAAATTTCATCGAAAAAACTGACATTACTATCACTGAACTCAGTAACGACTGGAGTCAAAATCTAAGTTTTAAGGAGAGACTGAAAGAGACACGGGATGACATTCTTGCCCACATAACTGTTAAACGTGTTAAATCCTTGACAAACCTATCTAATATACAAGATACGGATTTAAAGGATTTTATAATGCAACCTTCAAGTCCTGATAAAGTCGATAGTGACGAAATCGTGTTTGAACCCATTGTACAGGCTGATAGTCTCTCTAAACCAGATCTTGGTGAAGAAATAAAACTCGAAAGTATCGAAACACCTACAACTCCTCCAATTTTAAATGGATCTCAGTGTGATGTTGATTCCTCACCAAATACTCCGATTGAAGTATGTGCCCCCCCTAGTGCAGTTGAAATTGAATGTGAACCTGTACCGACACTTCCCAGTATCAGTTTAGAGGATGTAGATACAGGTGTGAAAGTAGCGGACATTAAGAATGAACCTCCGGTAACTTCAAACTTACAGTTAGCCAGTTTACCTCTGAAGAATATTCAAGATCACTGGAGCAACCAACGTGCCCTGTCTCCGATCGAGTTTTTCACAGTGTGGGATTTGGCTGGGCAATCTTATTTTTTTTGCATGCACTCCCTCTTTTTAACACCTCGAGCTGTCTACATATTACCAGTCGATCTATCCGTCGATCTGAAGGGGCTAGTAGCTCAGCGGGAGAGGGAGACGGGTAGGTTGGACAGGAGAGAGATAAAAGGGAAAGTGACACATCTCGACATTATCCAGTACTGGATAATGACAATCTACTCTGTTGCTCGCTCTGCGGCTAGTGACGTGTACGAGTGCAAGTCCAGGATTATAATTGTGTTCACCAAATCTGATCGCGTTGATAATGCTGTCGAGAAAGCTGCGAATGATTTCAAGTTAATCACAGATTCGCTCGCGCGAAAGAGCAACTGTCTATCGATTGTAGATACAAAGTTCCATATTGTGAGTGCTAAGGACAGAAGTATCGATATGTTTGTCCAGGTAAAGAGAGCCATCCATGATAATGCGGAGCAAATCGGTTTCGATCACGCGTTACCTGTGAGGTGGTTAGATTTCGCATTGTGTATACTGTCTAAGCAAAATCCTGTGATAGGTAAGGCGGAGATAACGAAAATCGCGAGTGACACGCATTGCTCCCAGGATTATGCCGAAATTTTGCAGCTTTTTCACTCGATAGGCGTATTTTTCTTCAGAAAAAATATCCTAGTTAAATCGCTACAGAACTTATTGGATATAATTTTTCACATTGTCTCACCCATGAACTGTTTAAACTTAATCAATTCCACACATAAAATCGCAAAAAGTAAACACAAACAAGAGCATTTCAAACAAGACCTTGATAAAGCGGAGAAGAAAGCCATTCTAACAGACGATATCTTGAACGTAATCTTGCAACATAACAGCCTCACAGATGTCAAGTATGAGATAGTACAGCTCTTAGAAGAGTTTGGTGTGATGCTGTTCAAGCATGGACATGGAAGGCATCAAGAGCACTATATCCCTTATTTATTCTTGGAAGATATATCAACCATATATCAACCTGAATCTACGGATTTGGTGATCTTCATCTACTTCCCAGATTACCAAGTACCTACTTCTTTCTACTTCGCACTGCTGTCTCTATGCCTGAGCCAAATTTGTAATGTTAAGTCATCCAAATCGTATAGAAATGAACCTAAACTTGCATTTGACTGTGTAAAATTTCAGTGGGAAAACAAACTCACCTGTATCATTGATTTCACCGAGCATCAGCCGTATATTCGTATAATATTCCAGGACATCGAATATTCTAACGTAGAGACAAGCTCTAAAATGTTTTCCGTCATCTTCACGTTACAGAAATGGATTGTACATATACAGCGTGAATTAATTTTAGCTGGGAAACTCGCGAAAATTGTGCTCAACTGCCCGTGTAATTCGTTCTCGCATACCCTTAGACCATGTGTATATTTCGAAACATTCTTAAAGCAGTCAGCTTTGGAGACGCACTTCTATTGTAAAGTTAAACAGACCTATTTCCCGTGGAGGTTTTTCAACAAGCTACTCCCCTTCAAGTATGTCCCGCCCGAATTGGGACTAACGTTTCTAGAAAAGTTTCATAATCATGTCGTGCAGAAATTAGATCTAGAACCGATTTTAGAAAACCTGTTTGAAGAGGGGCTAGTTAACGGCGAAGAGTTAGCGCAAATTTACCAGTTGGAAGACAAGGAGAAAGTTGATGTTTTGTTGCAAAATTTTCCTAACAAAGGAAAAGAATGGGCGCACAAATTTTACAGAGTTTTAAAATCTAGAAATGAAAATCACGAAATAAGATCTCTCTTCGAATCATTCATTATCGAATCTCTCTATTCTGAAATTCCCAAAGGTGAAGATCTTGATTTCGGGCGATACCCCATTCTAAACAATCCCTGCGGAATTTGTCTCATAATCCATATCGAAAACTTTGATGATAACTCTAAGAGACGAGGCTCTCACATTGATTTTCTCAACTTGAAAGAAACCTTTGAGAATATGAACTTCTTAATTTACGCTTACGAAGACTTGACTAAACTTGAAATCCGTAAATTATTGAACAATATTCGTTCTATGGACCACTCGGCTTTTGACACATTTTTCTGCATAATAATGTCCCATGGTGATGAAGAAGATGGGATTTACACAAGAGACATGCTTACTATCAAGAAAGAGACCATCATGAATCCGTTCACTGCAGATGAATGCCCTAGTTTAGCCGGCAAACCGAAAGTATTTATTATCCAGGCTTGTAGAGGACAGAGACAGGACCAAGGCTTTGAGTTAGCTGCTAAAACTGATCTCTCTGAAGGTCCGGATAAACCCGAACCAGTTCAAACAGACGACCTACCGAGTTTACCAAATGTCAAACCGAATGAATTTAACTTATCTTCCCCTCAAGAGGGACAAAAAAAAGTCGCCAATTACGCAGATTTCTACATTGCACAAGCCACTGTGAAAGGTTACGTGTCGTATCGTTATACGACGAAAGGAAGTTTGTTTATCAGTGCTTTTTGTTCCGTGCTAAAATCCGCGAGGTACCATCACCATTTGGTGGATATTATGATCGAAGTGCGTAGGAGGGTATCGATGGTGGATGTGAATAATAACATTCAGTGTCCAGAGGCAACTGATACGTTCACAAAGCAATTGTATCTATTCTGAAAAACGTGTTATTTTAGCCTATATAGTATGTTTGTATTTACTGAGTTTATATATCCTTTCATAGTAAATTTTAGTGATGTCCTTATATGGAGATGCCATTATGGTATGGTGGTGTATTATCTTCAGTACTCGCAAACGCTCCGGCCATTCATAATATAAAGCAACTTCATAATTTCACACCTTTTAAAAGTTATAATTTAAGAATTGATGACCCCTCAATGGTTTATATCCTATACTGTATTTCACACTTAATGACCTGAAACGTGAATATTTAATAATATAGGTACTTGCACTTTCCATCTATCGATTAAAATATTTTCAAGAACTTAATTAAAATGACAAATTTTGGTAGACATTTAAGTGCAATAATTATAGTCATTAATTTAACATTATGTTTGTATAGACTAATTTTCCTTGTTAGCATGAGCAGCAAAGCCCATCCTCCCGAACTGAAGAAGTACTTAGAGAAGCGTATCTCAGTGAAGATAGAGCGAGGTAGGCATGTGACTGGAATCCTTCGAGGATTTGACCCTTACATGAATATAGTGCTTGAAGATACGGTCGAGGAGATTTCCAACACTGAACGTAACGGTATCGGGATGGTAGTGATCAGGGGGAACAGTATTGTCATGATAGAAGCACTCGAGAAGATTAACATGTAACTTTATGTATTTTATTAGTGCTAGCTTGCTATACAATGAACTCAGATTGTCTATCAGTCACGTACATTATGCAATTAGTAATTTAACGATCTTTTTTTTCAATGTGTTTATTTAGGAATTTAGCTCGAAAATGCAGAATTTATCTAATATCGGCACAGGTTCAGTAAGATTCTTCCAGAAACTCGTGAAGTTATTGATACCTCTGAACATTATCCTTTTGTCCATCGGGACAATTTGGCTATTCCTCCTACCATTGGACGACTACAACTCCAAATGCTACTTATCTGAAAATGCACTGTTAGTTGGATTGGTCGATTTGAAGTTTAATAAAGATTTCTTTGACGCTAAAAAGTATCTTAAAAATAAATTAGACACCAATATACACGAAATCACTAGGAATTATTTCGACGAGTTGCAGTTCGACATTGCACAACAGAATTTTTCTGTTAATTTGCCACATTATTCAATTGAATCAGGTCTCAATACTTTCGGTTTATTTCATGCTTACAGATCAGCTAATGTTGAAACTCTCGTACTCCACATATCAGCCAATAACACCGACCTCAGAAATAATCCCAGATCTCTGACAAATATCGCGCTTTTTCTCGGTTTAGCGAAGTATTTTTCGCGTCAAAATTATTGGTCCAAAGATATCCTCTTTCTAATGACTTCACATGAAAGTGTTGGAGTGCAGGCCTGGCTACAGCGATATTTGGGACTGGAAAGTAATTCAAAGATTTTGACAAGTCAAACGATTAGCATTCATCCAACCAACATAATCGGTATGATTTCATTCGATATAAAGTCAGAATACTTCCACTCGATACGTATTAAGATGGAGGGAGTTAATGGGATGCTCCCAAACTTAGATTTATTTAACATAATTTCATTTGTCGGCACCAGACAGAACTATATTCCTACCCAATACACTCCAGTTAGGCGATTAGAGTATGATGAATTATTGCATAACACACTCACTATGGCTTGGAATCAGGTGCTCGGTATGCCCACTGGTCCCCATGGTCCGTTCCTCCATTATGGAATACAGGGGCTTACACTGGAAGCAGTGGTTGACCCAAGTTACAAACACCACGATGGATTCTCACCCGTACAACTCGGTAATGTTGTGGAATCGTATATGCGGAGTCTGAATAATCTCCTCGAAACTTTGCACCAATCGTACAATTTCTATCTTCTACCTGGGAATGACCATTTCATATCCATTGGCCTCTACATCCCTCCTCTGGTGTGTATTCTAGCACCTCTTATTATCAGAGCCATTGTCCTATGGGTATCATACCAGTACCCGTGGTTAACTAGGCCGGATTTCCCTACAGACAATGATGAACTAACAATCAAACTATTACAGACAAAACCGATTCCCGTACAAACGCTTGCTATTACGTTAGTTGCCTATGTTGCTGTAGGATTTCTTACTTACATCCAACGAAATTCCTATCTATTCCCAGGATTTCCATATTCACTTGTTCTTACAACTTTTTTACTAACATTCCGGTATATGACTCCTGTCACTAAGGAGAATGCACCCTTTCTCCAATCGGTTTTGTTGATACTACTCAACCTGTCAACAATCGCAATTTCGATCGTTAACTTCTCTCTAGCAATAGTGTTTTCATTCCTCTTAACGCTTTTCATCAACATCCCTCGTTTAATCCCGATTATCCTCCCAATACTGATTCTACTACCTTCGTTCCCCTGGATCCACCCAAGTGTTTCTTACATTCAGGCTCTCTACACAGATTATGAAATTAGCCACTTTATCTATCAAGGTTGGGGGTTTAGTGCGATATTTTTAATTATAGTGCCTTTGTTCATATACAAGGATGGTTCGAATTGATTAAATTTCTTTGTTAAATAATTAATTAGATGGATATTATGCTTAAACCCTAACATATGCTTAGATTACTTTTCTCTTAATTTACAAAGAAATTTAATTCAAGATAGCATGTGTGAATAATTTTTGTGGGTAGATTCCTAAATGCACCATTGTTTTAAATCAGGACAACTGTTCCGAGCAAGATTACCATGCCAAGTCAACTCATTTCCATCCTACGTCCATTGGGTTTCAATACTTTAATTATTACATTATCAATATGCACTTTGGTGTTTAGCACCATTCAATTTATTTCAACTTTTCTCATAACTGCTGATCTAATGGATGATGCCACTCCCCACAAAATATCCTGCATAATTCCCACCACAACTCTCCAGAAACTAGCTAGAGAGTGGTTGTTAGAAGATACTCCCTCGTTCGATCTAGCTGCACTCGTTGTAGGAGATAAACCGGAACAATGCGTACTTCTATGCAAATCTCCGGGCGTTCTAAGCGGTGTACCGTTTTTCACTGCGATATTCCAGGAGTTAAATTGCTCAGTTACTTGGGAGTTCGAAGAAGGCAGTTACATCGATAAAGTCCCATGTCGTGTTGCGACAGTTACAGGGCCTGCTAGTTGTATATTACAAGGTGAAAGGCCTGCTTTGAATTGTCTCGCTAGAGCGTCTGGCGTCGCTACTCATGCTAGGGAGTTGAGGGCAATTCGAGATGCACATAAATGGACGGGACAGATTGCTGGCACGCGGAAAACAACACCTGGATTTAGACTTGTGGAGAAATATTCCCTCTTAGTAGGAGGCATTTCCACACACAGGTATAATACTCATTACATTTCAATACATGATAATGGCCATGTTTGAACTATAGGATTGTATCTAGGATTTTTCTTTGTGTTTCGATTCATTAACTTATGCCTCCAGATATGATCTCTCAAGCATGGTGATGCTGAAAGATAACCATATATGGTCAATGGGTTCTATCACATCCGCAGTCGAGAAGACGAGAGAAATTGGTGGTTTCTCGACTAAGATCGAAGTAGAGTGTCGTTCACTCGAAGAGGCGATAGAAGCCGCGCGAGCTGGTGCTGATATTACAATGCTTGATAATTGGAGTCCTGATTCCGCGATTAAAGCAGCTGAAAAGTTGAAAACCGACTTTCCTCACCTAACAGTCGAGTGCAGTGGTGGAATACGTAAGGACAATTGCCATCTGTATTTTTCTCCTAGCATTGATGTGGTTAGTATGAGCTCTACAACGCAAGGCTATGGTGCTGTCGATTTCTCTCTCAAAGTTAAGAGGGAGGATCTTGATATAACCAATCCAACGAAGGATAGAATTAGTTGATATTTTATAAGGAAAGTTTAATTAAATCTTAGTCTATTGTGAACTGTGTTTAGCTATATTAAATTCTGGCATATCTTGCATTTTAGAAATCTCTCGTGACCATTCAGCCAATAGAAGATCTCCATATTTTATTCCTTAAGTTACACTAGTATTGATTCGCTTTCATTTATTATTCCTGCAACAATACCCAATGGTTTTTAGCCATATATTTCTCAATTTTTCATTGAATTAAGTATATAAAACATAGCATTTGAAATTGTAAGGCCACTAATTTACATTTCTACTCTTTTGGTGATGATATTTTACAAAGATGCTCTGTTTATTTCCGCATTGTTGCTTGCGCTCTGCTCATTCCATTTAATATTAACTGAAGATTCTTCCAACGAGATTTCAAACCATGAAAACGGAAACAAATTTGAACTGAGTAAGCCATCATCTGGTAGTAGAGAATTGCTAGAAACCCCGCAGGATTCCATTGAATCTGACCAGGACACACAAATCGAAACAGAAATAGAACCTAAACCCAGTGTGCTAGTACCCACAGACGAATGGCAGACGATCGAGCCCGGTCAGTCCATACCGCGGGGTTGCCATGTCAGGATTAACTTTGAAACAGGGAAGAAGGAGGCTAAATGGGCAGAGGAACGTAACACGCATAAATTCCAACTCGCACCTAACACAACTGAATCTTCACAGCCAATTATATCATTATTTGATGAGATAGCGAAATCAGAGTTTAAATCGACCGCTGACAATGAGAATTTGAATGAAACACTGAATACTCTCACTGCAATGGGTTCCACCGTGAATGACACGTATATTTTGCTCTGTTTGGATGAGCTCGAGCAATTACTTAGCGATGGTGACCTGGCTCAGTACGTAACATCAACTGAACATTTTTCTTACCTCATCTCACTTCTCAGTTCGGCGAACCTTGATGTAACCTCGGCCACCTGTTTGGTTATTGGATCCATGTGGCAAAACAACCAAGTCACACAGTTGATCGCTCTCGAAAGGAATGCATTACCTACTCTCATTTCTTTATTCAGAGATTATCGAATTTCACAAGTTGACCCCAGTCCCGTGTTATTTGCCATATCCACATTGCTACGCGGTCTGCCTAAAGGAATGGGAATGCAGTATTTTAATGAGCTTGACTTAGCGCACGTGCTTACAGAGCTGGTTACGAATGTCTCGAACAGCCATAAAGTTGTGATAAAGTCACTTCGATTTACGACCTTTTTACTGGACGAGTATGAAGCTAAAGTCAGTGATGATCTACATCTCGTTTTTAAGAGAGATGCTATGGTTGAGAATTTAGATAGAGCTGGTTACTGTTTAGCTTTGAAGGGAATAACCGAAGAAGATTTCCCTCCAGATGTAGCGTTTGAGATAAAACGGCTGATTGTTCGAGCATGTGTTGTACACTAGTAACTCGTTCATCTATTTTACATGTCAAATCCTATTTACTGAGGAATTATATTGCACGACTCAATTGTATTTCGTAACACGTATTATTCATCAGTTTTAGACTATATTTAACTTTCAGTTTACGTCAAAGGCGATGGGACGATTGTACCTCCCTCTAGACCTCAAGGTGACGTTACGACAAGGTTCCATACATTATATAAACTCTTTTCCCAGGTCAATTGTAAGATTTTTACTGAGATTATCTCTTTTCAAATTGTTAATAATAGAAACTTTCTCTTTCGCTATTTACTGAATTCCAAACAAATATGTGAACTATTCAATTGAAAATTCTGTCAACTAATCAGGTTATAATTAGTATATGATTCCTCATTTCCAGTTGTTTTCTTTGGAATTTACCTGCTGGAACCAAGGTACAAGTACATATTTGGAACTGTTGCATAATATTGTGATTTTGATAGCACATTTTACACTACGGAGACATAACATTTAAAATATATATAGCAATATTATTAATTATATAAACAAACAGTCATTAAAATGCTGAAATAGAGAAATTAAAAAATGACCCAATAATTGGTTGTCTAAAAGTTACATGAGAAAGTAAGTGGATGATGAAGGATTGTCTTTGTAAACCAATTTCGCAGCCTTAAACGAAGAATGCCCACTGGGGACACAGTGTCTCCGATATCGCGGATGTCTCCCAGCCATTTTCTATGGCACTTAAGCCATATAAATGCTAGGCATTCTACAGTTAAAATGTCTGAATTTGTTGAAGTCCTGAATATTCTGTACGGACTCCATCCAAAAATCCCTGTTCCGACAATACGTTTATCTGGGGAAGCATTTGATTCTCCCATTTGTAATTAGGTTACTTTTCCATACTATTATTATACCTGTTAAGTGGCAAAAAATACGTTATGGCTTGGATCTCAATATTATATCCTTAGTACAGATTGTTCGTGTCGATCATTATATAATCACATAAAGTTGAAATTTTTAAAATAACTAAATTTTCTTATGTCTTTATTTAATTGTATTCACATTATTAATAGAATCTTTACTTATCAACTTTTGTTGAAGATGCGAGCAACATTCAGAAGTTTTTCTGACTTATGTTTTACAAACCATGTCCAAAAGTCGCGACTTTTTTCTATTCATAAAGAAAAAAGTACATCAAATCGAAAATTGGATCTTCTCTTGTGCGGAATTTCTAACCGGCAATCCTACAATACTCCGATATTGTTTACTCCCGTAGCGACGATATCTTACAGCTGTCTAACTCTCTATGTGAGTTATTTGACTGCGAAATTCACACTTAGATTCGGCAATGAAATGGTTAACTTTATTTTTCTGACTGCACAAAGGTTCAAATACAGCTGGTATGATCGAATTCAATCAATCAGCGGTCTCCCTTCTAAAGTTTCTGCTTTCTTTTCGCACCCCGAGCCATCTAAAGTTGCTACCGACACATTCTGCATCACAAATATAACTCAGGAAAAAACGAATACTTCAACACTTCCTATAATCAAGTACGAAAATGCCACACCAATCAATTCACTCTTTTACAAACACATTCCAAGCATAACTGGGCGTTTGCTTACATTTAATAAACCGAAAGTCGTTCAACACATTAGTACACATTTTCTCTTCACTCATAGTAAAGTACATAATCTTTCCACAGATCCACGCAATATTCCACCAAGTTTTTGTCCAAACATTCCTCGAAACATTACCCCTACCCTGAACCAAACTCCTCCGCAAACTTGTAACACAGCTCCAAATCCCACATCGAAATCTATGGATTCAGTCGTTTCAACTGTCGAAACTTCGGTGAAAGAAACTCGAGGCCAGGTTAAGTTCTTAGAAAATCGAAAAGATGAAAATAGTTCGCGGTACAATCTCGCTCTTTTTTATTACAAAGTAGAGTCGGCTGGTAAATACAAGGCTAAAGCTCTGGAATTATTTCGGTTAGGCGCTCAGAAAGGGCATGCAAAGTCGGCTGAAATAGCGGCGAGAGTGGATAAATTCACTTCGGAATATCCTGACATACTAAATCTGTAATTACACTATAATACGAGTAGAATCCAGTCAATTCCTGGATAAATATCAACAGTCTGTAACTCTCAATCATCGTTCATAATATTTGATAAGATATAATTCACTTTTATTGTAGTTTCTAATATTTTAGTTTTTCGAGTTTTGTAATGCTTTGTTTGATTCAAATGATTTCTAATTGTAATGTGTTGACTCTTTAATCAAGATGGGAATACTATAAACTAGTTTCTACGTATTGTCCAATATTGTCCAACTCAATTTATTAGATACAAATGGCCATTCCTGACGGCACCTTAATAGAGAAGTATTTTTCTCTACCGATTCCTTGTCAACGAATGACCATGTCTAAAATAATCAGCATGTCAAGCTACGAAGAAGTTCAACATATCTACAAACTTTCAAATCATTGTCTAGCTATTGACATTATATGCAAGTTACCTATGCGTGATGCTTTACACGTATTTTCATACCTTGATGCGAAGTCTTTATCAAGAGCATCAAATGTCAATCGGAAATGGCACGAACTCGCGAATAATGACGGCTTATGGTACCTGCTCTGTCTGTCGAATGATTGGGTGAGATATGGAGACGATAAATCAATCATAAAATCAATCCCTTCAAGACAAGTTTCAGCATATCGTATTAAAAATTTATCGTTTTTAAACCAACACTCACATAACTCTTCAACTCTGCCTCTGTCCCGCTGGAAAGAAGTTTATATTCGTGCTGATTCATTGAACACAAACTGGGTGCAAGGCCACTACTCAGTTCTGCCTTTGCTGAAAGGTCATTCTCGTCGTGTCAACACGTTTGACAGTGCGAACAACATTCTACTATCAGGTGCAGAAGATGGTTCTGTGCTAGTGTGGGATGTGGCAGCACAAGAGTGTAAATTTAAATTTAGTCATAACGACTCGGTTAACAGTGTTAAGCTCGTCGAAACGAGTGCATTTGGTGGTGAGGTGTTGACTATAGCATTGACAGGATGTACAGATGGATATATACGAGTTTTCAACGCACATAATGGTTGTCTTTACAAGACAATTGCTTCAAATATGCCTGGAATTGCTAGTCAGTGCAGTATTGAGTTGTTAGAATCGAATGGAGAATTCATTGTTGGGTGTGGGGATGACTTTAGTGTCCGAGTTTGGGCTTTGCTTACTGATAGTGACATTGTACACTTTTTGCCAGGACACAATGATGAAATTCAACAGTTGAAAGTAGTTGGTAACCTGGCGATCACATGTTGTTGGGATGCGACAATGCGAGTTTGGAACATATCAAAAGGATTTTGTTTACAAACTTTATCAACGCCTAATGACCCACTGATGTGCTGTAGTTTTGGTGAAGGACTTATCATAGGAGGGAGTGGTGAGGGACATGTTCACGTCTGGCACGCTAGCACATTTAAACACTTCTTCAGCATGCCTGGTCATATCGGAGAAGTGTACTGTATTGGGATTAACGATGACGTCATCGTGTCAGGTGGAGCGGATAGCTCAGTACGTATGTATAGCCATAGTGGTGTAGAAGCAGGTGTGTTTTCAGGGGTGCATGTTGGGATTGTCAGGTATTTACGGATGTTAAAGCATCGCGCTGTTACTGCTGGTGATCGCAAAGTGATTGCAATCTGGGATACGAAAATGAAGTGTTTTCTGACTGTGATTCACAGGAATCCAACACTCATTTCTGATATCTGGTGTGATGATACCAAAATAATCACTGCGTCCCCTGATTCCCCTGGTACCTTGTCAATCATTTCATTTTGGTAGTTTTCTTTCTTATTTCAAAATATATTTCTAATTTATTTTAATGATACATGAACACTTAATTACATGTCACTTCTATTTGCACTTTTCGAGTATTTAATGTTATTTTAACTGTATTAAAGCTATGCAATTATTATCAATTTCGTCCAATTTTTCTCTTTTGCTAAACGACATCAACATTAATACCAAATTCACTAACTTCCTTTTTCAGTAATGCTATATATTCGAAATGCGGTCAAAATAATTTGCACAATTCCTCCCCGTTCTTCCAAACTTTACAGCACTCAAGATAAAGCTATTCCCGATTATTACGGGATTCTAGGTGTCCCAAGGGACGCTACCCCAGCTGAAATTAAGGGGTCATTTCTTGAACTATCCAAGATCCACCATCCAGATGTGAACTTAGACAATAAGGATCGAGCAACTAAGAAATTTATGCAAATAAAAGAAGCATATACCAATTTATCTGATCAAGCCGCTCGAGATATTTATAACTCCAGACTAGATAACATTTTTTCCGCCAATTTCGATGATACTTTCCCCAAATCATACCACACACACACTCCTCCTCCGATGCACGTTCCAGAGTTTATAAAGTGGTTAGACAAAACGTTCCCTACTTACAGTTTCAAAGTGTCTGCGAGAGAGAGGAACAAAAAACACTTCCAAGTGATTCTTGCCGTTCTTGCCGTCTGCTTGGGATGGCACGCAATTCAGACCTGGAGAATCAAATCGAGAAATTATAATATAAAAGTAAACTTGGATAGAAAGTCTGCAGAGAACGAGCGATATCTTGAAGAGGTGAGGAGGCGAGCACATAAGAGGAATCATTGGGAACATCTTGCTGATTTGAAAAGAATTTCTAGTGAAAGGGCAAAAAGAAGAAGAGCTGAATCGAATAGGGAGAATTAATAAATATAATTATTAATTATACTATAACTGTTTACTTACAGATAACCTAAAAATGTAAATTATTCTTCAATTAGCAATGCTACGACGTAGGAAATATTCAGACAGCCACAATTTAATCCCCCAAACTTCCACTGTCGAAATCATTAAGCAACTTGATGCATTCCCTAAAGTAGAGGAAGATTACAAGAAGCAATCGAGTAGTGGTGGATTTGTTACAATCGCGATTATTCTAGCACTTTCTCTGCTTACCTTTTACGAAATCGCGTCTTTTATAACATCTGATCTACAGTATGAATATTCACTTGATAAAGATTTTCAAAACAAAGTCCAATTTAATGTTGATATAATCATTCCAATGGCTTGCGATTTGCTAGGACCAGACGTGTTAGATGTCGCAGGAGACCACATCAAATCTTCGAGTGTGTTAAGCGAACAGCCGGCCTTATTCAAAATGACGAAACCGCAAGAAAAATGGTTTGAAAAGCGAAGAAAATTGCGTTCCAAAAGTGGACAAAGCTTGTATTCATCTCTGAACGAAATCGTACGCGTTCAAAGTGTTTTCTCCACGCCAATGCCTGAGATGGGCGATAGCGATTTGCCAAAATCAGGATTCGATTCGTGTCGAATATTCGGCTCCATTCCAGTAAATAAAGTCAGTGGGAATTTCCATATTTTCATAGGGAAAACAATCGCGCATCCCATGGGACATGCACATCTCAGTGCATTCATTAGTCCAGAGAAGTACAACTTCTCACATCGGATAGTAAATCTATCTTTCGGAGACAAATCTAGTGTAATTAATTCGTTAGAAGGCGAGATTGCCCTGACTGAAGAAAATGAAGTTACATATCAATATTTCTTACGTATTGTTCCAACGATTTTTCGCACCAGCAGACACAAGAACACCCTCACATACCAATACTCAGTGACGCGATTCCATCGAGTTCTACCTAAGGGTGGTCGCACTGGGCATTCGGGCATCATTTTCAGATATGACTTCGATCCAGTTGTAGTTACTGTGAAAGAGAGAGAGAAATCGTTTTGGCATTTCATAATACAATTGTGTGGGATTGTTGGTGGAGTTTTTGCTACATCCGGTCTGTTGCATACTCTGATTTCAAATATTTATGATTTTGTGCTTAGAATGCAAACGGCAAAATGATTTTGTTTAGTGATTGATTTTCATTTCCTGCTAGTGAGTCTATTGATTAATTTATCTATTCAAATTTATATTTTGGGGTTTCAATTCTATTTTCTGTGTTTACTTCAATGCTCGTATATTTGGTAACAGTTAATCATTATAATTTAATTTTTCTTTAGACACTTTATTTCCTATTGTTATCCATCATTTCAAGAGTGAATTTTGAAAACACCGCTTTCGAGTTTGGCCATTGTTTTTAATGCATTTATAATCAGGACAACTATCTATGTATTCTTATAGGTAGATGTACTTATTCACGGCTGTTTTTATTCAAATTAATATCTTATACGTACATACGTAATATTTTGTATAGCTCTTTCCACTTGATGGCAACATGTCACTGAAAACTACAATCGTTACAGATAGCATTTGCGATCGCAAGAAATTGATTCAATGTGTGTGTGAAGATTCAAGCTACGCACCTGGAGAGCTATTGATACAGTGCAAGGTTTGTGAGCGATGGTTACACGAGGAATGTCTTGGTCTCGACAGGCAAGATGACAAGCCGAATGAATTTGTGTGTGTATTCTGCGGGACAGCTATTTTAGTCGTACAATGCAATTGCGGTGAAGAAATAAAAAATGTGCCAGTTTTGCATGAAGAAAGTGATCATATCCTGTGTTGCTGTGACGAACAGAATGAAAGCGGATTCATGATACAGTGCGAGCATTGCTTGACATGGCAACATGGGAAGTGTATGGGGTTAAAAAAAGGGGAAAATCCGACTAACTATCTCTGTCATATATGCAGGTTTGCGAGTAGTAAGTTTATCATTGAGTCTCCAAAGCTGACTAAGGAAATTATACAGAGTAAGGAAGAAAATGGGAAAGGAGAGATGGAAATCGAACAAGGAGAAGCTTCAATAAAAATGAAGGAAAAAGAGAAATATTCTTACACTTGTAGGATATGCGGTGTAGAGTTTGAAAACGGGAGGGCTTTGATATACCATAATTCTTACGAAAAGTGTAAAACTAAAAATGTAAAAATACCCCAAGAAAACAGCTCCATCAGTCACCAAATTGAAAAATCCGCAAAGAATTATCCGGATAAAAATATTCCGTTAGAGAGTTTTTGGAAGAAAAAATCTCCTGAAACTAATGGCAATAGAAAAGGTAACGATCCGAAAGAGCAACCGTGCACGAAAAGCATACTTGACGATGCTTTGTCAACGAAAGAATGTAGTATCACAGACTTAAACCATAGAAGTCAGTCTGATGCAAATGATTCTAAAGGCAATGATCACAGAGACAAAGCTATAGTCATCTCGACAACTCGTTCTCGACGAAACAATCATAAAACAAAAGTAGATAACATTGAGACAATACGCGATGTCAATATCACTCAACTTCAAAGCGATTTAGACATCTCTTCAACCAGCGAAGATATCTCAACAGAATGTTCTCTTGCATTCCCAGATATGAAATCACTAAAAACTCATTCACAATGCAATCCCAATTCTAAACCCATCCACCATACGAAGGAAGTTGTTTCCCAAGAAGAAGAAGATATTATCAACTGTCTCTGTGGTTCTGATGTTGAAACAGGGCTGATGGTGCAATGTGAGATTTGTCTAACCTGGCAACATGCAGTTTGTATTGGCCTGAGCAAGAGACAGACACTGCCTGCTAGCTATTTCTGCTTTGACTGCATGAATAGAGGCTGCTTCTCAATTATTCTTGAACTAAGTAATGTGACTGTTGAAAATATTGCGGAGAAATTCCATCAAAAGTTTGTAGGCAGAGGTAGGAAACGAAAAATTTCTCAATCTAGCTTCACTACTAAAAGGCGAAAACAAAGTCAAGATTCAAGCGTATATACAGATGAATCAGAAGAATTTGATTCGTTGAGCGAAGATTCTTTATTAGATGAATCTTATGAAACGCTTAAAATAAATAAATTGAAACGCGTCAGGCCTAGAGTTACTAAAGACTTCCTATCTCGTCCACTTGTTCGTTCTTCAGTGTCTGAATTGAGTGCAATGAAACATTTACTATCCACCATTCTCTCGAAAACGCGAATCTTCACACACCTACGCCCCTGCATTTCGAACTTCAAACGATTAACATTTGCTGAAGTTTTAGAATTACTTCCAACACCAATGGATTTTCCGAGCATAGAGATCACAAGTGATCTGAATGAAACAGTCCACACCACCTCGATCAACTATCTTTCATCTGCGAATTATCCCTATGGAACCCAACTCATTATAAACGTGGGTGCACCTGTTACATGTTTGGCATGGGTACCCGCGGTTTTTAACACCGATAATGCGATATACTTAGCCATCACAACGCAACGAAGTGTTGCATGCAAGGATCATTTATTTTCAATCCCCCCTGTAGAGATTGATAGCCAGACATCAGATATCGTTCAGATATGGTCAATATGCGGTCATTCACAATTTGACAGTGAAGTTCGCATCGCAATGGGTCTCATCTTGAAACAAGGCAAAGTGATGGACATGCAATGGTGTCCTTCTGGGTGCTTTGATGAGGTCACGCATGATGTAGCCTCTACCCCGCGACTGGGCTTACTGCTAGTAGCAATGAACACGGGAGAACTCGGTATAATCAGTGTACCTCATCCTGGAAAGTTGAATAAACCTGAAACGCAGAGTTCAAACTGGTTCGATGATCAGTTTTATGAAGTGAAGGGTTTTGATTTGACGCTAGGATTGGAGGACGGTCCACACCCTGATGGCTGTAACAAGTGTCTATGCTGCGATTGGTCACTGCAGAATAACCACGGGAGGATTGTTGCTGGGTTTCAAAACGGAGTTGTGGCTGTTTGGAACCTAAAATCGAAGCTATTTTGTAAAAATAGCAAGCTTAGACCAATTTTAATGATTAAAGCACACACAAACCCCGTAATTTCTGTCGTGTGGTCACCACAGCATCCGTATTTATTTGCCACTGCGAGTCATGACATGTATACCACTTTGATTTGGGATATGAGACAGGCGCAAGTTCATTCGACTGATATGAACAGTACTCAGGTCTGTGTTACGTGGTGCGTTTGCTGGCCTATCAACTATCTGAGGCCGGTATGTGGGATTGAGGTGATACCAAGGAAAAACGAATTTTCTTGGTATGGAAATCTTTTTACCAATTCATTTCGCACTATCGGCACTCTGTATAGACATCAACTTGGTGGACACTATCAGCAATGCCCAACTATCTCTTCACTAGATTGGTGTCGGAAGAATTGTAGTTTATTACTCGGATCTTTTTCTGGAGAATTACTTTTTCTTTACTCTTTTCATTCCTGTAATAAGACCAAACTTAGAACCACTCAAGCCCGTAAATTGATAGATATTTCTATCAGAAGCGACGAGGAATACAACAAATTGAATATGAATCCGTTCGATATTAAACGAATTAACGCTGTCACGATTGATTTTAACTTTTCAAGTTTTCGTAATGAAGAAACTTTTCGCGAATTTAAATGCGCCGAAGTGTCACAAGTGACTCTAGTAAAACGATTAATGAAACCTGATTCACCTAAAAAATCCAGCTCAGGCAAATTCACAGGTGAATGCAAGAAATGCGGCAAGAAATTCACAACCAAATATTCGATTGATTATCATAGAAAGCACAATGTGTGTAAGAACGGGAGTGTGCTTGATAATCGAGGCAACTTCTTTGGAACAACTATGAGAGTCTGTGAAAATGATGCAGACCAACTGATGTTGCAACAATTGAAATCACAAAAGAATTCCAAACAAATCATAACTAGCTTCAAGGATAAATATATTTCAAAATCACAGGCCAAATCGAATACAACAGCTGGAACGTCGGATAGCAGTCCACGATGTAGCACCCGTGAAAAACCGCCAGATAAGTATCAAGAGTGCTCACACTCTCAGATTAAACAGGTCAAGTGGTTCCCTTGCGAACCCTATCAGAAAGTTTTCGCTGTGGGGACAGGATTAGGTTTAATTACAATATCTTACTTGCCGGAAACATAGCGAAATTTGAAGATTTATTTTTAGAATTAATTAATTAATCAATTGTGTTATTCTGATCTGTTTACGTTTTTATCGGATCAGGGTATATAAAAATGTCGTTAGGGGAGGATGGATAAATATTTTAGTTAAATAAAAAGCTCTTAATATCTCTAAAAATTTAGTCCATTATAAATTACGTGTACAATCGAAACCGGTTTTTCTCACTCCGGTTTATCCTTACTTATCGGTTTTTTTCTTACTATTTCAGAATCTTAATTATGTAAAATATTCCAAATCTATATTAATTTCCATCGGTTTTTTCTTACTGTTTGAACCTGTAAAGAAATAGTAAGAAAAAACCGGTTTCGACTATTTTGTATTTTCAAATTGATCAAGTGTAGTTGACTGGATATCATAAAATGGCAGAAGCAGAAGAGGAGACTCTGACTCAGATCAGTAAGAAGCGTAAGTTTGTGGCTGACGGACTTTTCAAGGCAGAGCTCGACGCATTTCTGATGCAAGAACTAGCGGAGGAGGGCTACGCGGGGGTCGAGGTTCGTGTCACACCCAATAAAACTGAAGTCATCATCCTGGCCACTAAAACGCAGAGCGTTGTGGGGGAGAAGGGAAAGAGGATCCGCGAATTGACTTCGCTGGTGCAAAAGCGGTTCGGTTTTAGCGAGGGGAAGGTGGAACTTTTCGCGGATAAAGTTGACGCTCGTGGGCTATGCGCGATTGGACAATGCGAGTCCATACGGTACAAGTTGATAGGAGGGCTGGCAGTGAGGAGAGCGTGCTACTCCGTCCTCAGGTTCATCATGGAGTCAGGCGCGAAAGGTTGCGAAGTTGTAGTCAGCGGGAAATTACGGGGCCAGCGAGCTAAGTCGATGAAGTTCACTGACGGACTAATGATTCACGCGGGGAACCCTGTGAAGGAGTATGTCGACTCGGCCACCATTCATGTCCAGCTGAGGCAAGGGATGCTCGGCATCAAAGTGAAGATAATGCAGCCTCAGGAATTCGAAGGGATGAGAGAAGGATCTAAGAAGAAACCGCTTCCTGACCAAGTCACGGTTCTAGAACCGAAGGATGACGGAGTGGTTACGGAGATCTATTCGGAGAATAAGGGTGCTAGGGAGCCCCTTGTTCCTCCCCCCGTTCCTCCGACGGGCGCTTCTAGCATGCCGCCTCCCCTATAGAGTATATTGACTTTAGTTAGGATCAGATTAGTTCGTTATGATGACGGTGTTGTGCTGTGTAATGTAACTTATTCAATTAGGAAGACTTTCTAATGTTCAAACAACATTTTAGAACTTGAGAATTTTTCGATTAATTAACAAGTTTTTTACTTAAAAATTTGGAAATTATTTTAGCATTTTTTATTTTTAAATCAGCATATATTCCTATCTATCTAACTCCTGGATGTAATGGTGCAATTATTTCGCGAACTTGAACGCCTCGCGCTAGTCAACAAATTATGCACTGAACTCTCAAACCACTTCGGAAGCGACAGCGAGCATGTTGTAGACAAAGATGTCGCAGAGTTTATAATACATTTGGCGGAGAAAAATGCGGATGTTGATACCTTTCGGAAAGAATTGACTGAAAATGGAGCTGAATTTTCTGAATCTTTTATCACCAATATTCACAGATTAATTCACGCTCATTTTGAAAAAGCAAAACAGAAAAAAGTTTTAGAATCAAAGTCAGAACAGAAAAAATCTGATATTTTGACAGATGTCAATGGAGAAAAGATTGATGTCGATCCAAGTTTGTTACTTCGCGAAACTTTTAATCAAGAAATGAAACAGAAATTCCCAGGGCTGTGTATAAAAGATGATATACCGTCTGCGAAAAAGTTGCAGCATCCAGAAGAGGGTGCTAAAAACCGCGAGAAAGTATTATCAACCATGGGGCAGCTTGAAGCTCTGAGGAAGAAGAGTGCACGAATAGAGAAAGATGAAAACTTGAAAAGCCGCGAGAGACACAGAGATAGAAGTCGATCGCCTAATGGCAGCAGACATCGCAATCGCGAAAGATTTCACAGTCCATCTCCTACCAGACCCAGACATCGGAGAGGTGATAAAAACCGAAGAGATTCAAGGGATAGAAGAAGGGATAAACGCGAGGAGAGTCCAGTGGATTTAGAACCAGTTTCGGGGTCGATTTACAAAGGAAATGTGACAGGTGTGTTGAAGTACGGCTGCTTCGTGAGTTTGAGAGGTGTGAAGGGTCGTTGGGAGGGTCTGGTACACATTAGTCAGATGTTGGGTGGGGGAGTTAGGGTGTCTGAGCCCCAGGAGGTTGTGAGTCGGGGCGACAGCGTGTTTGTTAAGGTGTTGAATATTACCGGCGAAAAAATGCGGTTATCAATGAAGGAAGCGTGTCAAAAGACCGGAAAGGATTTAGGCGGGCCAAAGCCGAGTGCGGTTACAATGGGCGGGGAAATTGGGCGCCCTTTTGCAACGCATAATCCAGAAGGAAGTGAGGATGATGACGACGTGTCAAATTCCGCGAATCGTTCCTGGACAGGGGGCAGCGGTCGGAAACGAGCTCGCTGCTCGAGTCCGGAGAAGTGGGAGCTGAAGCAGCTGGTAGCGGCGGGAGTGATGGAGCTGGAGGACCTGCCTTGGTACGACGAGGAGACCGGCGTGCTGAGAGAAGACGCCGATGATTCCGATGAGGAGATTGAGATAGGTGAGTTGAGTGGGGTAAAATTCATTTTTATCAAATTGCAGGTGACTCCGCTTAATCGGGACACTTTGGTCCAGAATATTTTGTCCCGATTGAGCGGAGTTCCCAATTAACCGATGAAATTTAGTATTAACTTCTTTCTATGTATGGGAACCATTCCGTTCCTGGAGACTTGACTGTATCTTTTTTTGATAGAAATCGTTGAGGACGAACCTGCGTTTCTACGCGGGCAGACACGCCTCACAACGATGCACTCACCTGTGAAGATCATCAAGAATCCTGACGGATCCCTCCAGAGGGCAGCTGTCACGCAGAGCGCACTCGCGAAAGAACGTCGCGAAATCCGTCAGGCCAAGCGAGAAGCAGACCAAGACAGTGTGTCTCATGACGTCAGCAAATCCTGGCTGGATCCCATCCCGGAAGGAGGAGATCGCTACTTTGCACAGGATCTCAAAAACGCAGGTGCGCCACCTGGCGAGGTGCCAGAATGGAAGAAGGCGTCTTTTGGCGGGAACAAAGTGTCCTATGGCAAGAAGACTTCTCTGAGTATTATCGAGCAGAGGAAATCGCTTCCTATCTACAGACTGAAGAAGAGTCTTGTGGAAGCGATAACGAAGCATCAGATTCTCATCGTCATCGGGGCGACTGGGTCGGGCAAGACAACTCAGATAACGCAGTACCTCGTCGAGAATGGATTCACGAAGAATGGACGAATCGGTTGCACACAGCCGAGGAGAGTGGCAGCAACGAGTGTTGCCAAGCGCGTGTCAGAAGAATTCGGATGTCGACTGGGACAAGAGGTTCGTGATAAGTTTAATGCTATCTACGAATAATTCCCAAACCGAAAACTCAGCTGGACATAATGAATACGCTTCTTTTTTTAAAAAATTGTCATTTCATTAGCTCCATTTCTAAACGATGTTATGATTATATTCTTGTCTAGATTGGTTACACAATCCGCTTCGAAGACTGCACTTCAAACGATACAATAATAAAGTACATGACGGAAGGAATGCTGCTGAGAGAAAGTCTCATCGACAATGACCTACTCGCCTACTCTGTTATAATGTTAGATGAAGCACACGAGAGAACGGTCAACACTGACGTGTTATTTGGTTTGTTAAAAAAGGCAGTGAAGAGAAGATCAGACTTGAAACTGATCGTAACATCGGCTACCTTAGACGCAGTCAAGTTTAGTTCATATTTCCATGAAGCACCTATTTTCACCATCCCTGGTCTAACCTTCCCTGTTGAGATAATGTACACCAAAGATCCTGAACCGGATTACCTGGACGCTGCCCTGATTTCTGTAATGCAGATACACCTGACAGAGCCCCCTGGGGATATCCTACTCTTTCTGACCGGTCAAGAGGAGATTGACACTGCCTGTGAAGTGTTGTACGAGCGAATGAAGTCTTTGGGACCGGAAGTCCCTGAGCTTGTTATTCTCCCAGTCTACTCGGCCCTGCCTAGTGAAATGCAAACGCGAATTTTCGATCCTGCTCCTGTTGGCTCGCGAAAAGTCGTGATCGCGACTAACATCGCGGAAACCTCACTCACTATCGACGGTATCTACTATGTAGTGGACCCAGGCTTTGTAAAGCAGAAAGTTTACAATTCGAAGAGTGGCTTGGACGCCCTCGTGATTACCCCCATCTCACAAGCTCAGGCCAAGCAGCGGTCTGGTCGTGCGGGTAGAACAGGTCCTGGTAAATGCTATCGACTATACACCGAGAGAGCTTACAGAGACGAAATGTTACCCTCAGCTGTACCCGAAATTCAGCGAACTAATCTAGCCAGCACTGTTCTCTCATTGAAAGCGATGGGGATTAATGACCTCCTATCGTTTGACTTCATGGATCCTCCCCCGATGGACACGATGATAATGGCCATGGAGCAGTTGCACTCCTTATCAGCACTTGATGATGAAGGATTACTGACAAGGCTAGGGAGACGTATGGCTGAGTTCCCACTAGAACCACCGTTATCTAAAATGCTCATCCAGTCAGTGCATCTGGGCTGTAGTGAAGAAGTGCTTACGATCGTTTCAATGTTATCTGTTCAGAATGTGTTCTATCGGCCTAAAGATAAACAAGCTGTCGCTGACCAGAAAAAATCGAACTTTCACCAGCCTGAAGGCGACCACCTCACACTCCTCGCGGTTTATAACGCCTGGAAGAATAACCGCATGTCGAATAGCTGGTGCTATGAAAACTTCGTGCAATCTCGTTCTTTACGGAGAGCTGATGACATTCGTAGACAGATGCTAGGCATTATGGACAGACATAAGTTGGACGTAGTTTCCTGCGGAAAAGCTGTGTCTAAAGTTCAAAAGGCGATTTGTAGTGGTTTCTTCCGTAACTCAGCTCGAAAAGACCCACAAGAAGGCTTTAAGACTTTAACAGATAACCAGAACGTGTACGTACACCCTTCTTCATCTCTCTACAACAGACAGCCGGACTGGGTTATTTACCACGAGTTGGTGCTCACAACCAAAGAGTACATGCGTGAATGTATTGCTCTCGACCCAAAGTGGCTTGTCGAGTTTGCGCCAGCTTTTTACAAGTTTGGCGATCCAACTAAATTGAGTAAACGCAAGAGACAAGAGAAATTGGAGCCGTTGTATAACCGTTACGAGGAACAGAACTCATGGAGAATTTCTAGACAGAGAGTCAGGAAATAAATCACCTTTGCTTGTAAATTGAAGTTCACTGATGAATTAAATAAACAGTTTTCATATATTAATAATACAAATACCATAGTAGTGTGTGCTAGTATAGTATATCTAGACACAGTTGTGTAAATACAAAGGGGACTAATAATATGCGAATATACAAGTTAGTTAATTCCCTAGCAAACTCAACACAATTGCTAGGAACACCATCAGGAATACCATTGGAAGGCTTTGTACTGCTGCGCCTGTAGCAGTGATTGGTGTGAAGTAAGGTTGGTTGGTGTTGCAATCATAATAATAATCGCCGTTTCCACCGGGATAGTAAGTGCCATTGTAATTCCCGCACATATCTCGTCTGTATGGGAACACCTCGTAGTCCACTCCTGGCCTCGGGAATGAAACGTTAAAAATGTATTGCCCTTCGTAAGAATAATTTCCAGATGGATCACAGTATATATAAGTATTCCCAGTGTCTACTGTCTGCGAAATTTCTAAGGTGCGAATTATTTTATCTGTCCATTGAATGCTATCTGCATTTGAGAACAAATCTGATCGCGATGTGCTGTCGCTAACTGGTACATCATTACATTTAAAAGAGTCCAAAGCAGCATCAAAACTGGTCCCAGTTCTATACGTGGTTAGACAGAGGGGGAAATCTTGCTTGGGGTAGTAGTAGAAGTAGTCCTGACACATCTCCTGTCGCGTTGATAAACCTCCAAAAGTGAAGTTATTCCTTTGAGGAGTGCTGTACAAGCAGTTGAGAATCAGTTCATCCCCCGGCTTAACCACAATAGGAGGGTCGTTATAAAGAGGTTCCTAAACAAGATTCGGGAATAATTTAACTGTATTAGCTAGCTACCCCATCCTGTGAATATTCATTCTTACCTGATAATCGAAGTCGTAATTAAGATTCAGATCAATGTACCCAATTTCCAGTCCACATGGCCACACCAACTAGATGTGAGTGTAAAAACGAAGCGAATATGTTGATGTCTTGTGTGAGGTAACCTTGTGTACAAATACTGGGACAGTATGCTTGTACTAGGAAACTAGTTGATCTCGGGGGGATAGCAATTTCCGGACCAACTATATGGCCTATGCTTAGACTTCCGGCGTCGTGTTGTCTCAAGGTTTCTGTGTAGTGAAAAATGAACCCGGAATCGTCTATGACATTCATATCTAGATCCGGGTTATCATAATGCATTTCTAACAGGACTGTGTTAAAATCTATATTGGGTCCCCCAATTGGTAGTCCTACTTCCAACGGGAACTCCAAATCAGTGCCTCCAACTGCCCAGCTGGCAATCGTGAGAGCGGTGCATAGGTCCAGACTGCTGTCAGCTATTGGACCAACGCCAGTGAAGCACTCGCCGCTCACCGCAGGGTAATTGCCCCTGCAGGAGTACATCAGTGCGTGGTGGACGTACTTCGCACTTCTCGGGGAAAGAGTGATGCCTAGAAGTTATTAGGAATTAACAATTGTTAATAGAATAAACTGAATATATAATTACGTAGTATTTCTCACCTATACGTACCACATGGTGTTTCACTGCAGGATGTGGGAAGTTGAAGCTAGTGCACCAGTATGTCGTATCCTTGTTTGGAATCGTTATGTTCCCAGCAGTGAAAGACAAGGTCTTCGTGTTAGCAGGGAGAGCTTGGGAAAACCCTCTGTTGCCTTTGTTCAGTAGGTTGAGGGACTGGGTTCCCCTGGTAGAATGCTGTGCAAAGTTGTTACCAATTGGGTCTTGGTCATTCCAACTGTATATTATGCGAATTGTGCCAGAAGAGATTTCGCGATCTCGTGTATCACAAGTTTGAAGATCTCTGCAAAGAAATTAGTTCGTTAGAAAATCTACGACAGTTTCTTATTCTGAATTGGAGTGAAGATAAATTCCTAAAAGTTTACTCCTCAATTAAAAGCGTTTTGTTGTAATTGAAGTTTACCTGCAAAATTCGATGACAGTTTTTCCGTTCTCTTCAAATCCTTCTACCAATTCGAAATCTTGTCTCTCATCTAACGCTGGCAAGCTTTGGCGTTCAGCATATCTATCTGTGATGGTAACTCTTCCATCAACCACCCACGCCATCATAATGTCAGAACCTACCATTCCTCCGTTAGGCGAGAACCCCAGTCCCACCCAGCCTAAAGTTTCCACTTCAACCGCCATGCATATTTTCCCGTTGTCAGCATTGTTCCAGTGTAACGTGTACTTGGGATGGAGAGATGTCGAGAAATCATAGTTCAGCACGTGGTTACTCTCCACTACCAATATTGGTAGTAGTATTATAGACAGAGCGAGGAGATGAGAAACTATCATTTCGTTGAATGTTGATCAATTCTGTGTTTTCATTTTATACACGGCTGGTTTCTCACTACACACACCCTCCTCTTCCTATTTGTTTCTTCCTGGTACTCGATAAGGTTTCTCACGTGCACTGCTCTGCTACATTTTTAGTTATATTTTTAGAGTCCAGTCCACTTTCATTTTCTCACTCACTAATTGTGTTTAGTCTCAAATTCATCATTGTACTCGTGGTTTCCAATCAGTTTGTTTCAATGATTTATGAAATAGTCAGTGTGTCGCGATTGGAAGTTTAATTAATTATATGAACCGGAAATCAATATCAACTAATATCAGTGTTCATTTTGCATCTAAATTTAAATTACAGTCGACTCCGCTTAATAGGGTCACTGTTTAATCGGGTCAACCGCTTAATCAGGCCACATTTCACAGGACCGGAATAGCTCTCAAACATAGAAGCGAATACGAAATATTTTCGGTTGATAGGGTTCTCCGCTTAATCAGGGCAAAATGTCCTCTGACCGATGTGACCCTATTAAGCGGAGTCGACTGCATTTAAATACGTAATTAGAGAAATTAGGAAACATTTATGATAGTTGTTGCTGGACAAGCTTTCAGAATACAAAGAACTGGCCCTTGGACCCTATTTTTTCATAAATTGAAACTATGATTGCTCTTTTTGTTTAAATTGGAACTATGACTGTTTAAATTTATTCTATTTTTGTTTAGTGTTTTTACTCGAGTAATTTTGCATTTGACATTCCTTTTAAATGTTTTAAATTTAATTTACACATAAATAATATTCAAATAAATGACTATTGCTAAAAAATGTATTAAGTATTCCTGATAAAAGCTTCTAGGTTGATACATCACTACCATAGATATCTTGTTCAGAAAATCTATCTGGAAAATCTTCTAGGAAATTAAATGAGTCAATAGCTTCTACCTCATCTCTCTGTTGTGATGCATACCCACCCTCTCGGACAAATTCCAGTAGTGATACGCGGCCAGGGGCACTTTGCGTGAACACTTCTTCCCCATACTTGCTTAACCGGATGTGGATGAGATTATCTCGAACTGCTGGAGTCAACTTTTCATCTGGCAAGTTGTAGAGTTTCTCATTCAGGAGGCCATCTTCTGGATCGTAAGAGTCCTCCGAATTCAAAATCTCCACCGTTCTCCCATTGATAGCATATGTGTCCAGAGGAGAGCAGTATTGGGAGTTGGATTCGGGCGCTAACAAGCAAATGTTCATATTTCCTTCTGGTTGAGAAATTCCAGCGCATTTTGCTTCTAACGGACGCTTCTCTATTAAAACGAGTTCATTAGATACTTGAACCGGTGGGAGTGAACTCGGGAGAAATACCTAAAATTAAATGAATAGGATCAATTTAAATGTCAAAAGAAACGTTTTGCTTTGTACCTACCTCGTCATCATGACTGTAAATTGTCAGGCCGTGAGTCGAGGTTGAGTTGGAGTATTCGAATTCTCTGACAGGTTTGGGAGATATGCTATCAGATTCCCGTTCAATTTCCAACTACAAAGATACACACGGATACTCAATCTAAATCAACTTCGTATTACCGCCTACGTAGTATAATACTATTATCGATTAGTTTACTTGTTGTAATCTAGTTTCCAGTTGTTGTCTCTGTTCTGCTAACTCATTACTCTTGAATTTCCATTTATTTATTAATTCTTTCACTTCGGAGTCGGAGTTCTCGTTTGATTGCGAGTCACTGGATGGAGACGTAGGAGTTTTGCTTTGTTCCCATGTTGTCAATTCTTGTGGAAGTGAATTCTATCATATTTGTACATGTAACTTTCTGAATTTCACATAGGAATATGTATGTACACTATTTACCTTTGACAAACCAAAACTGTTCTCATCTATTGCATTTCCAAATTTCATACTTAAACTTTTTCGCTGCCAAAAACAATGTTTATAATCAAACATAAAGACGCAACGTCTCACACAAATTTCTACTAACCTGTTCCACTATCTCGTAAAACGCTTCAATGTCTTCTGTCTAGTCATTTATAGTGAAATAAAAATAGGATTTTACAGGGGTTAGATCATTGTATTAGAGAATGTTCGGGCTTTTATGGCTACAAAAATTTATTAAAACAAGAAAATTACCGAAACGGCTTTATCAACGAATTTTCTCTTCAATCTCCAAAGTCTCTCATGAAGCATATCATTCTCCTCCTAAGAAATTCGATAGCATAATAGTATTTGCAAAAGGGATGTGTTATGTGTGTACATATATATATACATATATACAATACGTAATTCAAATTACTCACTTCGAGGTACTGAACTTTCTCCTCGAGAAATAGCACTTGTTTATCAGTGGCGATGAGTTTCTATAGTACATGTTAATTTTAAATTTTAAATCTGAAACCATTTAGAAATCGTGAGTTAGCAATAGAGCTTCACCTTATCGTGTAACTGTTTCTTCAAATCGTCAATCTCCTCTTCCATCGTCTTAAAAATTTTCTGTAAAAATAGCATAAATTTAATACCACACGTCACAAATTACAATGTAATTATGTAGGTATCAGTGCATTACCTCGTAATGAGTTTTGATGTTACTCTTCTCGATAGCTACCTGTTCCATTCTACTCTTCTGGCATAGAAAGTCGTGTGTTAGTGCATTTAAACTGTAATGAAAGCAAATATTATAAAATTTCAGTTGTTTTTTACAAACTTTTTATAGAAGAATGGATCTTCCAAATCAGTTAAAAATAACGACTGCACAGGGCATTTCCCAATCATCCATTGTGAAAGCAAGTACAGACACGACATTCAAGATCCCACAAATCGTTCCCATTGAAGAACTACAGAAACGCCCTCCGATAATGGTATTTAAGCATTAATCTACAGAAAAAAAGATATTGGATTTAATTTAATTTTAATTTTAGTGTACTGGAGAAGTTCCACGCATGAAAACACTACAAGGATACAGTTCATTTCCGCAACTCTGCCTTCCTAAATCAATGATCAAGGACCACAGAAATAAGGACAAAAGGAAAGATGTACTGAGCATCTCTCCCGATATTTTTAAACCCATCCTCCCCTTTCCAATTCATCCCAATTCTCTATTTTCTATTCCAAAAACAGAAGTAACAACATTTTCGACTAATATGGAGAAACCACTGTCAGATGACTTGATTCTGAAAAAAACTTATTCAGAAACACCGCAACCTCTGAAAGAAAACAAGTAAATACAAAATATAAATATATTAAATTTTTAAATATTACTAAAAACGAATGCTACAGTTGTCATGTTAATAATAATTTAATCTATTACCATCCAAGGTGTGAAAAATGTGACAAAGTTTGCAAGACTCCTGCCGCTTTAAAAGCGCACATGATGACTCACAGCGACGTTAAGCCCTTTCAATGCCTCCAATGTATGAAATTCTTCAAATCGGAGAACGGTGTAATAGCTCACTTGAAAATAGGCCATAAAGTGGGATTAGAAACAGGAACTGAGCAATATTATATCAAGGTTCCCTTGGAAGATCTCAAAAACCAGGATCTTACCAAACCAACGAAACCGAAAGAGACAAAGAAGCGATTGGTGGAAGGAGGAACGAAGGAGGGAGGTGTGAAAAGAAGTAGGACAAGTGCCTCTGGCACGTCTGGAAACGAAACGTTTACTTTTTTTCACGGTTTACCCCAATCAGTTAAAACAGCTTTGGTATGTAATTAAGAAATACTTTTTAAATAGTACCAAACATCTAATGATTTTCAAATTCTTTAGCTGGCAGATTTATCACAAGATCAAAGCCAGGAAAAGAAGGTGGCAGATAAAGTTACGGATCCTCCCTCTATGGATCAGAATAATCAATTCGGAGACCTCAACTGGCCATGCGGTGTGTGTGACGTCATCTTATCATTCAAACATACATTTGTCATTCACATGTCGCATATCCACTCAATGCGAGTCATCTGTGATACATGCAAGCGTGTTTACACCGATGAAAATACACTGAATCAACATAATGAAGCTGTGCATGTTAATTAAGTAATTTGTTAAGGTGGATGCAGCTTGTGCTGGTTTCAATTGGCAATGTGCTATTTCTGGAGTTCTTGTAATGACATATAATTATCGGTTTGGTGGCGTTAGTTTAAAGTGCTCTTGTCAATCTAATCAATCTAACATATGGCGGTTAACATGAATTCCTATGCCAACAGGAATTTTTTAAGGCTTGCGAATGTCATTCTCACTTGCTCTATTGTTTGATGATAAGAATTACTCCTTACATGATTAATTCCGTTTAATATAGTTCCACATATCTTGTACTGAAAACAAATATATATGAAACAATGGTGATTTGTGTGTTTGCATTGTTTAAGGCGGGATTATATGGATATCTGATTAATAAGTGATTATGTAATATTTAGTAAAAATTTGTGCGGCAATTCCTGGTAGAACAAGGGGGCAAGGGATAGAAATGTTTTTTTAAATCCAACATAACTAAAAGCAGAAACTCACTTCTCAATTTGAGATTTGTATTCTCTTGCCATCTGCTGATATCTAAAAAGGTGAAGTTTAACCTTAAATAAATCGAATTCGCAACTAATCAGAATTAATTGAAAGGTTTTATTCTGTGAAATAACCCCTTATGTCTGAATATGTAAATCCAAGAAATAAATTCAGATATCATAATATGACAAAGGCTCTACAGCAGTAATTACCTCATTTTGTTTTGGTCAAATATCCGTTAAACAACCATAGTAAACTTTGAAACATGAAGTGATATAAACAATGGCATTACCCTTTGAACGCTAAACCTTATAAAAGTAACCACATAATGCGAGAGCATTCACGATTGGAATTCGCATTGGAGGCCAACGGAAATAGTGCTAAGTATTGGAAACAATTAGATCACTCTAACGATTAAGAAGTGAAGATAGATGGGTTTTTTCTCCAATTACCCTCGTTTAGTAAAGCTAAGGCTATTTTATTGGCGTCAATTTATTTCAGTATATTGCCCAAATATTCCGAGATTAACATAACCGTGTTAGCTTTTAGTGGAGTTCATTTCTGATCATATCAGTCATTGTAATTTCAGGAATGTCTAGTTAGACAGATGTAAGAGAGTATTTGTTTGAGCAAATATAATACTAATATTGAGCGATGAATGTAATATAATTAAAGTTATTTATGCGATCATTCAACTGATATTTTTTAACAATGTGTAAATGTTTTAAAGGATTCAGTTAATAGTGACAATCTCGTGATAAGTTGGCTCAATCAATTAGCTGTAGTAGATTTGGGTTTATTAGATCATTTAAAATGTGTACCTTAACGCCACTCAGATTCTATTTATCCAGTTACAACTCATTTTTGTGTGGAATTGGTGTATAAGAAACTTTACTTACTTGCGACTTGAGGCTTTAGCTTTTTCCAATGCAGCTTCAGCTTGCCTTCTGAGTCTGTGTTCTTCCTTGAAATGATACATTACTTCCTCCTAAAAATATAACTTTATAAACCCTGGCGAGGGTGGTCTGTATAATATTAATTACATCAACAGCTGTTATACTGGAATAGGAAACACTTTCTAATAATCATGGGCGTAGCCAGTAATTTTTGTAGGGGTGCTGTAAGCCCCTGGAAGCTAACAACAATTTGTCCCACAATTTGGACAGATTCATCTAATTTTGAGTTTCTAGAAATACAAATTAACTTCGATAACACTCCCCTCTCACCAATTATTTATAATTTACTAAATAAATATTCATACTTTATCCAGCCAGGGGGCCCTACGCCCTTGCTAATAATTCCTTTGTATGGAAGTTTAACGTAATAACGGGATGTGAATAGACTTTCCATATCAAATAATGTTGAGGACAAACCTGAATGTTACTCCGACTCAGTCCCACATCCATGTGTGAGCGTTTCACTCTTTCTCGTCGTTCGTTGCTGATTAACTTCGTCATGTCTTTCAATCGATCAAAAATATCAAATCTACGAATTAGGCGAAAACTTTCGAATATTATTTGTTTTGCAACCACCTAGCTTTAGCTTTTATAGTATACCATGATGCGATTGTATTCGCGACTGTCTCGCTGTACCAAGGATAAATGTAATTGCGGAAAATGTTTGCTTTGGAACTTGCAAGTTTTGCTGGGGTTTCTTTGTGGTTAATTTTATCGATTATCGATTTTGGTAAACAATGATACCTACTCAAAGGAATTTGCTGTTGCTCAAGAAACTTAGATGCGTTAATTTTCGCTTTTCTCTCGCTGTCAAAATTTTATCTGGCACCCCCAAAATTTGATGTTCATCGGCATCAAATAGTCTAGTCACAATTGCTACATATGATGGGAATCCCTAATAAACGAAATTACTTTCCATTTGTAGATGAATACTGACGAAATTATAGATTTCTTGTGAAACTGTTGACGTTTATATACATATACTGATTCTTCAATGTTGATTAGACAAATATTTCTGAATCGGTAGTATTTCAAATGCTGCCTGTACCGCAGCATTGGTCACAAGTAGACGGAAGGCAAAATACCCGTTATCTGAACCTAATCTATCATTATGGTATCTCATTGAGTTTGTAACAGGAAAATACTAATAAGAATACATAATTGGAGTTTAAGATTCACTCTTGTTATCTTCTACATATTTTGAAGTTCTACACTAATCAATACCAACTCGTGTCTACCAACACAAGCTCGTTGCAATATGATTTCTATTCGTGATGCCGTATGTCATCATCATTTGAAGAATTTTTCTAGAATAAGTTTATATGAAGAGTTATAATAGTTATCGAGAAACAAGTGTGATACGTACTATATACTTGAGAACATCTGATTGCTTCTGTTTTATTTATTTATTCCAATTATTCGTGCTGGTTTGAATCAAAGTGTTGGGTGATATCCTAGTGCTGAAATTTTATATTTACTGGCTTCTTCTCTGCTTCTTTTTCCAGCCTCGAGATTGCTCTAGCTTTTGTCGCTAGATTGGGACTAACCGGGGTGGTGCATTTAAGTAGTGGGATCTCATTGAAACCCTGTTTGAATACAGTTTTGGAAGGTCGAGCTGTTGCAGCTTTGAATTCTAAGTCTTGACCCTTGGGATTGTCCACTGGTTTATATCGTGCTTGCTTAGTTCTTTTTCTAAGTCTAGATGTCCATAGTTTGGGGCTTATGGGAATAGTTGTTCTGGGCTTTTTGGCAGCAGATCGTTTTTTGTTTGGTAAGTTAGTTGTGGCTTGTTTGTTAGGTTTCACCTTCTTCGGAGACAGTTCATTCTCTGGTTCTGTAGATTCAACTTTACGTTTGATCGATTCGCTCGAGCTACAAGCTTCCAATGCATTAGAATCCTTTTTGTCAGAAATTCCACTGTCGGGAGACGACAAAATTTGTGCTTTCGTGTTGAGGTCCTGTGATAATTCTGTATCCGACATCTTCGAGTTTGTTATAGTTTTAGAATTTCGGCATACATAAGAAACCCGTCTTACATTCTATGAATTATTGGAATTTATGGTTGCATACTATTTGTACTATTGTTACTGGTCATCTGAGATGAGATAGAATTGCAATGCATGATTCCCCCGTCTGCTTGTTGAGACGATAGGCCTCACTCCTGCATAGTAAGTTATCACTTATCAATACATTTTTGATGCACAAATTTTTCTATGCTTTTTTTAATATTTAAAACTTTTAAGTGCTTATTTTCCCAAAAAAATTGATCTAGATTTTGTAGCTACTTTATGGATACTTTTGAGCTTATCCCAGTCCTAAAGAAGTTGCCCCTCGCTGTGGAGTGCATGACGACATGGGGAGACTGGCTGGCAGTTGGCACCAGGGAGGGTCACATTCTTGGCTATCACATTGTTGCCAAGAGCCAGAAAGTGTTCCAAGAGAAAGGAGAGGATCGATTTGAACCAGAATTGAAGTACACTGCTCGTGGAATATCTAAAAAACCGATCATTCAAATGGCCGTTACAACAGAATTTCGGTTACTATTTGCTCTTACTGACGGCGGTGAACTACTTGTTCACAACTTAGATCAATTCACAGCATCTGATCTCTCCATCCGTAATAAGATCTATCACTTATTCGCGGTTTCTGTCACCCCCGAAGAGGCTGGCCCTCCACAACTAACACTCTGTCTTGCTGAGAAGAAGAGACTCGTGTTCTTTTCGCTGTCTAGCAAAGGCCATGGATCTGGAGCTCGAGCGAGAGAACGAACTTGGGAAAACCTCGGGGAACAGAATCTCACAGACTCAGCTCGCTGTGTTGTGTGGAATAAGGAGTGTGATGCGGTTTTTGTCGGTTTGAAGAAAGAATACCTTTTCGTTCCGGTGAAATCTACCTTACAGATAAAAGAGATATTCCCCCTAGGTCACATACGCTCCGAGCCTTTGGTCAAGAATGTCGACAACGACGAAGTGGCTATCTGTAAGGACGAGTACACCCACTTTCTGAGCTCAGTGGGGCAACCTTCTAGGGAGTATAAGATCACGTGGGGAGACATTCCACTCGACTTTATTTACGCCTACCCTTACTACGTCGCTCTGCTGAATAAGATGATCGAGGTTAGAGCTGTGGAAGAGACGAATCCGTTCCGAATCCAAACCATTATCGTGCCTGAAAGTCCCAAATGCATAGTCCACTCTGAACACGCCTACATCGCATCGGCAGGACACATCTGGAGGCTAGAGCCTATCGCAACGCATCGGCAGTTGAAATCCGCCATTCAATTCAAACATTTTTCGATTGGCCTGCAGTTAGCCGAGCTACTCGAAGGGACTCCAGAAGAGAAGAAAGGACAGGTCTTGCATATCAAAAAGCTACAAGCCTTCTCTCTCTTCACTCAACACGAATTCCAGCAGTCTCTTGAGAAGTACACAGAGATTAATGCTGATCCTATTGACGTTATAAGCCTATACCCTAAGCTACTGCCAGACGCAATACGCCTCAAGCGGAAACACCCCGCTGAACCTCCTCCACTCACCGGAAAACCGCTCAACACAGCTATCGACGTCCTAACGCAATATTTAATGCAGCAACGGAATCGTTACTCAAAAGCATTGTCGAATAAGAACGAGTTTGAAGGTCCTAATGTAGACATGCTGCAGATCATCGATACAACTCTGTTGAAATGCTATGTGCAGTGTAACGAGTCCTTGATCGGCCCGCTTGTGAGATTGAAAGATAATTATCTGTTTCTGGTGGAGAGTGAGCGTATTTTGAAGAAACAAGAGAAGTTAGCTGAGTTGATACAGCTTTATAACACGAAAAGTGAGCACAAGAAAGCACTGAACTTACTAATGACTTGTAATATCCAAGCTTCCGGTCCTCTTCGTGATCCTGTTCACACTATTGACTACCTGCAGAAACTGGGACCCGACCATCTCCCCTTAATTTTGGAGTTTTCCAAATGGGTTATTAATAAAGTTCCAGAAGAAGGCTTGAAGATATTTACCGAGGATTTACAGGAAGTTGAATTCCTGGATCGGGAGAAAGTACTGGATTACATAAAGAGAGAATTTCCTGATTTAGTTATCCCGTATCTGAAGGCCATTATGATAAACTGGGGAGAGAACAAGAGCCAATTTCACAATGAACTCATAACCTGTTACAAAAACGAAGTGTTCAGACTGCTAGAACCTTATAGGAAGAAGAGATTCGAAGAGAGACCTAAAGCGGGGCAAGAACCAGGCCGATTAGGGACGTTACGCAGAGAACTGATTAGTTTCCTCGAAAATTCACAGCATTACAAGCCTGAAAAGCTCATCTCTAACTTCCCTCTAGATGAGATGTACGAAGAGCGAGCGCTGCTGCTAGGAAGGCTAGAGAGGCACGAACCTGCTCTAGCAATCTACGCCTACGTTCTGAAAGCACCTAACCTTGCAGAGGAGTACTGCGAGAAAAACTACCCTCACTATCGAGATGTATATCTACAGTTAATGAAAATGTACTTGCTACCACCATCGCTAGAGAACCTTGGCATCGAATCCCCTTCTAAGGACAAGCTAGATTCTAACATGAAATCTGCCCTTCAACTACTCTCAAAATACCACGAAGTGATAGACACTACCCAAGTTTTGAACCTCCTACCTCCAAACACCCCGCTTAGAGATTTGAAGGTTTTCCTTTCCAGTGTCTTAGAGAAAAAGTCTAAAGAACGTAGGAATAATCAAGTTCTGAAAAGTTTAATTTTCGCTCAACACGTCCAAGTACAGCGTGAGCGCATCAAAGCAGAGAGCATGTACTACCATATCACTGACGATACATTCTGCGAGCACTGTAAGAAAAAGTTAGGAGATAGTGCTTTCGCCTGGAATCCCAATGGTACTATTGTACATTATTATTGTTGGGACGCTAAGCAGAATAAGCAAGAGAAAGGTAAGACCCCAGTCAACATGACGCGACTAAACTCCTGACATTGTTAGATAGTAATTGAGGTCAGAATGATGTAATATGTGTGATAAATTGTGTTTAATATTAAAGTGCCATACATTATACGTATATGACCATTTTTTGATACCTCTATTATGGTGAAGCTATGCTATTTTTTGTAATTAAAACCCTAAAACTTCCGAAATTTTATTGTCTTACCCAATTAAGAACTATTTTCTCAATATATTCACAGTATTACTGTAATGCTGATTTAAAAAACGCCCAGATTAATTGGCTTTGGTTAATTAATATCAAATATCATAAGCTACATTCCACACTTTTGAATTAATTATTTGGTAATAAATTGTGGTTTTCCTGTCAATTAGATCTTATTACACATCAAAACGAGGTAGTATCTCCTCCTGCCTACTTGAATAAATAACTATGGCTTGTACCAGGTTCTAGTCTTTCATCTAGAATTGTTTCTTGGTATTCAAGCCCATTGCATATTGCTATGGAATAAGAGGCTACCACTTCGTGAGATAAAAGAGACATGAGGCTATATAACATTTCTTCGCATAGCCATTTATTTCTGATTTAAATTGCCATAAATTTGAGGAGATCATCTGAATTATCATCACATACACAGCGATGTTAGATTTGTCAATATTGCCGGTGACAACATGTTTTTTGGCTTCATAAGTTCGAACTTAGGTTGTTAAGGTTTCAATATCTGTGCTCATAAGTTGAGAAACTGTCCTCTTACACTGATTCCTATCTTGTTACGGCATGTTTGACACGGATATATATATGCACTTGTATGCCCAGTTAGCCAGATTTCTCTCCGTGTGATTTACTGGTGTTGTTCAGTCACCCTTATTAGCTCTAACACGCAATCACTGCCAACAAATCAGTCTAGCTCCTAATGATAAAAGGAAATTGATTATTTAATCTAAATTTCGTTTATTCGCTTTGCTATTTAGAGATAGACTGAGCTAATCCTTAGGTTGCACTCCCCTCTTTCATCCCAACTAACTCAGCTTTGTCACATGGCAGCGGTAAATTTCGATATATTATAACTGCGTACGTAATTTAGAGTTAATCTACTAATTTTCTCTTTTTTCTAGATTCAAGTGCTTAAAACTGGGACTGAATGTATAGCAAAGTATGACTTTGAAGGAACTTCGAATTATGTAATGTTTTATCAATATTGAATGATGCTTATTTTTGTAAATGTAATTATGAACTGCCTTTTAGGATCTCCCATTCAAGCGAGGAGATATCTTAGTTATTGTCAAAACAACTAGAGTGAGTTGATGTAATGAATTTTCTGTTGTTTTGACTTTATCATGTGTGTATCTAGGATCCGAATTGGTATGTAGCGGAAAAATTAAGTGACCAAAAGAAGGGAATGATTCCAGTTAATTATGTCAGAGAAAATTGTAAAAAAGCAGTCAAACTTCAATCAATGCCGTGAGTTAGAACTACAAGCTTGATCATGCTATAGAGAGCATCTTTAACAAGATTGTGTTCTAGTTGGTTTCATGGGAAAATAGTGAGGGAGGAAGCTGAGAAACTGTTACAACCTATTGCCGATGGAAGATTTTTAGTTCGAGAGAGCACCAACTACCCTGGAGACTACACATTATGCGTGGCGTTAGTTTGTATAAATAGGACCAAACAGAGTGATAACTTATTCGTATTTATTTATTTATTTTGTTAGGTTTGATAATAAAGTAGAGCATTATCGAGTTATCAATCGAAATGGGAAAGTGACAGTTGATGAAGAAGAGTTCTTTGACAGTTTAACAGAACTAGTTGCGGTAATTCCCTTTATCAATCCTTTCTCTATAAGAACAAATGGAACGTCAGTTTCTAGTTCTCGAATAAATCCGCAGTACGATTCTTAACATGAACTATACGACATACCATTTTGCCCCATACCATGGATGGAGTAACAGCCTTGTCGGTATTGGCTACACTGATTGTACTTATTCAAGGTGTTTTCTTCCTTGAGATCGCTTCTACATTGTCTACATCGTTCTCTTTTCTCTAAGGCTTCTAATCAGTCCCGATCGCGCACAGTAGAAACAAATTTATTCCCTTTTCCTAGGTTTCTGAAATTGATCAACACTTTATATGTTTTAACTTTTGAACAATTTGTTTATTCTCTAGCATTACCAAAGCGATGCAGACGGGCTTTGCATCCAACTATTGACAGCCGTTCGTAAGGAGGGAATCAATGACTTTGAAGTTAAACTATCAGATTTCGAACTAGGTAAGTATTTTATATTTTATGTTATTAATAATTTCATTATTCTATATTTTCATAGCCGGATGGACGATAAAGAAAAAAGATTTAGAATTTGCTGAAGTACTGGGAGATGGAGAATTTGGAGGTATTTTAAGTCTTCGATTTAAGGCGTATTTCAACAGTATGTGTTTAATATGTACCTAAATATAAGAGGTTAGAAAAGGATCGTTCCGAGGAATCAAAGTAGCAATAAAGACATTAAAACCAGATACGAAGTTTCCAATTAAGAATTTCCTCGCGGAAGCAAGCGTTATGACTGATTTGAAGCATCCCAACCTCGTGAGACTGATGGGAATACACATAGACGATGCTAACGAGACGCCTATCATATGTCTTATTACGGAGTTCATGTCCAAGGTGAGATAATCTAGTCCTAATCACAGTCTAGTTTGAATAGTACAAGGTTTTTGGGTATGGACATCGGGATACAAAGGTTTTTCCTTCTTAGGGTGCTAATATAGTCAATTTTCAGGCTTATATCTAAGCCTGAAATTTGATTTCATAACATGGATATGATTGACTTGAGTTTAATTGGGTTTTTTTGCCAACACGGCAAATTTAATCAACAATGGTATGTTTTAATTGAAAAGTTGTTAAAATGACCAACGTCCCAATGTATCATTGTGGATAAAATGCTTATATTCTAATTTTGTCTATCAGCAAAAGTTTCTCCAAAACTTATATCCTTAGTTTAACAGTCAATAAATACTTGTAAATCCATCCCATTCTTTTATTTCAATTATTAGGGTTCCCTTATTGACTATTTACGGACTCGAGGTCGAGCAGTTATTACGAGACAGAATCAATACACTACTGCATAGTGAGTTATAAATTGACACCTTTTATATTCATATTTGAGTGGTTTTTAATCTGTACTGGTATGTGTGTTATGGCTAATGAAAATGTTAGTTAGCAATTTTAATAACATTCTGTGGAGTTGAATTATTTGCGTTATCCCTATTAATTTTATCTTTAATTCTGTCAGTGATGTAGCTAAAGGAATGGCTTATTTAGAATCTCACGACCTCGTCCACAGGTATGCTGGTATTATAACGTAATTATTCTTAATTGGACTGCTTGTCTTTATATATTACCGCAATTGAAGACGGCCTAGTTTTAATGCAAATATATTGTCAGTTTTGCAATATGTTCCAGTACTTACTTCTGTAATCAGTAGACATGCATGTTTTAACTGTCTTACTTTCTCAGAATTAATGAATTAATGAATGAATTATTATATTTAAATTGTAAATATGCTCCAATTTCCTCCTCAACCAGCTAATGTATATTTAATTAATTGAAAATTTAATCTTGGAAGTTTAAAAACAAATTTTATTCGAATAATGATGTTTCATTTTAATGATACAATATTCTTTTCATTTTTCAGAGACTTAGCAGCTAGAAATGTACTTGTAGCCGAAGATAATACTGCAAAGGTATGCAATTAATTAGTTATCATCTTTCAAAATATGGTATTACACAATAAAATATTAAATTAATCTCTGAACAGCCTACTAATCACATAAACTGCTGAGAAATTGTTTTCCTGTTTAGGTAGCAGATTTCGGGTTGGCTCGACCTGAATTTTTTAAATCAGAGAGCTTAGGTAAAGTTCCGATTAAATGGACGGCTCCTGAAGCTTTAAGGAAACAGGTAAGAGCTTTTACCAAGAGAATTTATTCAATGTGAATTACGAATCGTATTTCTTAGGAGTTTTCAAGTAAATCTGACGTTTGGAGCTTTGGGGTATTCATATGGGAGTTATACTCATTCGGAAGAGTGCCTTATCCGAGAGTGGTAAGAAACTGAATCATCCATTTGTTAGATAATAATTATTCAATAAACTATGTGAACTATGAACTTGCTTCCAGACAGGTTTGATAAAAAATGTACAAAATCTGCTCTGTAATATACAGATATATTTGTCTGAAGACTAAATGCACCACCATTTTCACCTAATCACATGGTGATGATTTTTAATATTTCACTGAATCGTAACCTTATTTAGCCTTTGAATGATGTTACGAAATACATAGAGCAAGGAAATAGAATGGATATACCGGAGACTTGCCCTCCTCAAATCTACCAACTTATGCTTAGCTGTTGGATGATGGAGAGAGATGATCGTCCTCATTTTCATCAGATCCTTAAAACTCTGGTCGACATTCAAGCAGATGTATGCGCACCCCTTCCATTGCCTTGAATCAGCCAACCCGATAATTCATTGTACATACTCTATAAAAGAATTTTCAAAAATTTTTACGTTCTATCCATTAGGATGATTTTATCCCTAATCTGCATATCTACTTTTGTGTATTGTAGCTAGATTTCTGGTTATTTGATTTTCTAATGGCTCTGATCATTGTTTTTAACTAAGAACATCTCATTTCTGTACCTAATCTGATATTCAAACGAGGTGTTTAGATCTCTGTATTATTCTAGTATTAAATTGTTAATGAGCTGTTTTACTTGTATTCGTTTAATATTGGAAATTCCATAAGGACTGAATCACCTGACGCCATGAATTATTATTGGGAATCAGATGAATGTGCAGTTTTACATGGCGCCGCTATTCCCATTATCGTATTGTTGCTTCTAAAATGCTTGCATGTTTCCATGTATGTATGATTAACATTAATAATTATTTTATTGGCATAAAAACCATGTGAAAGATAGCACATAGCCTTGAATGTCACATACGGCGCTGAAATCATCGTGCGACCGTCTAGTTTCATTCCATCGACATGCTTTTGTGTTTGAAGCTAGTACATGACGGAGCAGTGGAATCAATCAACAGATTAATTTATTAAAACTTCCTAAGTGTGATACTGTATACAAAATTCTTGACATAGTGTGAGATTGAACTTTGGAGATTCTCTAATTAAAACTATGTTTTGATGATATCATTAAGATGTAGCCGAATTTTTAAAGAATTTGGGTTTCTTATCAAAATAGAAGTCTTAGAATGTACTTTATTTTGGAGAGATATTTGGCGTTTTAATTGGTCTTCAAATAATCTTACATAAATTGATAACTTTCATAGTTTTGGGTTGTACAATTGCCTTTTACCGACGTGCATATGTTCCAGTCTAGTTTAATTAAATTAAACCCTGATTCTCTTTCAACAATCTTGTTTTTCTATGCCAGGTGGTCGAATCATCTTTTGTTCTTAATGGATTAAGCTCGACTACCTATTTTTGCGGTGTTGTTTGTTGTTAAATCAATTTTGTCATTTCAATATGCGAGTAATTTACACGTTGGGGTTCTGTTTATTTTTCACCAATATTTATTCTTTCATAAAAATTTGTTTTCTCCGCAAAATTATCTTTTCCTATAGACTTGAATGCTAATGTTCCTTGATCTCCGTTCCAATATATTTCTTCCTAGCACCACGAATTTTAAATTTAACTAGAAACGGATTCATCTCATTCGAATAGATTACCACTTTTGAGAAATGTCCATATTTCTATTACCAATTGACTGAACCTTGCTGACGTTCTTCTACGCGATAGATAATTATCCTCTCACAAGGCTTTACAATCAAAATAAAAAATGTTTATCTCCTGGCTGTTACAAATGACACAATTCCTGAGATCATATTTATTACATCATAACTTATTGCAATTATTAAGCATTCTATAATTAGCACATGATGCCAAAATCAATGCGTGAAACCTAATTAAGCAAATTTGGCTCTGCTATACCTGACTAATATTGGATAAGTTTAAAAAATCTTTTTTACTAATCAAGAGTCAAAACTTTCTATCTATAATATTTACCTTTCCAATGGTTTCTACCCGAGCTACCAGAGATGGGTTTAATATATTCATATCAACAATATTTGAATCGAACAGAAATTCTTAATGTGGTGTTAAGAATTTCTGTTCGACACAATTATTGTTGATATGAATAGATTAAAAACCTTTTTTGGTCACACTGATTAATTAACTAGGTTGTGTTTGAACTATATTGTCTAGTTATATGTTTTATCTCCAGAACTATTTAATTATGTACCATTATCATATATGCAATTGCGTATGTTCCCAAAGTAGAAACTCACTCCTGAATACATGAATTCGGTATTACATTACCTTTTTCACATGTTAATTATTATATCTTTAATTCTAGAGATCTGTGTAACAGCTGACTAATATAGTTTTCTGTCAGCTAAATTAACACACGTGTTTTTTACATTTGATTACTAATTTAATTATCCACATAGTTCTGCTGAGAAATAATTAGATTATTATAATTATCAATGTTTCTGATATCTGATAATTACCTGTACACTTTGCGGCCTAAGAAGTCATCAAAACATATTCGTTCAACCAGGACACTAATTGTATTACTATCATCTTGGTAGTATTATTTGTGCGATTTTTCCACTTTGTTCATTCAAAGTTTAACTGTTGCATCTAATAATTAGATATTTATAATTTGGGAATTCGGTTCAAATTAACCAATTTTACGTTTCTTTCTTTTTTCTTTCTTGCAATTGATCATTAAATATTTAAATTGAAAAACGTTTAAATTATTACCTTGTAGTCAGTGTAATTAGCTTCCATATCCAATCCGAATAAATTTCTAAATAAATTTGTGAACCTACGTGAAATTCATATAAACATTATAGTCTACGATTTAGTTAATTATGTCAAATCAATATTAATTATTTATCGGCCCTTAACTTCCGCTAATCCACTAATCAATATTAGAGAAGGATATTAAAATTCTAAAATATTCTAATGAAATTTCCCAAATTTTTCCCATCATTAATATTATGTTAGCATATGACGATTACAAAACTACATCCCTTTAGGTTTCCCTTACTACTAATTTTCTGAATAATATTAATATAATTATGATGTTTATTCAAGTAATCAACCAGAACTTGATTGTGTAATTTCACTTCCAATTGAAATCATTCTACGTGTTCATTTCCTGGAACACAGCTGCTTAATGGAGACTTGCCACACGCGAACGTCAATTGTGGAACAATATAATTTGGTTTGTGTGAAGATGAACTTATTGCTACATAATGAGTCACAAACCACAGATCAACTAATCTGATGTGCCAGTTTTTCACTTTTCAGTGAAATTGGGTCCGAAATGGTTACTAAAATTATCTTTAAAAATATAATTCATGTTGACTAGAATGATTTAGTTGGAGAATCTTTTGTTCTCAAATATGATCTACCTTTAAACTAAAGCAATTTCTTGTCAATCAGTTTTGGGTTTGAAAAGTAAAATCCAGAACCTTTTGAAATCGTCAGTTATTTACTATAAATTAACACCTTTTCATGCCATTGCTAATTTTAATTTGAATACCCGGAAAATCTGCTCTCCAATTAGTCAGAAGACTTAATATTATTATTATTATTTGGTCCAAAAATAGATTGATGTTTAATATTTAAAAATAAATGCAGTCGATTCCACTTAATCGGAACACATATGGTCTTATAATTTTGTCTCGATTTTAGCGGAGTTCCCAATTAACAGGTTTAAACTTAGCGATGTTTATGTGAAGATGATTGCTATTTTATACACTTTTTCCTTCTAAGTGGAGTCAACTGTATCCAATATTTTTAGATAATATTATTTTATTCTATTGATTACTACGTATATTGAAAATCCGGAAATCCCACATTATATTTAAGGAAGACATGATAGCTGTCTCGATTTTAATACTTAAAAATTTTTAAAAACCATTACTGACTCATTTCTGTTAAAATTGATCGGTTTAAATCATTTTTTCCGTTTATTTCTACAGATTCTAAAATCCTCGATTCCAAATGCTTGCGACTGAGATGGAATTAGATTCAATATTTTATCTTATCAATCCAATTTGTGAATAATTCCACTATTTTATCACTTTTAAACGCTTTTTAGAAATTCTTTTTGATATCTTAATATTGTTGAGAGATTTTACAAATAAAATAAGGATGAGCTTCCGACGGCGTAGCCATTCCATTTATTTCCGCCCATCAACTATCCACAGTCCTTCACCTCAACTTACGCCACATTGTAACACCGTTCTAATAATAGCATACCATTAAAGTTTATATAAAATCAACCAATATGCTTAAGCAGTCATAGCAAATAAGTTTATATTTTGAATTCAGTTCTTACTTTTATTTTTATTGCCGCTTTTTCGGACGAAATCATTTCGAGTTCATTTTATTCTGAATCTACAGACAAGATTCTTTATCCATCAATATTTTTTTGTTTAAAATTTTTAAAAAATGTCTGTTATTCCTGATCTTCCTGGTTGGCGAAGAGAAGTTTCCCGTCGCAAAAGTGGATTTTCTGCTGGGAAGACTGATGTATATTATTATAGGTAAGCCTAATCCATTCGACCACATGATACTCGCTATATCTCATGTGTTAGTTCAGAGTTTGGGATTTTCTTGTGGCTTTGCTTTGTTTAAGAATTATTTCATTGGTTTCTAATAATATTTTCAAGGTGCAAACCACGATTTTTTCCACTCGACGTTTATTTGATCTTCTTAAATCATTGAATTTGATTATAAACAAAATTATATTAACTTTCCATTCACCTGTTAAACGTAGTTAACATTGGTGAACACTAAAAATATATAGATCCTAGTTTCATCGAGACGAAGGAATAAATTTCGCATTTGAATATTTCTCACATTTATGTATATTGTCTCCATAACATCGATATATGGCCATCTTTTTAACTATCATTGACGAAATTATGCAAATTCCTTGAGAGCATGTTTTCTCCGAGAAACATTTCCCACAATTTTACATGTTGTCTCCCATAATATCGAGAGTTGTTCTCATTTAAATCTCTTGTGTACTCACATATTTTGCTACTATACCGCATATCTAACACAATTAGTCTACAAATGAATAGGAATGATCATTTTTTGGACATTTGGGTATCCCATGCCTACACAGATCAAAACAGATCCCATGCATGTTTATAATCAAAGAAACATTGAACCTATTGAAACATTTTTTTGGTTTTCCCTCAGCATGGATTGTGCTCAAACTTTGGTTTGAACTTTTGGTTCGGTTCATTAATTATCTATTAAATTTACATAAATGATACTTTGCTCTGTCTTCAAAGAGTATTAATTTTAAGATTGAAATCATCTCCAAAGATTTTTTAAATTTCTGCATTTTCCTGGAATTTATTTTGTTGAACAAATCATTAAATTAGCATGTTATTAAATTTCTTGTAAAAATGATTAGTAGTCTCGAAGACTGACTACCAAACTATTCCATTTCAGAATACAAACGTATGATTTTGGTTCGTTTTTTCACCTTGAAGATGTTGCCAATTTTCTTAGAGATAACATACGTAAACTGTAAAATACTTACTTGTCCTAGCCAGAAATATTTGCACATTACTAACTTCATAAACTAGCTTTTTTCATTTTTTTATAAGCTTAAAACTTAGACTTAGTATCGTTCATATAACTTGATAGGATTAATTGAGAAGTTTTTTCATGGATCTCAGTAATTCTGTAATGATAGAACCCTAAATTGATGAATTAAATCGACACAAAATTCGTTTTCGGAGTTTTTTTAAAAAAGTTTGATAGTTTTAAAAGTCTAAGTTTAAAATTAAGAACATATACGTACTAGTTTTAAAATTCCCAACCTTACAATATGAATTTTAACTTTTTTATAAATTTCTTAGTTGAACTCTATACCCATACACTTTATCTAAAGGGTTGATGGTGTAACTCGTACTCTTGTAATCACATTACATTTGCATGACAAACAAATGACAAATTAGCATTTTAGTACGCAGTATTATTGTATTATTTCTGATATAATTTTGAAGGGATAATCGTTAATGAAAGATAGCAGATTATCAGTCTAAATATTCGAAAAATACTATCCATGTATTATCATATCTTGATGAAATTCAATACATCAATTACTACGTAACTAAATTACCAATCAAAGAGGATAATTAAGCTATTGTGTGGACGCCAACTTCGGTTTGGCCTCTGAAACCATTGTTAGTCCAAGGCGCATCGGATATATCACATTGCGAGCCTTTTAATGTTACTTTTAATGTTATTCCGTATCCAATAGAATGTAAATTATAGCTAGGTGGTACTATTGAATATTGTATGAATAGGCTGGAAGTCATATTATATTTTACGAGTGAATTGTCATTGTATTTAAATATAAATATACACTATAGTTGTGGTCACAAAATTATACAGTTGGTAGATATATAGGCATTTTATTTCAAAATATATTATAATCATCATTAATATTATTTGTTTAAATATGCAATTATCAATTCCTTTCCAAATGTCAGAAAAATTGCCCTTTGATAAAGTTTTGAATTCTTCTAACTCAATGTTATCATATCCTTCTGTCTATAGTCCAAATGGAATGAAATTCCGTTCTAAACCTGAAATTTTGCGTACCCTTGGAGAGAACATAGACTTGTCTAAATTTGATTTCAAAAAAACAAAACTCAGTGAAGAGAACACCTGCTATTTAAACTCAAGAAAATCCCCACCAAAGAATCTTGACATTAACATCAGGAAAGCGAAAAGTCCTCCAACAACCAAAATTCAATATCGCACGAATATAAAATCCCCTGCAAGAAAATCTCCTCGGATTTCGCCCCTCGAAGAGAAAAGACAATCGTGAGTAACTCTTATAACAATGGATAATATCAGTGTTAATTTTAAATACTTTTTTAATTATAATTTTAATAATACTGTAACTAGATTATATCAAAACAAGGTTCAGAGTTTAGTTGTATTTCTTATTCAAACAAAATATGCGCATTATTTGGCAATGCTCTGATACTAATTTCGATTAATAGTACATATAACAGTTAATATTTTATACATTTTACTGCACACATTTATTTTAATAATTACATATGAAAGATAAATAATTAAAGTTCAATAACCACACGACTTAGTTGATGCATTGCTTTGAAGCACGATAAATCCACTCAATCCTCTTAAATAGAGTAATCAATCTTCTATTCTCACTTTACCGTTTCTCAGTAAATGAAATATTAATTTATGTCACAGAGTCATAGATGTTGAGGCTTGCTCGAAGAAAGTTGATTGTTGGAAGAATATAGAATTTTCCAACAAACGAACCATGTCAATAAACACGTATATTCATTCCAATATACAAGTTAAGATAAAATCTCTTGATTATGCCATAATGAGGTGTTGTGTAGTTACGATGAGGCGTTTAAGCTATTTATAATTATAACTTGTATGTTATCCATATTGACCAAGTGATATTCGCACCAACCAAGGCAATTAATTGAATTACTGGTAATTCAACCTTATCACAGATCAGTCGAGTTATCTAAAACACCACAACACAGCTAATATAACTAAGTCTTAAAATATTCACGCATATAGAATTTGATTGTTTTCTTTCCAACCCATTTTCACCCAAATCCCTGATGTAATTACCTGGCTTGCTAAATAGATTAATAGGCAGACTAAACATATGTGTTATTACAATTAATTACATTGCCCGCTACTATATTCCCTTTTTATATAGACCTCAACAAATATTATCCCCATCTCTAAAAAAAGCCAGTATGATGAAACCACTTAGGCAAACGTGTGGAGTGATGAGACTTCCAATCGAATACATCCGTCCTGATCACACCAATACCGATGACGCGATGCCAGAGAAATTGTTACAGAATGGGTTGTTACAGGATCATTGGGACACGAGACTGAAGAGCTTCTACCCAGTAGATGGAAAGACAGGTATTCTTGTTGCTTAAAATTCACGCATATTTTCATATAGTGATTGCCATACGATACTTGTTAAAGAATATTTCAAGTGTGATTGCGCATAATATTATGTAAAATTCCGATGTGATTAAATGACTATATATCTTTGAATGAACGTTCTTTAAAAGAAATTCATTTGATAATCCATTGTACGACCCAATTAGAATTGATAGAAATTTGAATAAATCAAACTTCCGTCTCTAGGTGAGATAATGACACCACCACCTCCTCCCTCCAACGCTATTCAGTCTAACATCCTAATACAGGCCAACTCAATTCATCCGAACAATATACAAGCACATATTCCAGCCAAGCAGCCAGTTACCCTCTCTAATGCGCCGTATTTAAACAAGATGCCGAGTCCCCCAGGGCAGAATCCGACCATTTTACAACCGAATAAAATATTTCAACAGCACCCCCAGCAGCCCACCGGTACCCCGATATCATTAAACATAACGCCCGGCATGCTCTCGAATACCAACCACAACCTCTCCCCGGCTACAGTCAATCAATTGCACGCGCTTCTACTGAAGAATCCCCTCAGGAGTGAGCCTAACATTCCACAGACTCAACCTAGTTACACCACACTGCAACAGCCAAGGCTTGCCAAACCCATTCCAAGCAAGCCGACTCCAATGATGCAGACGAAATCCGCGAGCAATCCGCTCTACATTCTACAGAGTCAGCTTCCGCAGGATTTACAGCTAGCGGCAAGAGGTGCTGCTTCGCAATCCGCCGGCGGAAGTAACCTTATCCAGATTGTCTCGAATCAACCGCAAGGACAAGTAGGTGTGAATAAAGTGGTCCAGTTAAACAATGCGAGTGGTCTCAAACGACAAGAAGGTATGTCATAATTTTGAATTACTGTCAGCTTCCAGCGAATCGGATCATCCCTGGTTCGATAAATATTGTTGCTTTTATTTATTATGAAATATTCTCTAGTTTTACTATTGAACGTTCCACCAACAAATTCAAACAATTCACAATCACAGACGATCAAAATAAGTAACAAAAATACTTTACCTGCTCCGATTCCCAGCAGGCAGATCGTCCAGTCAGTTAATCCCACGCCACAGGCACCTATCATATCCGATGACGTCATCCGGAAACAGGAACTACGGATTGAACAACTCAAAAAGCAACTCCTGGCAGCTGAAAGCACAAAGACCTCTTAGATCCCTCGCTCTTATTACCTAAAGCGTCAGGTTAAACAGAGTATTTATTTGCTACCATGCACACAAATGAATATATTACACCTGAATTTTGTAGAATTTTATATGGGTTAGTCTCGTACACGTTTTTACCAGTGGCTAGCTAGCATGGCATCAGCAGTGGCTCTACACAGTTTGTCAGTCGCTAACGAAATTAAATCACTTCTCTAAAGCTGCTGTGTCTCTCTATTTGTGTTTGTTCTATGCTTGACTGTTCTTAATTAATTTATATAGTTAATAGCTGATCGACTCTTTGTAATACTGTTTTGTAGATTGGGTTGTGTTTATATACTTTAGGTCTATGTATGTACCTGCGTTGTGTTATGATTGATTGCTATTACGTCTGTTTATTTTAAACTTTAACAATATATTATGGCACCGACTTTTGGTGGTCTTCGCTCCTTTCGATGTATATCATAATCTATTATCATATCTATTTTAAGTTGGGCAGAAGGTTAGTTTATAAAAAACAATTATATTGAACGTCCCTACTGTCTTGATACAGCCTTCTGCGTGGGATAATTTAGGAGCATTTTAATTCAAATTCCAGAATGCCATAGTTACATGAAGTAATGAAGAGAGACGTGTTCTTTAAATGTTTCTTGACACCCGCGAACGCCAAAGCTAACCGAAAATATAAATACGAGATATAACTAATGGAAGAAATAGAAATCAACAAATCGATTAAACCTAATGATAATATCTATGTTTTCTTTCTAAATAGGATGATCTTAGTGCATATACTCATACTAGCTTATGTTCTTACATTATGGCCCCTCCCTACGTCCTGTCGTCCCCAGCTCTACCTCTCTCCTACTCAGCACGCGAATTCCGGGATCTACTCAATCGTGCTGAAAGGAAGCGCTCCACCCTCTTCTAGAGATGTTTTGATCCGCTCTATCCAACTCACTTCACAAGAAAATGAATTCAAAGTTATCTCTAAGTCTCATCGAGTGCATTTGGGCTTCACGGCTAGAATAGCACCCGAATTAGTGCAGAATGTACGTGTTTCACTCAATAATTTTATTTTTATCTTATTAAATATTTTTTTATTTTAGATTTTGAGGAACAAGCTTGTGAAATACGTTCAAGAGGATCACCTACTAAAACCTGGAGAGAATAATCTGAAAGAAGATTGCTATTCTCGCGTAAGTAACATTTAAAATTTAATCTTCATAATCAGGGTAAGCTTCATTATTATTACAACAAACCTATATATGTACTATAATTATCATTAAAAAGGAATTTTAGAAAACACTTTAACTTGTCTTGAGTTCATTTCAGCTACCACCAGTCTCCCAGCTCCATCCACTGCTATTCCCACTGGAAAATTGATCGTCTCTTCTACCCCACACCCTGCGAATGTCTTCAGCCTATCTCCCTTTTCGTTATGCACCAGTAGACAATGGCGATTTGTTTCACTTATGATTATTCGGTTGAGGCTATCCGTTGCGATATACTCGATCTGCATGCCGAATTCAATAGTATGCATTACTCTCCTGTTCGTGATCACGAATATTTTCGATGTACTGCTAAGAACGTATATATTCGCATTGGGTGCGACTGCAATGCCAACTGGACCAGGGATATCCGGGATATTACTCTCTTTCTTTAACCTTTCATTCATTATGTGTACTTGATCATCTGACTGGTCACAAATGTAGAGAAGTTTCTTGTCAGCACTAGTCGCCATACCAAGCGGCTTTATAAACGATCTCCCTTGAACGAATAGGAACCTCTCCACCAACTCGCTCGCAGCGCCATCACGTAAATTAAGCTCAAATGCCTTGTTTGGCGCACTTGTCGTGAATATGATCCTCTCGCTGAAGTGGCAAATGTTTGGTATGGAAATGCATTGCGCAATAGTTGTGTACTTGCGTAGTAGGTATTGCTTGATAAATGTCCCGTTGCTATTGTACATTAGTATTGACTTATTAGTGCAATCTGCTACGTAGATGTTATTATTTTTGTCAAATGTGACGTCAGATATCATGGCTGCCTCATTAGGACAGGAGAGAATGCTTGTATTAATGCTAGAAGTGTATGCGTGTTTTCTTAAAGATCTCTTTTGTGGTTTTGGAGATGGTTCTTCGTTCTCGTGAGAAACCGGTTCCGAGGAAATTTTTTTCTTTTCGGGTGGTGATAGCTTTGGCGGTGGTTCACTTTTATTATGTGCATTTCTTAGTAACTTTTGTATCGACTTTTTATGAACTATTTGCTCTGAAGAAGAAAGAATTTGAGTGCATAGTTTGGATATATTTTCAAACCTATACATTGTCTGGAGTGAGTTTTCATTGTTTTGTTTCTCTCCTTCTAAGCGATTGGAATTTTCTTTAAATATCGCGGTCATCTTTGCCAACTCCTTATCGCGTGTTTTTTCCAACTGTTTTATCTGCTCCGTGTAATGTTTCTGAACAGCCATCTCTCTTTCCTCATACTGTTGCTTCTCCCAGGCACATTTATCTTGCAGGTACTGTGATCGTTGTTTTAACTCATTCTTACAGTCTTCTATGCTCGTATTCTCAAATTCCAAAGCTTTTCTCGTCATATCCAACGCCGTTGTAACGTTGATTAGCTCATGATCTTCGTGTTCTCTCTCGCATCTAGAGCATATAAACTTGTTATCCACACTGCATATGTATTGGGCATAGCGATGTGGATGTTCGCTGCATTTTGGCTCATCTTCCCTACGTGATTGGAGTATCGCGAAATTTTCATTCAAAATCTCTTCTTTGCTGAGATACACACAATCTTTGTTCAAATTGTGTCTCTCAAAGTGAGGTCCACAGAAATATTGTTCGGTGTCGAAGCAGAAATACTCTGGGTCATATTCTTGCTGTTGAATGCAGAGAAAGCATTTTATCCTTGGATTTCTTATTTTAAAATCCTCCATTACACTCGCTAGGATGTCTACTTTAGAATGAAGGAAATTCTTCTCCTGTTTCATTTCTGTGCGCCGCTTCGAATTCTTCTTATTACACTTTCCACAAGGTTCGCTTGACAATTCGAATGAGATATTTTGTAGACAAAATGTACACATCACATGGCCACAATCTAGTATGGACGATGATTGACCTAATTCGTGACAATTCTCACATTTGAATTCCTTTATTGACATTTTGAATTGTTTTTAGTGGTTATTGCAATTAAGATGCTATTTTTATACTTTAATTTACTCGAGTTCTTACTATGTACATATACAATGTAATTTGATTCCTCTGAGCTATTTTGATGCAGTAATATTGCCTCAAATTTGTTGGATTTGGATTTGTGTCTTTGTCCCAGCGAATTTTAAATTTTATCACCAATTTTGCAACTCGTATGAATTTAAATTAAGCTTTATTTCCCTATTTTAAACACCCTTCATTAATCATAATATGGATTAAAATATTACATAAACCATAACCAACAAGTATTAATATCCACCAGCTCGATGAAGATCAGATGGCATGATTTAACAGGTTAAAATGGCAATTTTTACTTTTATGTAAGGTCAGCAGGTTTTGAAACTTTTTCATTTATGCTATCCTCAAGATTTATCTGTTTAAATGTCAACTTTTACTTTAGATTCCACCTCATGACTGTCCCCAATCTACTAAAGACTGGAATCTGGACATCCTAGATGGGAACCATCAACGAGATGGGTGTGTACGCCGGCCGTACGGACTGCTGGGCAGATCCGTGTCTGTGTATGTTATGGACACTGGAGTGATGTATGAACACGAGCAGTTTGAAGGCAGAGCCAAGTACCCAGGATTCGATATCGTTGACCAGGTCTGTGAGCAAAGATTCCATATCTGTGCTTGGAATGCATTACATATTCTCCTTTAGGAGTTTAAAATCCTGCTGAACGGTATTAGAGCGAACTTTTCTTCGAGATGCTAACATATAATAATGATTATTGTTTTTTAAAATTAAAACTCGCTTTTTGCTTTTCTAGTATGTGCTAAGTAGTACCATTTTGCAATTTAGAGATTACCTAGCTAAAAAAAAAGAGATTATCTAGCTAAATATATATAAATATTCCGGTCTAATTCTCCGCTTAAACTATTTTGAATTCCTCAATTGGATAAAATGGAAGAATCTCTAAAGAACTTTTGGAATTAGCGCATTCACTTACATAAAACACTATCTTATTTATCAAATGTTTTGTGTTTAGTATTTCGATGAGAATCTAGGAGGGAGGGACACGCATGGACATGGGACGGGCGTGTCAGGGGTGATAGGTGGAAAGGATGTTGGGGTTGCACCTGGGGTAACCATTTTCTCTGTGCGGATACTTAGATCGGATATTTCTGGCAGCTGGGGAATGTTTGCAGATGGTATTGAACAGATTTTGAGGTAATTCGGGGTCATTATTCTAAAGTTATTAATAAAATTACTCCCTAATTAGAGATAGATGTGTAATTCTTAGTGTAAGCACTTTACACTTAATTATTCATCATGATGTGTGGGTACAATGATAATAGTATTTTATAATTTTAATAATTGGTTCGGATAAATTTAAAATGATGTTGGATATAAGTTTATTGTTTCCTTTATTCGGATGCGAAATGATTTGTTTATTTCTATTTTAATGATTATTGATATTACACGTTATTTATTTATTTATGATTGTCAAACAGAATTTATAAGGAACTTTTGTAGGGGATATTGCATAGAAATACAGCTAATGATTTTGCAGTCCAAATCAAAACTATGATTATAACTGGATTGACGTAAATGGTTGCTGTATTGTAAGATTAAATTTAACTATGAAATTGAACATCCCAGGCCCAGATGTTATGACGCTATCCCCTGCCAATATTCATTTAATAAAAGCCTATCTTATTTAGTCACAGAGAAACACAGAGGGAGAAATCTCCCTGTATCGTGTCGGCATCAGTGTTCAGTGAGATGCACCACTCTTCAGCTGGATGGAGATACACACTGATCAACAGTCTGAGAAAACTAAGCACAGCTGGCTGCGTATTCGTCACGATAGCCGGGAATAATGGCGATTCTGCTTGCAGGTATCTACCTGCAAACCTCACAATGCCTATCGTGGTGGGAGGATCCACGCCAGCATTTACTGTCCAGCAGATCAGTAATTACGGACCTTGTGTTGATATATTTGCACCTGGTAGGTCTACTAATCGGTTAACGCACTAAGATTAACTAAATTTCCAATTACAGTCGACTCCGCTTAATAGGGTCACATCGGTCAGAGGACATTTTGCCCTGATTAAGCGGATAACCTTATTAACCGAAAATATTTTGTATTTATTTTCTATGTGTGAGAGCTATTCTAGTCCTGCCAAAAGTGGCCCGATTAAGCGGTTGACCCTATTAAACAGTGACCCTATTAAGCGGGAGTCAACTGTATTTAATGTATTCCTATATATAAAGGAAAGGACATCCAGACAGCCTCTAAGTCATGCCCTTCTTGTCTGCACAAGATGACAGGGACCTCATTCGCTGCTCCTCATGCAGCAGGAGTAGCCGCCTTACTGCTAGAGCAATGCCCTGGACTTTCTCACAAAGATGTTAAGTCTAAATTAATTCAGTTTTCTCTCAAAGATAAACTGCTTATTGACTCCAATCAATCACCATCGGACACTCCGAATCGACTTCTTCAAATGCCAGCTTCATTCTGTGAGTGTAACCAGCGTGATTAACTTATTTGAATGATTTTACTTGTACATTTTTCAAGGTGTTTTTTTCTGTATATTTTAAGTTGTTTTCATATTTGAGTATTTGCATTTGACCTTCAAATTTGCCCCTCAGATCTCTAATTAAGTTTAATCAAATGCTATTTGTGGGTAAATACGTAGAGAGTTCAGAAAGACATTTATTAGGTTAATGAGAGTACACTGTGTTAGAGCCTTATTATAAATCTATAAAATGTCTGTTTCATACTTTTCCTAAGAATATTTTGTTGATCCTGCTTGCCTCCCAGGGGAGAAGAGGTGTGGTGAGATGGACGGACGGCTTTTTAGGCTGGGGAGGTGGAGACTTTTCTTTGACACCTTCTTGAGGAAATTTGTTGAGTGCGTTCAATCTCAAACTTCGCATGTTCTGTATAAGTGTATCGGGCGGCATGAAGAAATTAGGTACTTGCATATCCTCTGGGATGTTCATCTTGATTGTGTCATCAGGTTCTAGCTCTAAGATGGGTCTGTGTCTCTCTTCACGATGCGAAACTTGAGGTGGTTGAATGTAAGTATTGCTTGTCAGATCGTCAACCCATTTTAAAATGTCTTCCGATTTCTCTTCTGTCTCCAAAATGTCCGAAATTATACTGACATCCGTAAGCGATTTGGGGCTGTAACAAACTTCATTATTTCCCTCGTAATCGTTTGAAAATGTATTAAGAATATGATGCGTGTTATTTTCAGGATCAGTGCTATCCTGTTGAATGTGTATCTCTTCTGTCTCAAAAATGTTAGGTGATAAATTTCGCAGGCTTGTACTTTCTTGGAGATATGGTTCTTCCGTGCTCGCAATTGAAACAACTTCACTTCCGTTACAACTGAGTATTTCTGGTTCAGTGAATGCATGTGTGTTTACGTCTTCAAACAGTGTCGGTTGGATTGGTATTTCTTCGTTTATATCTTCCAATGATGGAGTGTTTTCATCGAGTGGATATGTGTGATGGAATTCGTCCTCTCGAACTATCTCCTGCATTTCGTCTCTGTTGATGATAGATTCACTTCCGTCGTTTCTATCTGAATCAAATTGCTCAGACATACAAGGTGAATCAGGTATGTCTTGAGGAAGAAGAATTTCAACTTCAGTTTGTCTATCATCCGATGTCTGTTCCACTCTTTCTAAATTTAAGAGTGAGGGATCTGTTATTTCCGATTCAATTTGCTCTGTCAGGAAATGTTTGTTGAATAGTTCTCCCGTGTTTGTGCACTCGCTCTCAACATGTTTATCTAGCAGTCTGTCTACTCGACTCATCGTCAAGAGTGTAGGGTCATTAAACTCATCAAAACCTGAATGATTAAATGACGAGTCTGGGACTACTTCAGGGGGGTTAGAAATCTGATTCAGATTTTGCTTCAGGTTCGCTTGCACACGCTCCAAATCAGCCAAAGAGCTTTTCAGTCGTCTCATAAGAAACGATCCAGTCACATTAGCATCTGGTACTCCAGACATGTCCACTTCTACATCCTGTATTACAATGGGGTTATGGAATCGGACTGGATTATCAATCAAACAACAAAGATCTCTACGCTTCCATTCTAACTTCTGCTCCTGTACCCTCACAGAAGAAGGAATGTTAAGCCTCTCCCTAGGCGTAGCTCGTACTTTTATCTGTCCCTGGCAAGATGACATGACATTCGCGATATTATACCACCCAGCTAGCTCAGGCAGTCCGTATTTCAAAGGAGACAGGTCAACTTTTGCTACTCCCATCAATTGAGCATGTGCAACATCAATTGACGCAGAATACCACAGTTTAACTTCGAGTCCTACCATAGGTGAGAATATATCTTCTTCTATGTGCACTTCTTGTTGGCAATTCCAAACCGGTGACATGCTAACCTCAATTTTCTCAGTTCGAAATAAGAGAGAATCAGAATGAACAGTCACCTGAAGAAAGCCAGTACTTTCTGACAGTGAGGTTAAGTGGGCAGCAGTTTCTATTGATATTAGAACGGGAATTCCTATAGGAACTTGACTCTGTACTGTATCTTCATTTATATCACCTCCTGGTGACTGAGTTTGTGTCAGAATACTTTTATTGTGAAGAGATCTCTCAAGCATTTCCATTTCAGTTGGTGGGTGCATTGAAATCTCGATTTCTAAGCAGCTACCTCCGAGGGAGTTCACTCCTGGCTTAAACAAGGGGAATACACCAGACAACTGCGGTTCTTGATACTCTCGAAATCCACACATTTCAAAGAGATTTACGTAGGCATTTCCGATTAGAAAATCATCAATATTTGGCTTAGTAACTGGCACTTTTGATTTGGTGTTTGTCAGCCAAATTTGCACCTCAAATCTCTCCTCCTGCAAATACCACTCCAAAGCTGATGATGGAAAGACCTGGCAACCTTTCTTATAATCTAAATCATATACAAATCTGTTTCCTTCACTTTTTCTGACAGAGAAAGTTGGCGAAAATGTAGTTTGCTTGTCATAGAATCTGTATCGAAGATAGCATAGGTTCTTATTTTTTTGTTGTGAGATCTTAGCTAGCCATAGACGACGAATGTTGATGTCAATTTCAAGGTTAGTTTCGGCTTCTAATTGCAAAGCATCGAACTTTACAGGTCGCTCTATTTGATAGCCAAATTTATTCGCTTCGTACATAACCTTTTCCCTTTCTTCTATTGACGAGAATTCTACAGTCACCTCAAGTGCTCCTACACACTTGCTACCTTTTCCATTCGGTGGTTTCAAAGAATACCAACCTCTGATCCCAGTGCTCTTGAGAATAAGCATTTCAAACGGTAGCGTGCATTCTGCTATAATAACATGCGGCATATTGGAATGCGGTTTATTGCGCGGTGAGATGTCCTCTGGCATCGGAACGTGCCATATTTGGAAGGTGATAGTACTCTTGGATAGAGTTTCAGCGAGACTAATGGGAGAATGGTTGTCGATTACACTATGTGATAAAGAGAGCGGGATTTCTATTTCGTACAAAAAATTGGGGGAGAAAGTTGCTGCAATTGCTTTCGTTGTGTGAGTTTTCTTGGAAAAGGATAGCCGTACCATTACATAAGTGTTGCAGCCTGTTTCTAGTTCGTATCGCGAAATGTTCGTGTCAGATTTCGCAGCAAGTTCCAAAGCATCTTTGAGACCTGTCGCTTGCTTGATCTGCAGCTTGATGAAGACTTGGGGGTGGTTGCGTGAAGTAACAGCTGTAGGATCAGAAGGACTGTATTCTGGATCCAATTTTACAAGTTTGTACCTATGATACAGTTGAGATCATTTGAACCTGCAAAATTTCCTTGACAAGTATACAATTTAGTTATTTACCTGACAGTAAGATCTAGCTGCCCACAGTTCGTGTTATCTGTGTAATGTGTTGTAAGGCTTTGCTCGTTCTCTACTAAATGCAGTGGTATTGTGAATGTCCTCACCGTGAAGCTACCCTCATGTTGCACCAGTGTCACCATCTCGCAGACCTTAGCTGTAGGCAGGTACCCACGTGCTAGAAGGTGGTTCTGTGTGTCAGGGTAGTAGTATCGCCGCCACAGTTCAAATTCGATCTGTGGCCTCCATGACCTGTAAAATTTAAATTACGCGTAATTAAAATGGTTTTATAGTTAATCAATGAATCACATAATTAACCACGAAATTTCCGCCACTAAAAATGTACATTTATAGTATTTTTGGAATTAGCCGAATTTAGAATGAAACTAGTTCGCTTTTTGATGAAACTGAGTCACGAGAAGGTGACGATCTACCTTAAAAACGGTACGACGGTAGATGGAACGATTGCTGGTGTAGACATGACAATGAACACGCACTTAAAGAATGTCAAACTGACACTGAAAGGAAGAGAGACACAGTCGTTAGACTTCTTAACAATCCGCGGTAACAATATCCGGTATTTCATTCTCCCAGAAAACCTGCCTTTGGACACACTTCTGATTGATGATTCCCCTTCTGAGAAGAAGAAAAGGAAGAACATGGCGCCGTTTGGCAGGGGGAGAGGGAGGGGTCGTGGACGTGGGCGGGGCAGGGGGAGAGGAAGAGGGGGCAGGAGATAAGTTTTTGGGTTAACCAACCCTTGATAGGTTGTCTCAGCTCATGCTTCTCGTTTTGTCGGGTATTATTAGATCGCTTGGTTAACATTTTGAATAGCAGATATTTTTATTTTCTTGCTCAATTGTTATTAAATCAATTTCCCATTAACTAAGTATATTATATTCTTCAATAGATTCTGCCATTAGTCGAGTGGGGTTCTTACACAGCTAATGTCCAATGGTTAGAAGAGGACATTAATAATCATTGCTATTTGAAAAAAATTAATTTAAGCCAAACAAGACTAATTTGTATTTTACTTAGTGTATTTACTTACAAGAAACAAACCAATATTACAGACGAGCTAGTTGATCACTTAATGGCATCCCAAAGGAAAAAGGATCTGCAAGAAGTTCCAAGTCCAGCACAAATAGAGGCTGAAGTGAAAGAGTTTGTAAAAGCTATTGAAGAAAACAACTCCAAAGCTTTTACGAGAACATTCAAAATACTGCAAAAAACGACAAAACAAACTGGATTAAATCCAGACCAAATCTCAAGAATAATCTTAAAAATTCCTGAAATTAAAATCAAGCCAGAACGTGCACTCTCTCTTTTACTCCCTAATGACACTGTGCTAGTTAAGTCAGTCATTAGCATCATCTGCTGGTTCAACTCTCTTTCAGTGGAGAGCGATAAAGAAATAGATACGATGGCTGCTATCATTACTTGGGTGATCACCATTTATCCTTATATCGAAGATCAGCTTCAACTCAACCAATACTATGACCTCCTGATGCATTATATCTCTTCATACTACCTTGCACCGTACATTTGCCACCTGTTAGCTTTCATGACAAGAGCCGAAGACGTGAAAACGTATCGCGTAATGAAGATATTTCGCATGAACAACAATTCTTACTTCCTGCCGAAAGAGTTTGATGGCCTTCTAATCTTATATAAGCGTCTACGAACGGACGATCTGAACCTTAACGTTTCAAGCGTTGTTAACCATATTGTACTATTCACGTGTCCTGATGAGAAAATGGTAGCCGAAATATGCAACCTTCGTGTTAAGACAAATGATTCCGCAACCAGATTACTTAAAGAATCGCCGATATTCGCCAGACGACCTATCGAGCTTCTATCTAAAAAGGACCAGGCTTATCTTCCTCAAAATTGGTACAATCTGTTTAGTAGTGAGACTGTTGACTGTGAACACCCCATGCTGACTCAGCTCTCAGCTCTACTCTTCAATCAAGGACACGCCTCACTCAGCCGAATTTTATTCTGGATCGACCAAGCTATCTGCGCTTCCAAACAGAATTGCGACCTTTTACCAAACAGAATGGTGAATTTTCTCGATTTGAATCTGTTTCCTACTCTGCCTTTCCAAATTGAGATGGATTTTACATCTTTAGTTCTAACTTTGACCAAAATAGCCGATTTTATCAATCAATCCATCCCAACTTTAGGAGAGGTTGTGAAAGCACTGCTTCCCTGTGACACGTATCCCCACGAAATTCTCTTGCAATCGCTTAAGCAAATCGACCTTCTCGCCTTTCTTGAGCTGAAAAGTTACCTCATAGATCGGATAAGATGCGAGCTAATGAAACCGATAAAAAGTGGGGCGTTTTTATTAGGACTTTTCAGTAGTTTATGCGACATGATGAATAATTGGTTATCTCGCAGCAATACAAACTTGATTGTGAATCCAGACAAACTGACAGACATCTCTGCAATTCTGAACACAAGTGCTCACCACAGTGAGAACCTTGCATACGCATTCACTGACTTTGTTGAGTTCGCATTTATGCTGGGTAAAGAAATCCTATACGATTCTGATTCCCACTTGATAATCCAAGTTGCGGTCATTCACTTACTGATCCAGATAGCACAGATTCCACTGAGACACCAGATCGCATTGCTCTACCTGCCACACCCTAATTTGATATATAAGCTTTTCCTCACTCACTCGCCGATAATCTTCAATTGTCTTTTCAAATTACTCGCCAATTATTTTCACGCCTTTGAGAAAGTGAAAGTATTATCACCCAAAGTATACCACAGCAGTTCCATCCAAGATCAAGTCGAGGCGTTCAATCAGATTATGGTCGTCATACTGTACAAGCTCCTACCGAGTCCAGATATACCGATTAAGATGCAGAAACCTGTGTATACCATTCCTGAATGCGTCCTGGAGCATTTCAAGGTAAGGAAAGAGAGCAATACACTCCTGATATGCAACCATTGGGCGTTGCGTGGGTATGTGGCGCTGTATTTTGAGACCACACAGCCAGCCATCGAATCTAGAAGCATAATTCACCATCCCTTGTCTATCCTGGAGAGCAAAGCTAAAACGAATCAATTCCTATCTTTCTTGGAGGAGCATTGTCACTTGACAGGACTTACCGACTTTTGGAGACTAGTGAGAAACGATCATTAAGATTATAACCTGAATATTTCATATCAATAAACGAGTAGTCTTAACTTTTAATATACTTTATTTAACCGATTTTCACATAGAAATGTTATTGTGGAATTTAATACTTGTTGTTTGTAGCTATTTTATAACCTAGGTACCAAATAACAACTTTGAACAATCTGAAAATGATCCAAAGGGTGTTACTTTTCGTGTTTTTATTGTGTATGTTATTGGGAGGGTGCAAGTGTGATGAGAAAGATGAGGAAGAGCCGATACTTCAAGCTGTCAAAAATGATGACATTGAAAAAACAGAGGATTTACAAGTCAAAGTGAATGTAGAGCCGCATTTAGAGGTAGGATATAGCATTAAATGAAACAAATAATATAAAATGAAGCTTTTTTGATATTAAAATTTGCGTCTTATTTAGGAAGGAGATGGAGAAATGACGAATAAGGAATTGTCGATGAGTGAAGTTATAAAAAATAGAATAACCGACGCGGTTATAAACAGAATTAGGAAGCTAGGAAAAGAATTAACCTCAACTGAAGAGACTGAAGGAATTGCTAAAGAATTTGAAGACAGTGTGTTGAAACGCATGGACGACCTAACGATACAAGACATAGTAGATTTGTTGTCTGAAGTAATTTCTAAAGACGAAGAGATCAAACGAATGATTAATGAGCTATATGAGAGTGGTGTTAGTAATGGAGACCTGATCGAGATGCTTAAAATTAATGGAAATTTCATATTGAATCGAATTAAAGAATCAAGATATAGCTCAGAAGGGGAAAATGTTGAGGAAGTTAGCGAACAGGAAACGTAAGTTGAATTAATATCATTACAGTAAACAAAAGAGCATCCTCCATTCCATCAAACGGTTGCCTAGTAACATAAGGACACCCTTGACGGTTCCCTAGCAACATAAGAGCATCTACATTCCGTCGAATGGTTCCCTAGCAACATAAGAACATATAAATTCCGTTGAAAGGTCTCCTTTGCAAAATAAGAACATCTACATTCCGTTGAATGGTTCCCTAGCAATATAAGAGCATCTACATTCCGTCGAATGGTTCCCTAGCAACATAAGAACATCTACATTCCGTTGAAAGGTTCCCTAGCAACATAAGAACATCTACATTCCGTTGAAAGGTTCCCTAGCAACATAAGAGCATCTACATTCCGTTGAAAGGTCCCCTTTGCAACATAAGAACATCTACATTCCGTCGAATGGTTCCCTAGCAACATAAGAACATCTACATTCCGTTGAATGGTATCCTAGCAACATAAGAGCATCTACATTCCTTCTAATAGTTTCCTAGCAACATAAGAGCACAATACATACCACAAACTTGAGCTGACTGTTCTTTTTCGTAAAATTGGAACTATGACTGTTCTTTTTCGTTAAATTGGAACTATGACTGTTCTTTTTCATTAAATTGGAACTATGACTGTTCTTTTTCGTTAAATTGGAACTATGACTGTTCCTTTTCGTTAAATTGGAACAATGACTGTTCCTTTTCGTTAAATTGGAACAATGACTGTTCCTTTTCGTTAAATTGGAACTATGACTGTTCTTTTTCATTAAATTGGAACAATGACTGTTCCTTTTCGTTAAATTGGAACTATGACTGTTCTTTTTCATTAAATTGGAACTATGTTCTTTTTCATTAAATTGGAACTATGACTGTTCTTTTTCGTTAAATTATAACTATGACTGTTCCTTTTCATTGAATTCGGACTATGACTGTTATTTTTTCGTTAAATTGGAACTATGACTGTTATTTTTCATTAAATTGGAGCTATGACTGTTCTTTTTCGTATATTTGGACTATGACTGTTCCTTTTTTTTAAACTCGTACTCTGAATTATTTTTTAACTTTGACTAATACAAAATGAATACATTTATATTGTTTGCTCATAACATAATAGTTTTAACGAATTTATAATGTCATTGAACGCTATTTAGTGACATTATCCAAGCTGTCGATTCAGATAAAACTGATCTTTCCGAATTGTGTCCTTCCGACACACAAACAGACACCTCTAAACCACCAGATACAGAGCAGATACAACTAACCATGCAGGATATCGAGCAGATTAATTCATTACTCCATCAAGCAGGATTTGATTCAGAATTGTTACCCGAATCTTCACAGTTGTCCGCTGCTTTCGAATGGGCTCTTAACCAAACTCTCTATTCAAATTATTCCATTCTCCTGTATAGACTCATATTCGAAGATAAATTGGTTTCGCGAAATTTGTCACTCGCTTTACAATTAGCAACACTTTTAGCAGATAAGGGCATACCCTCAGGACACAATGTATTAGCGTATATTCACAAAACAGGTAAAGATAAACTTCATAAGATTAATTTCAACCAATTAACCCAGACATTTCTCATTATAAATCAGGTTACAGTCTATTCAATGAGAGCAGTGTTAACAATACAAAACCGAATGCACAGATCGCATTGACTTACTACACATTTAGCGCGCTTGGGGGAAACATATTCAGTGAGATGGCAATGGCCTACAAACACCAGATTGGAGTGGGAGTGCCCGCCTCTTGTCAACTGGCTCTAGTCTACTATCAGCGGGTGGCGAAGAAAATGCTGAAACAGGTTATTAGACGCATATTCGGAATAACTGAACTTAATTTGTTGTGAGTTTGATCATCGTTAATTGTAACTAGATTGGCTTGTCTGGTGGTCCTGCCTTGTATAAGAACAGGCTCAGTGACATCACAGAAGATTCGGGAGATAAAGGGACCAACGGAGATCTGATCGACTACTTCGAGATGCTAGCTCATAAAGGGGAAGCCACGTACTCTATGATCCTGGGGCAGCTGTTCCTGCAAGGCACTAAGGGTGCTGGGAGGAATATTGACACAGCGATCAGGTTTTTCGAACTTGCTGCGAAGGATAATAATGATAACGCACTGGTGATGCTAGGTTCGATTTTCGCAGACTGCACATTGAGAGGAGTGACCGACTACAACAAAGCTATTTCCTACCTGAATAGGCAAGTCGATTAATGCATTGTATTGTCTAGCCGGAATTTAGTACAATAATTATGCAATGAAGTTTAACAAAAGAATTAATTGGTGGTAATTTATACTTTTATTTTCCTGCTATATAGAGCGATTGAGTTTGGCAATGCAGGAGCTAAGACAGTACTGGGATTCTTGCACTTGGTAGGATTGGGAGTGAAGCGAGATTATAAGCGAGCGAAACAGCTGATTGACGCAGGCGTGAAAAAGAATGATCAAGACGCGGTTTTGTACCTCGGCATTATGTTGTACTATGGCTTGGGAGTGCAGAGCAATAGAGACCAAGCTTTGAGGTACTTCATTAAAGCATCCGAAAATGGGAACCTTCTAGCGATCTACTTCCTCGCGAAAGCTTACGCTGATCAGACGAAAACGTGTCCGTCAGCTGTGAAACTGCTTAAAGGAATGGTCGAGAGAGGTTTCTGGTCCCATCTGTTGATGGTAGCTCACCGTTCATATGACGATAAGGAGTACACACGAGCGTATCTGCTCTACAGCTTCCTGGGTGAAATGGGATATGAGGTAATTTTACATGGGAGAGCTGCATTTGTCCTAAAAGTGTTTTTTCTGAAGAAAGGGGTGTGTGTAGAGGCCTTTTAGGTGAGGCATCTTGCTCCCCTTTGGGACCATTTGAGGCATTTTGGTCGGGGAATATATTGTAATGCTAGGATTTTGCAGTTTTTAAGAGTGATGTTTATTTGCAAACTGAAATTCGGACAAATGCATGCGTCCCTTTTACATTATAGTAAGTGTGCTTAAAAGGAAAGTAATTTAGCGATGTTTTATAGATAGCACAAAGTAATACGGCTTTTTTGCTGGAGAAATATTCAAATGAAATATTCGCTCAATTCAACGATTCTCAGTTCAGAGCTTACCATCATTGGTCTCGCTCTGCAGAACAAGGCTCATCGCAGTCTAGAATACGGCTGGGAGATTACAACTATTATGGGATAGGAAGGCCAGTGGACTATGATACTGCTGTCAATGAGTACAAACAAGCTGCGAAAGATCAAAATGCACAAGGAAAATTTAACTTGGGTTTCATGTACCAGCGAGGTCTCGGGGTACCAAAGGTAAGCACAGTACAAGTTAAGTGATAGTAACTTCACTTCGTCTTTAACTGCTAAATACTGTAGGATTTTCCCCTTGCAAAGCGTAACTATGACGAGTGTTTGAGCTTAGAAGGAGACGCGTATATGGCTGTCAATCTCGCTCTGTTTCATTTGGTCATAACTTCACAGTTTGACTGGGTAACTTCCAGCATCAATCTCCCTTTCAGTGTCAATCCTTTATCATTCTTCATCTCTTTCATCGTGAATTGGGACATCTATCTTATTACAATGCTCGTAATGGTGCTTGGTCTCGTGTACTTGATGTATAAACAACATTTGGCACAGAATACATAGAAGCGATGAGAAAATCAGGAAAATGCAAGTAAAGATAGGAAGGCAGAGGCTGCTGAGTTGTTTTTGGATTTAGGCATACCTTTATCAGGGTGTAATAATATCTAATATTAAGTGAATGCTTACATAATTATGCTAGGGCAAGCAATTTTATTAAGTACGTAAGTAGTCAAAATATCCTATGATTAGCAAAGCTATACTATGCTATTGCTATAATTCATGGATACAACTAAGTATTCATGTGCTAGTGGAAGCGATGCTCATGGAATAATGACTCCTAATTATTTAAAAATAGACATTAAATCAGTTTAAATCAAATGCCTTTTTGATATGATTCACTTTTATAACTAGCACCCTTTATCCTAAAATGGAGATACGAATGACAGAAAAGGAGAGAAGAGCAAAAAAAGTGGGTCATTTGAAGATACTTTTCTCAGAACATGAGTTTCAGATCGTCCCCGTCTACTTCCAGGAATCCATCTGGCACATCCTCCAATCTATTCGCGACATGGCTCCCTACTCTTGTGACGAACATAGCCATTTTAACTACGGATTTTTCGTCCGACAAACGATGGAATCTGAGGAGGGAATGTTTATATCCGAGGAGAAATGCATAGGAGAGATCCTGGACATCTTTTCAGTCGATCCACCTGCGGTTGAGTATATGCTGAAGCGAAGGAATAACAAAAAGCAGTTACATATCCGGCAAGTCAACAAGATCAATACGAAGATAAATCAGAAAAAGTGTTTCGAACTGGTCATGTCCGGACAAGTTGGGAAGTTGGAAGCACTACTAGCCACAGGCGTGGATCCTAATTTCCTGTTTGAAGAGATGGGAGAAAGTCCACTGACTTATTCAGCTAGTGCTAAGTCACCTCCCAATTTCACGGAAGTGATACAGACCTTAGTGAATGGTGGGGCTATAACACACTATCGAAATAAAGAAGGCTTAACTCCAATGCATAGAGCTGTGTTGGACGGGAAACTTGATTCGGTTAAGAGGCTACTCATTCTAGGCGCTTCCCCTAGTCCATTGGATGCGAAAAGCTTAACCCCGCTTTTCCGTGCCTGTTTAATGCCGGACAGCCGAGAAATCTGCGAAATTTTGCTGAGAGACCGTAGTGTCGTCGGTTGTACAGATATCAATGGATGGAGTGAGCTACATCACGCTGCTAAACATGGTAAGTTTATCATTCTTTAGAATTTGCTTGGGATGTTATTTCAGTGTATATACTGAAAGTAAGATGCGTAATAGATATGTTAATATAATGTTAAATTACCCAATTTCTTTGAATATATTCGAATCATTATTTTGGTGGATCATTGGATTTTCTAAGCACGAGTTCTTCTAATCATTCTCTGAACTCATGTTGAAATTAAAATTACTAATGAGTTCACACAGAAAAACATTCTATTTCCTCAAATTTCTTTTAAAAACAATTTTTGGATTAAGAACTAAAATAAAATATTTTCAGATTATTTCATCTAGGTTATGTCGACATAATGGAACTGCTGATATGGTATGGCGCAGACATAAACGCTCAGAATACCGCCGGGAATGCACCTCTTCACATATGTTGCGTGCACGAACAGGAGGCAGCTGCTATTGTCTTGCTACGGCGCGGCGCAAACCGAGAATTAGCAAATAATCAAAACCATACTCCCTGCCATATCGCGGTTATTTATGGGAACAAAAACCTTGCGAATCGGATCCATGAGCATGTTGATAAGGAAGTTGTGCGATTCTCAGACCGTCCCAGTTATAACCCGCGTGCAAGGCCGGTTTCTCAGCTGTATCAGCTGTGTGTGATTAAAAAAAGTGCGGGAAATCCAACCATGTCTAAGTCGAAACAGGATTTAACTCAGCTGAGTGAGACTGGTGGCAATTCAAAATTTGGTTCCCTCAAACGATCAATGTTTCGAAGCGCTAGTAAGAAGAGCTTAATTGGAGGAGGACGAATTCGGATGAGACCTGTTTCCAAGGGAAAATCCTATGTTGTAACACGAAATTTCACACCTCAACTTAAGGATGATTTGACCCTAACTGTGGGGGATAATGTTGAAGTGTTGTATATCGGGAGGGAGGGGTTTATCGAAGGTATATGTAATGGGAAACAGGGTTGGTTTGCAGGAAATTGCGTTGAACAAGCCAAAGATTCCGAAACAGAGAACAAAGCAGAAAAGCAGAAAGTACAGGAAATTAAACCAAAGAAGATTAAGATTAAAAAGTCTTCGAAAGGCTTTGGTTTCTCAATTCGTGGCGCTACAAGCGACAACATTAACTTTCATCCAAACCCTCTCGTCCCCTCACTGCATTATGTGGCACAGATAGATGAAGGAGGGTCTGCTGAAAAAGCTGGACTAGAAGTTGGCCACTTTATTTTGATGATAAACACACAGAATGTAATCACTTCCTCTCATAACGAAGTTGTTGAGTTAGTACGTACAACTAAAAAGGTGCTAGAAATAATGGTAACCAGATCACTACGTACGTTCTCCTCTGAATCCATCAGCAAAAACCAACCAACATTGCAAAAGCCAGTTGTCCCCCCTAGGATGAGGCCAGTACAGAAAGTCCAGAGTGCTGAAAGTCGAAGTGCTGATAGCATTCATGAGTTAGGCGACACAAAGCTTAGGAGTTCTACCTCTCCCACTTATAGGGACGAGCGTAGACTTGGCCATGTCAATCCTCTGTTTTTCGTTCAAGAAGAACCGGAAGGGAGTGCTACCCCGCCTAAGATAAAGTCTAGACACGAGTACGCGACCGTACGTAAGGAGGGCAAAATCGATGATAAGAAATCGCGCATATCGAATGAAGGGCAAGCTTACTTGCGTGCACAGAGAAATTATGATGAAATGCAATCAAGATCGGATACAGCGCTCACTACAAGGCGTAGCGAGGAGACGTGTATGCCTAGAAGTTCAGTTGGAGGATCAGTCGAACTCTCTTATAATGAATCGAGTAGTAGTAACGCTGATATGAGGACAGACTCCAAGGTGTCCGACTTCACAATAGAGTCAGGCTACTTCTACAACTCACAGGGCGAACTGATTGCAGATGCTCAACTCGGACCTGAAACTGCTATCACGAAAACAAATTCTGTCTACGTTGACGACGATCTGGGAGCAGAAGCGGTTGAACCGTACGAATACTCAGACAATAAACCGCAGGAAAATATGGACTACCATTCTCAAGACTATTTTGCGACGTTTAGTAATGCCTCTTTAGAAAACAACAAGGCTGATTCTACATTTGATGATGAAGGTGAGTTCACGCCTTTTGAACGCATTCAAACCACTGAAGAGCCTCCATACGACACCTTAGACCGGAAACATCTGTTCTATTCTGGCTTCGAAGGCGAGGAAACGTATGACCATCTGAACTTCAATCCTAATTACTATTCGAATACGCCTAGTGATGGAGATACATTGGAAGGGGAATTGGCTGATAGTTATGACGGGGATCAGTACGAGCAGTTACAAACTGAGGAAGAATTCTATCACATGATGGGAAAGAATGGCAGCAGTGAAGAGTTGACAGCGGGAAACTATGAAATGGAGGGAGGAGAATTGCCTAATTATAATGACGAAAGTCCTGTGGAGGCGTTTGTAAGTACAGACAATGAAGAGGTGAAGGAGAACGTAGTTGTAGAGGATGATAAAGATGATCTGAGTCAGTTCGCTAAAGCTGTGCTTGAGAAATCTTTAACTCTGAAACGACGCCGGTCAGGACAAACTGAGAGTAACAGTGCCAGTGAAACAGGATCCAACTTATCTCTCAAGAACTCAGAGTCGGATAAGAAGCAAGAATCACTCACTTCTGACCTCGGAACAGATATCAGTTCTACATTTGACACAGACACTACGATGCAGCAGGCGCTACTCAATACCCTTTCAAGCCCAGCTCACGAGCCCCCACTCTTATCAGCTGATCCCATCGTCCTGCAAGATAAACAAGGTGGGGACGAAGAATGGTTATTGGAACCGCCTAAAATTGAGCACGAGGTACCTGACACATCGCTATTAGAACCTGCTACTGAGTATGAAGCTAGATTCTATGGCAGTGAAAAGGTAGGAGAGGTGGAGCTGAGGGGTACCAGCAGAACGGTACAAGACCCAGTTGTAAGGGAATCAGGTTCCCCCGTCATGGGTACATGGCTGGACGAACGGAATCCGAAGCATTGGAAACACATGTTAAAGAAAGTTCAGAGACAGGCACCGTCCAAACCAGATGAAGATTGTGCATTCGTGAGCAGACAGCTGTCAGCATCTGAATCAAAGAGCTGTGACAACCTCTACCCGTATTCCGCCGTGCAGTCATCATCACCTGTACCAGACCGTATGATGTATATTCTAGAGGAAGAGAAACGCTTTGCGAGTCGGATTCCGAGCATCTACACACAAGAGCGTCTTAATGACAGCGAAGACCAAAACTCGTATTGGAAAGATCAACTAAACACGTCACAGAGTGGGAAGAAGAAATCCAACAGCGATTCTGAGCTAAATAAACTGGCTTCTAAGAGGGATGAAGTTACGATAACACTCCCCCCTGAAAATGAACCTCCTCCTCTCCCAAACTATTCCACTTTCCCCGGGGACTTACAACAGGACGATGTAGTAGAGGATACACCATCATCCTTTGAACCCTACACTGACTTCACCCCCATTCCCATTGATATCATAGACGAAACAGATGCCCCGGACGATCCTCTACAAGTATACACGCCTCCCTTTGACTACCTTCAAGGGGTCCCTTCCCCTCCTTCCTCACGGCTAATCCTTGAAACCAACTCTCCCCTCATGTCACCACCAGAAGAATTCGACAGTACGGATCCAATCGACGCACTACTACCACCTCCTCCCATTGTTAACAAAAGCTTCATTGATGATGATTTCCTACCGCCACCTCCTTCAAGCTTAGAATTAAAAAGTATGCGTGATCAGAAAGATGTAGCTCCGCCAGATGAAATACTCTACCGTATGGACTTGAAACATAGCAGACGTTTCAAAAAGCCTGAAGAGTGGTCGACAGATGAGGTAGGAGATTGGCTAGAGAGTTTCTCTATGGAAGGGTATAGAGAGACTTTTATTGAGAACGACATTCAAGGATCGCATTTACAGCTGCTGAATAAAGAGGACTTGACTGCGCTCGGGATCACCAAGCTAGGCCATAAAATGACTATCCTTAAAGAAATATCCAAACTTCACTTTTAGTCCTTCACTCCCTCATCAGTTGAAAGCTTATTTTTTATTTCATAAACTTTCTGAAACCTTCTGTTAGGCTAGCAGACGAGGTAAAATTAAACTGTCTATTATCCCAAATTATTTATTACTTGGATCAAACATTGTTGTGTGATGCCAGATTGAATGCCCTTACAATTATGCACGAGCTGCAAACAGACATTTAAATTATTTTAGTACCTGTATAGTGTATAAGTGTTGTCATGAGTACTTAGCATACGCCACAGGTCTTCTTTAGTTTGGTGATAGGTCTGTAATTTTATTGCGTTATGTATGGTTCAAGAGTACTTTATTCATGAGGCGAAGTGGAAATATAACATTTGCGAGTTTAGTATAGCATAAACTTTTATTTAGCAGTGCAATTTATTAATTACTGTTCTATGTACTAAATTTTGCACTTATTTCAACAGGTGTTAATACCCTGAGTATAAATTTTACCAGTGACTAGAAACCAAAACTAAATCGTAGTTACTGATTAATTTGAACTTAATTATCAGAAAATACGTATATTCAGGATAAGTTAGGTAGTTTTTTTTGCTTTCAAGTGATTTAGAACTATTACTTTCAACATAGAACCATTCCTATTGAACATGAAAATGTGCGATACGAATCAAATTTTGTGATAACCTATAAATACAAAAATTATGAACTACCAATAATTATCAACAAATAATGCATTTCGAATCAAAAAGAAGACATCTAGAAAAAGACTCACTCAATCGCCTGGAAAGAGATATCACTCTTAAGAAGGATGAAGTTAAGAGACGATATAACACATATAAAGAAAATCTAGAACTAGAAGAGAGGGAGTTAAACAAAATACTAGACCAAATATATGCCAATGCTTTGGCAAGGCTCAACGAACGCAACAAGCTTATAGCCAATTTAAATTCCTGTTGTGCTAAGTTGGGAGACTGCAAGAATAACAGACTGGTGGATACTTATGAACAGAGTATCGCACCGCTCAATGAGAAGATTTACGAACTCAGAGATGATTGTATTATCGCACCGAACATAAGATTGGATTGGAACGAAGAGGCAATTGAATCCACTGGGAATCTATGCTCATTCAGAGTGACGTCAGCTCCCTATAAAGAGCGTATATACCCGGAGTGGACGGCTGTTGAGAATGGGGAGGGTGAAAACGAGATGTTGGAACCTAATTCGTTGATTCTCGCTAATGGCGAAATTCTCGTCTCAGATTTGAGTAGAAATGCGATACAAATCTTCAATAAACAGGGCGCATATTTATCTTCAATAAATCACCCGAACTTGCACAGACCAACGTACATGCATGCTTACAAAAATTCGCTTTTCGTATCATGTGATGGGAAGGAAGAGAAAGTATTGAAATTCGTGCGAACCCAGGGGGGCGAATGGGAATATGAAAACAAGATTATAGTGGGACACTCAATAGCGGCACTGAATGTTGATGATAACGGAGTTTTATACATTTTCTTGTCAGAAATGTTCAAAGTCTTTGCAGTGGAAACAGCCTGCATGAAGAAAATGGTGGAATTTGAGCTTAAAACTAAACACTTCGTGGAAAGTAGGACACAGATAATGGACGCGAAACTTCACAACGGTGAATGGTACATTCTTTTCGCCAACACCGAATATCCACTGCAATGCTTTGATAAGAATGGAAAACTCACACGGACCGTAATCCCCAGTCAGCTTTTGAAAGGAGCGCTCCACTTCTGTATGGATCCAGACGGGAACATTATCACTACCGAAGAGTGGAAAGGTCAAGTGAGCGTGTTCACAAACAACGGAGAATTCATTTCAAGCATAGGCTCATCTGGAGACATGGAGAAACCAAGAGGAGTAGACATTGACGAAGATGGCCGTGTATTTATTTGTGATTTAAAATCCTATGACATGCTGTCTTGTTATTAGAATGTATATAGACTTGCTAAATGCTATTAAAAATCGAATCTGAAATTGATCACATAAAATTGTTATTCAGTACAAATCTTTGCCAATCTCTCTACTATAACTACCACAATTTCATATCGGAATGTTATATTAATTAATATTATCATCATTGAATCAATGAAACATTTTGATTACAAAAGGTGCTAATTCAAGGTTTTCAGCTGTAACATTTTTGGATGGCTTATGAATCATAAGAGTTGTAGAGACTTTTACAAATAAATTTTTTACGGTCTTGAAAAGATGTGTTTGGAATATTCAAACAGTTCTATGGTAGCGCATCATTAGAACTTTTCAAATTCTCACGCTGTATAAATAGCATTGTATGTGACCTCATCATTTAGTTTGTTTACTGGAGCGCGTGTCTAAATTACTCAAGCAGATAAATAAATTCTTTCGAAATAGGCTTTCAGAATATTTATATAAACCCCAACTACGACTCCCTAAACTCATATAATTCATTCCAGATTTCCAATGTCTGAACCCGCATCTCAAGACCTGACCTATACCCCGCTTGATCGCGCGAAACATCAGTTTGAAAATGCCAAAATCGCGTTTGAAAAGACTATTCTGTCACAAGAAAAGGTGTTCGATGAGGCAAAAGGGATCCCAGACTTCTTGAGCGACAGTTTCGGCATTTCCCGCGTCCTCTTAGCGTTTCCTCGAGGTGCTACCTTCCTCGATGAACTCATGAGATCAAACCGTACAAGTGTCTACGAACAGTTTGGAAAAACTGAGGAAAAACCCGAGTCAAAAACTCGTTTCAATCTAGGCTTCAATCGAGGTGCACGCAAACAATCCGACCCGTCGCAAGACACAGAAAAGGTGTTAGAAATCGCAGTTCGCATTCACTTCTACACTGACAGTAATATAGTAACGATAGTTGATCACGCTAGCAATCTGGTAGTTGACTGTGGAATTGTTCCTTCAGACATGCCGAAAGACAAATTCTGGCCTCACTTCTTCAGTCGTAGCATGGAAATGGTACCAAAGCTCAAATATGCATCCGTAATAATAGACAACTCAACATTCATCAATTCAATCGACATCGCATACGCCTATGGAGTGCCTAAAAAGCGACCAGTAAGCGACCCCGCTCCAGTAACAGCAGTGAGTGATAGTGAGGACGAGGAGGTTGAGGACAAGTCCTCCTGTCTGACTTGCAAATCCGTTCGTCATCGCACTAACCCTTCTTATCGCCGCTGTGTTTGGTGCCGCTTCACGATAGATTCTGAATTCGAAGGTGTGAAAAAAGTACACATACTAATGGACATCCTGCAGCACTTGAAATGCATCCCTAATCTGAGTGATAAAGAGAAATGCGTTCTAGCGGATCTTGTCGTGTGTGTGATCAGCCAGCATAAGGTGAAACATTTCGCGCTGCTCAGCCTAAGGAGTAAGCCTGGTGTCATATACGAGACACTTCGCAATTTGAAAGAAGACATCTATTCTCTCCTCTATTTCCTGGTAAAGAAAGAAGTCACTGAGAAACTGCACCAAATAATTCCCATCGGGATGGAGCGTACTTTCTATGCTGAGTTTGAGATGATAGGCGTACCCAAAGGGAAAGTGGATAGGTACAGGTTGAATATAGAGGTTTTTGAGAAGCTGCATAGCATTTGGGAGGAATACTTCACAGCTGATTGTCTGGAGAAGATTCTGTACTACGAGGCCACTTGTGAGATCTACTTCTACCCACTGAACGTAGGTACGATCCCTTGTAACAAGAAAAACTGTAAGAACTGTGAAATGATGGTCGAGAAGAAGCATTTCACGAGCACACAAAGACGCAAAATATACGAAGTTAGTGACTCGATTAACTGTAACGCACGCTGTATCATCTACCTACTAACTTGCACTATATGTCGTAAGCAGTATGTAGGCTCTAGCAGTAAGGAATTGCAAGCTCGCCTTGAAGACCACCGCTCCATGGCTAGGCAAGGTAGGGGAACAAGCGCGGATGTACACGCCTTCTATGAGCATGCTAAAAACCGCGAGAATGTGCCGAAGGACAAGCGATGCAAAGTTGATAAGCACCAAGTGATCTCATTGAAGGATGACCCTATGAAGATATACGAGCTGATTGGAATCGAGATTACCAAACCTCACAAATTGGCCGATAGGGAGAGTCACTGGATCCGTGAGCTGGAGAGCGCAGTACCTCACGGGCTAAATGAGTTCTACTAGCCCCCGTCCCCCCTCCTCTTCTTCCCTCTCCTCCTTCTTACCTATTCAAGTATACGCTCCTATCACTTACATCTCATCTGTCTCAAACGCACCCCGCTTCTTACTAATACGCTCCCCTTTCTTACCTTATTTATAACTTGATACTAATTCTTAATACTTTTGTACTGCTATTATAGATGGCCTTATGTTGTTGCTTCTCTACTTATTATAAGCTAGCTTTTACATTAGTGCTTTCTTGATTGCATTTTCTATAAAATTATGTTCAAATACGTATATACTATGTTATATAATATCATTAGTTTATTCCCTCTTCTACTTGTGTTGACTATTACCACATAAACTTATACGTAAATCGCTACACTAAACGAGTAATATTCCTTACATTCTCTCGACGTTACTTTCTTCCCTTCTCATCCCCTGGTACGTAGAATCGAGCAGGATCTGCTGTAGAGAGGTGCCTCGACGCAGGTACAGTCTGTGTGTGTGGTGAGCTGAGAAGTTGGGAGAGGGGAGGCTTAGGGTAGTGGGAGTACTAAACGTGGTTAATTCCGCTTGATCGTCCGTGGTGTAATGGGCTGGATCCTGATCGCCACGTGTTGACACAGGGAATTTGTAGGAGACATAGCAGTCTGTCTCTCCCCATACACCTAGTACATAGAATCATCAAGTATGCTATCAACATGCAATTACAATCATGGCATTACCTGATCCTAAAGGGTGCACGTCTTTCGCTCCATCGATACAAATCTCAAAAACGTGTTCTGAATCTTCAGAGAAAACATGATCAGATGCGGAGACTGGAAATGAACCCTCCTGAGAAAGGAAGAGCGGTGCAGTCACACCTGCCTCCTAATCATGAATAAATACGAATTACCATCGTTCTAACAAAAATATTTACAGTATTATACATATGAATATTTAAAAATTATATTCAACAAATATTAGACTATTTATGGCAGCTAAGTTCGTCTCTCCAACAAGATATCCTGATGTCCCGAGTCAGGAAGAAACCCGATTCATCCGCCGTGCAGAACGCGCTATTGTAGATGCGAAGGGCAAGGCTCGTCCCGAATTGAAAGGCGAACACGGCTGGACACAACTGGGCATGTGCGAGTCTAGCTTCTTACACCCATCTTACGTGTCCAACAATATTGAGCGGAGAAGCGCGCATGAGTTGAGCATCGAATCGTTCCGCAGGCAGTACGAACTGCCAGGGAAGCCAGTCGTGTTGACAGGATTGATGAGAGATTGGGCAGCGAAGAGGAAATGGACGATAGAAAGATTGACTAAAAAGTACCGCAATCAAAAGTTCAAATGCGGTGAAGATGATGACGGGAATAGTGTGAAGCTGAAAATGAAGTATTACAGATATTACGCGCAGACAAATCGAGATGACAGTCCCTTGTATATCTTCGATAGCGGCTTTGGGGAGCATCGAAAGAAGAAATCCATCCTGGAGGATTATCAGGTACCAGACTATTTCGCTGACGATCTATTCCGGTATGTCAGTGAGACTCGACGGCCACCGTACCGCTGGTTCGTAATGGGGCCGCCCCGGTCTGGGACGGGAATTCACATCGACCCTCTTGGGACTTCGGCCTGGAATGCGGTCGTACACGGACGCAAGCAGTGGTGCATTTTCCCGCCTAACACCCCGAAGGCGATGGTGAAACCGTGCACAGGAGAGGGCGGGAGTCAGCGCTCAGAAGCGATCTCTTGGTTCCGCTATGTATACCCCAAATGCCTCTTGTCGTCATGGCCGAGCGAGTTTCGGCCGTTCGATTTCATCCAAGAAGCAGGAGAGGTGGTGTATGTGCCTGGGGGTTGGTGGCATGCAGTCGTGAACCTTGACTTGAGTGTAGCAGTCACTCAGAATCTCGTCTCCCCTGTCACTTTCCATCGGGTCCTGCCGAAAACGTTGAGAGGCAGACCGAAATTTGCCGAAAAATGGTTAGAAAACCTACAAAAATATCGCCCAGAAGTTGCAAGTGAGGCGGAACAGATAAACTTAGATGCTAACACTGGTTTGCCGACAAGCAGCTCCAGTTCTTGTAGCAGCTCGAGTTTGAGCAGCGATAGCGAGAGCTACTCAGATAGCGAGGCCGAGGGTGAGGGGAAAGGGCGGGACAATCCGCAAGATTCGAGTATGTCCGAATGCGGGAGACGTACACAAGGAATGAAGCGACCAATACAAACCACACATCTTTCAAAATCTGTTCCTGACACGAAGAAAGTGAGAGAATCAAGTTTAATAGATGAAGATAGTAGATAGGGATTTACTCGTTACTGCTAACTGTTATAATATGCCATTTCAGTCTAATTGACAGATCATGAAGCTTCTATTAGTGAATTTGGATGCATTTTGAAAAGAAAATTGATTATTACTTATTCAAATGATTACTCACTTTATTTTTGTTCTGCATTTTGTCTGTAGTTTTAAAGTTGAAATTTCCTTCAGTAATGTTGTCTTCTAACTTGCTAATTTGTTCCAGAGAGCCGAGTGCTAACAGAGCGGAGATGAAACCACGATTCTTTCCAGTGAGTGGGTCTGTTATAGGGTAACATCCATTTTCGCTAATAATTGGGTACTGTCCCTACGAATTATAATGGCATATATTATATCATTACATATAACACGAATTAAAATAATTAGTTAATTTGCCTGTAGAGATTGTGTGGTGTTTTCAGGGTGTGTGAAACTGATGTAGAACTGATGAAGTGAGAGTTGAACAAGACCGATCAACTCATCTCTGACTCTATTTCGATTAGTCTCCTTATGCCACACTTCTACCACAGCCACTTTATTACACAATCGTGTTGATAGCACTTCGTGTGTCAATTGAACAGGAAATAATTGCCTAGAAATTAGGAAATAAACATTGCATTTTGAAGCTGATGCTACATTTTTAAATAATACCTAAAGGCGAAGTTGGGAGATGCATTTTCCCAGTGCACCGTGCTATGTGGTGATGGATCGGCACAGAATATCTTTGCCACTAAATAGGGGTTAACACCTCTCCAAGGACATTCCTTCCGATTGATCGCTATCTCAGTACCATCTGATACCAGTAGCAACAGGTGTAGCCATCTGGCGTTGTCAGGATGAGTGTGTGCTGGAGAGTTTTCTGATTCGTAACTGCTAGACTCTTCGTCTGTTGAAGTGTATTCTTCTTCCACGTGTGAAGGAGAAGCAAATGTTACATGTTTGTCTTTATTCACTTTAATTGGAGTCCTAGGCGTATTCATCTCATCTAAAATGTGTATTCTTTAATTCATAGCTGAGTATTTCTATTTATTTAAGCTCACCTTTTTTTGTGCTCTCTTTATATTCCTTTACCTTCTTCGTAAAGTGAGCTGCTTCGCCAGCTAACTCTATGCTGGCTTCTAACTGAGTTGGGTGCTGCTCTTTCTGGAGGTGTGAAGGCACACAGACTTCAAGCGAGGCATTCAAATCGAGGTTTTCAGATTCTAACAGATCTCTGAGGGGAATTGATGCGACACCTGTTCATTCAAACTGTCTAAAAATTAGTTAATTATTCTGGATTCAAAGCTACACTACCTAAATAAATCGCTTTTTTCTGTCCCAGGTTCTTTCTATAAATCTTGAATTCAATTTTGCTGTTCCACCATTTCCTAATCATTCCGCCTGTTAAACACAGTGGCACAACGGTTCTATGGTTGAATAGGATGTTTCCCTCTCCGTCTACTTTCCTAGTGATAACCCGAACGCTCTCTTCAGGTCTCCGAGTAGTCCGTTTCCGAGTGTCTGCGGTTTCTTGTTGGTCGAGTTGGTACTCCACGATATAAGTGCATCTAGATGTGGAAACGAATAAATGGTTTAATTCTGGTTAAAATAACGAACGTATCTGCTCACCTGTAGATTCTAGAGATCTGTGTGGGTGGGGTTATTGGTGCGTTCAGGGTTTCCAGAGGAGAATTGAATATTAGTTTACCGATTTGCACCCTAGCTGCGTAAACTCGCCCCAGTTCTGTGATCTTGTCTATTCCCAGTCTGTCTCGAATTGATTCATAACTCTGTTCACTACTTCCTCTTTGTGGAGAAATTGCATTAGTTTTGTGAGGTAATATCTTATTAGTTTGAAAAGGAGTGTGCTTATCTTGAGTAGGTATTTCCTCCAGGACTGATGCAGTTTGTTCTTGAAAGATACCGGTCTCGAGTATCAATGGATCATCAAATGGTAATTCTCTATAAAATTATCTTTAATCATACTTAAACCAAAATGAGAATCTCCATATTCTTACATTTACTTAAAGTAGTATCTTACTAACAATATTTGATTTCTGTCTGCAGTTAAGTTGTCGCAGTAGAGGATATTTTCAATTAGCGCGGGATCTCGTACCAAACTCTCCTCAAGGAATTGGCTATATTCTCCTGGTAAGGCTTGTTCACCCCCTGTGGTCTGAGTGGGATCCTCTGGTAGCAGTAGTCCTGCAAGGATGCTATATATTAGCATGTGTCGTGGAATTAAATAAATAAATGCCTACCGATTACTGTGTCAATTTCTGTTAGATTTGTGCTGTGTTGTGATGTTGGATACGTTTTGCTTCCATACGCGTTGCCATTATAACGAGTATGGTGGTTTGCAGCAGAGTTAGGAAACGGCTGCTGATACTGATTGAGCTTTTCCTGAGATTCGAGTAAGGACTCTACCATGTTCTTCCTCAGTGATTCTCCCTTCTCTATCAGTAGTGACAGAGAGTTATCTGATTCAAAAGCGGGATCTAAACACACAATAGATACCTATGTATAAATAACTGTACATAGCATATTATTAGATTTTTTTATTATTAGATTTAATGGCTAACCTACCACCCATGTTCGACTACATCCGTAAAGAGATTGAAATTAAGGCGCACCCTATCAGTGATGACTACGAACTGACGAATATCGAGTTGGGTGTAGGTCTTAGTGGGAAAGTATATAAGTGCATAGAGCGAGCAACAAAAGCGGAAAGAGCAGTCAAGGTATTAAACTCGTCAAAAAACGCAAGAAATGAAATGTCAATCCACTCACAAGTCTGTCACCATGTAAATATCGTAAAGGTCATATCTATATATGATGAAAATCGCGAAGATACGAAAAAGGTGTACATTGTAATGGAGATCATGACTGGTGGAGAATTGTTTGATAGAATCAAAGAGAAGGAATTCTTCACAGAGAGAGAAGCGGCAAAAATGGTACGACAGGTTTGCTTAGCAATCAGCCACTTGCACAAGAACGGAATCGCACATAGAGATGTCAAACCAGAAAACTTTCTTTTCGCAACGAAAGAAGAGAATTCTATCTTGAAGCTTACAGATTTCGGATTCTCGAAGAATTACCGCGAATCAAACTTAACCTCACCCTGTTACACGCCTTATTACGTCGCACCAGAAGTGTTAACAACCGCGAAATATGACAAAGCATGCGACATGTGGTCAGTAGGTGTGATAACCTACATCATGTTATGCGGGTACCCACCCTTCTACTCACATTCTGAGAGAACCTTTTCACATGGAATGCAGTCACGTATCAAACAAGGCCAGTATCACTTCCCTCAAGATGATTGGAAAAACATCTCAAAAAGCGCGAAAGACCTCATCCACAATCTTCTGAGAGTAGACCCTAAGTCTAGATATACGGTTGAACAGACGCTAGCTGACCCTTGGATAGCTAAGTACCAGGAGGTCCCTTTAACACCACTAACGACTGGCTCGATGCTAGGCACGAAGCAGAATTGGCCGGAGATCTTGGACACCTTCCAGGTGTCTCTATCTGAAATGCGACTTCGAGATAATATTGTGTTAAAACCACTCTCAGAGAGTAATTCTCTGTTTAAGCGCCGACAGAAGAAGGAAGGTACAGCGTCGGAATTAGTGGAAAAGAAAGAATTAATTGACTAGGACATGTATAGATTATAGGTATATTATTCAAATTCCTCAACACACTACATGTACTATACTAACTAGGATTGTGTATTTTATTATATTATTACCTTTTTCAGTTGTATTTACCAATGTTTTTACATCTTCAAACTCGGTGCGCTTATATAACCGAGGTTTGTGGGACTTTATTGGGATTGGTGATTCTTCAAAACTCTGTTCTCTTACGGGCGAGAGAATGAGATCGGGATCGGGTGTAGGGATTCTTAATTGTTTAGTTGGTTTAGGCTTGCGTAGGTTCGGAATTGGGAAACCATCTTGCAGTGCAGAGGGAATCATATCAAATTGATCATCAAAGTGCGGCTCTTTCTGTACTACGCCTACACAATGTTATCATAAAGTAGTGATGATATAGAGCATTTTATCTCAGGCAAAATTTTTGTAATCAACAGGGTATAATTAATCTTCTTTGAGTCGGTTACGAATCACTGATTACCTATCATTGTGAGTTTAGCCTTTATCCTCAAGTTTGCAATGTGTCTCCTCGTGTTGTCGTATAGTGGAACAATATCTGTAATATAATCCTAAATAATAGAACAATGAATGGCGTACTGATTAAAAAAATGTAGCAGCTCAACAAATAAATATGCAATGTCGGAGTTACATTGTTAATTGGATGACTCGTAATTGTAAGTTAATAGGCTTGCTGGAAACCTGAGCTGAAAGACCAAAAACACGTGAGGCGCTCATTTATATAATAGGATTATACATATATATATATATTCAAATCTTTGAGAGAGAAATAATTATTGCTAGCATACTTCTATTAAGACGCGTTGAAGACAAGGTAGAATGGGAACCAGCCCGAGTATCCTCACAAATGATGAATTGGATGAATTGCACCAAGAGACCAAGTTCACTCATCATCAAATAAAACGACTGCACATACGCTTCAATGCGTTGGATAAAGAGAATAAGGGTCATCTCCAAATGAAAGACCTCCAATTGATACCAGAGTTGGCACTGAATCCTTTGGGAAGTAGGATCATTGAATCGTTTTTTGAGCTCAAAAGTGAACCGCATTCTGACATGATGAATTTTAAACAATTCGTTTTGACGCTAGCTACATTCCAAAGCGCGAGAAAAGGGAAACCAGAAGAATTAGCAGAAATAACCGATGCGAAAATAGACTTTATATTTAAATGTTATGATGTCTCGAACACGGGGAGAATAACAAAGAGTGATTTGGTCCATATACTGCATTGCATGGTGGGAAACCACGTTTCGGAGGAACAAACGTTAGCAATCGCTGAGAGAACACTCCGTGAAGGGGATATGGAAAAGGATGGACAACTCAGCAAGGCAGAATTTAGGGAGGCGCTGAAAGATATAGACCTTGAAGAGAAGATGACTATCAGATTTTTAGCCTAATTCAAAGTCTGAGTGTATATTCGCTGTTGGTTCTTTTAGCTTACAACCTATTGATGTATTTGTTTGTTTGTTTGTTGTTTGATTTCAAGTGTTTATTTACATAATTACGAGTGAGTAGAAATATATTTACTGTAGCAAACTGTTCTTAGTAACATAAATATAAATATTTTAAATAATATCTCGTATATAATATTTACTAATAAAAATTCGTACCCTTTCAAGCAAGGATTCCACGTTTATCAGACTACCTTGTCCGACTATCTTCTTATTCTTTCCACGCTCCTCGATAGCGTCTAGCATTAGAGAACCAGTGTCCACAAGATACGTCTTGAACTGTTTGGGGCCTGATTTGATCGCATAATTCACACCTAGAGAAACAAACAACATTACCACTGGTGTTCCATATGCTACAATTCTTAAAATCTACAAAAACATTTGGCTGTTGTAAATATCTTGGTACCATACAAACACAGCAATGGAACTTTGAAAGAAGAAATTTTTCAAAAGAGATGAGAGCCAGATTGAGTAAATTCAAGTTTCTACCAGGAGAAACAATGCATATTGTCCGCCCGTATAGACCAGTCGCAGACAATGTAGTTGTATTCAACGTCGCAATGAAATTCACTAAGTTTGAAGTTAAGAACTATCTTGAACAGATATACGGATTGAAAGTCGCTGAAGTAAATACAATTATCAATGTAGGTTAGTTATTACGTATCTTGAAAAAATGGATACAAGTATCAACAAGTTATAATACGAATGGAAATTTAGTGGATTTTTCTCTATATCTTAGGTGAAACTGTGGTTGGAAGAGACGTTAATGATGGACGAGTAAAAAAACGCAGGTATTTAGACCAAAAACTTGCGTATGTAGTGCTAGCAGAAGGAAAGTTCGTGTATCCAGAGGTAGAGTCAGCATTCTTCTCGAAAGAACAGCTACAAAAGCATATGCGCGGGGTGGACGATATCAAGGATTTCGAGAAATCTAAGAAAGATCCTAAAAAGAAGACGATTAAGAGAACTGTATCTAGATTTGCTCCTAAATAAGATATTAGATTAGTATTTTGAAGTCACTTATTAACGAATTAAGAATTGGGTTTCAATTAATTCAAATTTGAAAATCAAATCGATAAATGGATGTCGAACATTTTAAATTTGTGAATAATTTATTTTCCTGAGATAGTGTTATCAAATTTAGCATTTAGAAATGTCCAAATCTCTTCAGCAATACCAACTGCGAATGTCTCGCTTGAGGAAGATCATTTTCGGCGAGGTAGTTAGACCGAATCAAGATGTGAAGATAGCGCGACTTTTCGCACGTCGACCATGGGAAATGACAATGGATGATTATTACCCGCCTTTTAAGAAATTTGATAAGTTACTTTGGAAACTGAGGTGCATGGGACTGTACCATGATGAGCATTGGGACTTTACGAATTGGATCTTAACGGAGAGGGCTAAGACGGGGAAATTGAAACTTAAAGGAGAGGGAAAGAGAGAGATGCATAGGAAGGAGGACTCTGAAATTGCAGTTGAGGCTGCAAAGAAATAACTTTATTATACAAGTAGTTCTTAATAAACCGATACGAGCATTTATCTCCTTTTCCCGTTAGAAATTATTGAGAAACTGTTCGGGTGCAGAATAGTCGAAACAGTTCATCATACTAAACATTTTAACACCTTTTCTAGACCACCGAATTCAGCTTAGGAATATTGGGATTCAATACGAGGGATGATAAACATTAAATAAAAATTAACTAGGTTAGGTTGTTAGATGAAATTCACATTGCACACTAAAAAATTGAGTAGGGACATAGTTTATATTTAGTTTTAAATATACGTATAATATTTATGCGATACTAAAATGAATATATCTCTAGTCTAGTTTAATATCAAATAGATATCAATTCTAATATATACAGAATTAGCATAATTTGTACGATTTATAAATTCTAAAAATATTTTGCATCTAAAGAAACAATGGATCTGAGCAATGGTTTGCAGGAAAACTCGAAATTTCTCGATGTGCCCAACATCCAATACAAACTCGAGATCCCCAACCTGGTAAGCTATGACCCCTCAGAAGCAGAAGAAACTTTCGACAGACTGCAACTAATGAGTAATGACGAGAAAGGTCTAGAATTTGATAATGAATCCATTCTAAAGAAGAGTATCATTACGCCTGATTTCATGCGGAGGGAAAGCATACCTCCTTACAAGGTTAGCAAGTATAGACTGAAGAAGCAGCGGAAGATAGAGAGGGAGAAGAAAACAGGAGAAGGTAAAGTTCTGTGCACCTAGTGTGTATTTATCTTATCCAAATTCCGCATAGCATTTCAAAACTTGTATTTAGGTTGGCATGAAATGCACGCACCTGAAATGACCGAAGAACTGGCAAACGAGCTGAAACTGTTGGAAATGCGAGGCTCACTCGACGCTAAAAGATACTACAACGAAAAGAAATCTAAAAAGAAGCCTAAATTCTTTCAGATCGGACGCATCATAGAAGGTCCTGGCGAGTTCTATTCTAGTCGATTGACGAAGAAGGAGAGAAAACGTACAATGGTGGAAGAATTGTTAGCAGATTCGAAATTTCAACGCTACAATAAAAAGAGATTCTTGAAGCTACAATTAACGAGGAGGCGTGGGAAATTCGGGTATAAGAACAAGTATCGAGGGAAATATAGATTCTAATTCATTATAGTATTCAGTTTTGTTTATTAAAATAATCTTTTGCTATGTAACTCTATATTGAGACAGAATGACGTCATGATGAATTGTTACTACGTAACGGGGATTATTAACACTTGTTATTAAGAATATTCGCTATAATTTGATTAGATTTGGAGATGCTAGGAATAATAGAGAGTCTGACCATCTCCCAATTGATGTGGTTTTCACTCCTACTCTGCTTCGGACTGGTCGGCTGCCTGGTGCCAATACTCCCCTGCACCTACCAATGGTTCCTGCTCCACGATCAAGTTAAACAGCAGAAGGCGAAGGATTAATACTAACTTTTATTTGGTTTGGTTTTAAATTAATTTTGTTTCAACTCACTACAAATAGAGGTCACATTGGTAGATTGCAGGATCTGCCCCTCGTGTAGAATGGGCGGGTAGAGTGTCTTGTGGCAAGGCTCTCCCCACCAACGCAATCTAGAGAAGAACACACAATACCATACTGCTGTAAGGATCTTATCAATGTCATATGGTGTACCTAATGGCTAAGCCATCTGGGGGATTCACTGGCAGTCTCCAGTCGACTTGTCCTAAAGTGACGATTAGTGTGCCTCTCAGGGGCCCCTGGACTGAAGGGGGGAGGGAAAGTGGGTCGATAGAACCGGTTACAACTGCTTGTAAAGTTGGAAGCGATTTGCCGGCTATCTTTAGTGACTTCTTCCGTTTTCGCTTGACTAGTTTTTTGCCTTGGTTCTTCTTTGGACTAACAAAATTCAGAGTTTTACTACGCCCGCTGTCCTTGTCACTTTTTGAAATTTTAGGCATTCTACAATAACTGACAATTGTTCCTCACAAATTTCATACAAAAACCACAATAAACTAGTAAACAAGATAATATCCTTTGTAAAAGTAAATAACTAATATATATATATAGCTATGTATAGTTTAGGCAAAAATAATTTTATTTTAAATATAATATGCATAATTATGCTGACACTTTAGAAACTAGTTCATCAGGTACACACTCATAGCATTTATGAAGGTTCATTTTTTAAGTTTACTGCGGCAGTCATCACAGCAACCATCATTCTGCAAGATTACTTTCTCAAAACAGTGCAGGCAGTAGTATAAATCCTGCTGACTGCTATCGCTGTAGCATTGGGGACACACACAGTGATGAGCATCTTCTTCTCGACCAGTTTGAGGCTTGTCTTTGACTTCTGTTTTCTTCTTCTTTTTCCTTACAACAGTTGAAACCTTTTCCAGGAGACTACTGCTTGATTCCTCCTCAGTTCTTTGTTTAGCTTGGGGAGAATCGGTAAATATTTGGCCCCTGGTATCTATGGGGTTAATAAAACGTGAAGAAGGTATGGGGTTTAGGTGATGAGGATACTGCTGTATAGTAGAGCTGTATGAGGTTCCATATTGCATTGGGGATGGTTGTCCGTTATAAGGAGAGGATAAGGTCTGTCTATAGCAATACTCACACCGAGAAAAACCAGGATTTGCAGGGTTTTTCTTGCATTCCTTACACATGGAAGAAATAGTCGGTACCGTTGAGTTGTACGTAGTTCCATATTGCTTTGAGGGTGGTAATCCGTTCATTGAAAATGATATGGTCTGTCTATAGCAATACTCGCACTGAAGATAACCAGGATTTGCAGGGTTTTTCTTGCAATCGGTACACATGGGGGGAGTACCCGCTAGAGGACTCTTATCTCCACTTTCTAATTTAGCTATACAGCTTTTACAAACATCTTTATCCGTTTCATAAAAAAATTGGGAGCACATAATGCATATTTTCTCACCAGTAGGCATACCCACGCCACTCTGGAAGCAATTTTCACAGAGTTCGAATCCTGGGTTCGGGGGTTTACCACACTTTCTACAGCTTGAATAAGTGTATCCCATCTTGCTTTTTGTATAGCATTCCTGGCACCATTTGAAGTTGGGATTGCATTTGTTTACTTTGCAACTTGAGCATATCCGTTTGTTGCTTGTTGCCATAAAATACTATGTATCTGTAATAAATGAACTGGAAACGTTTGTTTATGAGAAGAATTAATATAAAAGTTTGATAGCTCAGTTTTGTACAAGTAATAATGAAACAAATCGAAAAGAAATACAAATATTAACAACCAATGAGATATCAGACTTGATTCTCGAAGCTTATTAAAGCATCAGAATAAGTATTTTTCTTAAAGCCTAGAATTTATAATTATCTTTTTTCAATGGCCAGCTCAGGTTTCACTAGTCATATCGGAACTCTACGAGCTAAAGAAGGCCTGAACGTCAAGATCATTCAGCTAGTGGACAAACTCGAGACGAAAGATCTAAAACGACTAGCGTTTCTTTTTCGAATCAATGAGAGGGAATGGGAGAGTGTGTTTGGAAAGCTGAGTTTAGCTGGTCTTAGGCTTATGCAGCTTTTATCCAAAGAACATCGACTCTGTCTGAAATTATTGAGCGAACATTTACAGTGCTGTAACAAATGGGTACTATCTGAAGAAATAGACGATCTCCTAAACAGTGATGCGGAGTTTTGTGAGAATGACGAGTTGCTATATCAGAAACTCGCTCTAGCACAGGGAAAGGGGCAGCCAAACACAATGGATGCTGACCCTAAACTACGGGTTTTTCTGATTGATAAAACAAGCGAATTGAACGCAGAAGTATTTTCAACCCTAAAACAGTACTTCGAAGATTCTATTCCAGATTCAGAAATGCAGGAACTGAAAGATAACGTTGATCTCTACAGGTCTCTTTCTAAACGTCTAGCTCTCAACTTGGGGATAATCAGGGAAGCGTTTTTGATGTCAAACGAGGTTGAAATCGCTGACAGTTTTGCGAGTTTCATAAAGGAATGCCACTTGTAAACTATACATTGTACAATGGAGTGTGTACATTCTTTATTAAAGATCCAACTTCTTAATAAATTATAAGAAATATCAGACAAATAACTGAAATCAGGCAATGATTTAACTGTCAATTCAAATAGAGTACATAAAGTATTGATATTGTGCAAAACAATTTAATAGAATCACCACTATAAGTTACCGATGAAAATGTATCACGAACTACAAGCTCCTCCGTCAATATATACATGTCTGCTAGACAATACAATCTTGTGCCGTGTAAGTTATAACATAAAATAATGTATGATACCAGACCTATGTATAGAGGATAGGCGTTTTAATATAAGTCAGGGAGATTGCTTTGGTTAAATCCTGTGGATTCCTTCGTTTCCCAGTACCCACCCTTGTACTTGTGTATGAGCGTGTTAGTACACGGGTCGAATCGCTTTTCAAACCATTGCGGTTTATACTCTGATTCTTCGTGAAGTTTCCTTGCATCTTCAAACTCCCCTTTTTGCTCCAACTCAAGTGCTTTCGCGGCTAAAGCTTCCCTTGCGCGGCGCTTCGCTCTTTGTTTTTCTTCTAATTTGTGTTTGATCACGTTCGCCTGATCAAAATCTCCATTTTCCATCAGCCTCTGGTCAGGCCTGAGTCTAGAGTCAGTTGGAGCAACGCCAGGCTCGGGTTCATTTAATAACAAAGCGAAATCGGTGAAATTGTACATATCCTCGTGGAGTTTGTGCTCTACCCGTGTCCAGCACCGTCTATACTCTCCAATCTCTTCAATGTCGTCTGCTCCAAAGGTCACTGGAGCGTATTCCATGAACTCGTCCCAGTAACCGCGTAAAACGAAACGTTTTATCTTATTTCCATCGTATATCGCCCCTGTAACTCTTCTATGCCTCTCACGTGAGAAGTAACTACAGAAGAAACAGATTATAAATAAAATGCAGACCAATAGTCAAACTCAAATTTAGGTTACCTGTATGCGATGTATTTGAGAACACATCTATCTTTAGTTTTGTGGTTAATAATCTCCATTTCACCATGTTGATCTATCCATAACCTCCCCACGATAATGTTATGTACGGTCGTGGTGACCTTTCTCCAGGTGTAGTGATTCCCACTTTTGTAGAAAACGAGATGGCCTACCCCCTGTGGAATCACGGTGAGGTACTTCCCACGGAATTTACTCGAGGCAGTGAAATCTTGCCAATGGAGCCAGTCCTTGTGTTCTGCATACATTGCGAGTGCTGGGGGATGATGGCTGACCTAAGCAAGTTTTGGAGATAAGAAAAACTGTCAATTTGCAATTTCTACACAGAAACTAAATCTAAAATTGTTCAGTGCCTACAAGCTTGAATATTGAATAATGGACTCCGTTGCATTTAAAGTGTTTGAGTCATAAACACGTTGACAGAAATAGACAACGTGCAAAAACTGAAATGATCGAACTTCAGATTCCTCTCGAAAGATAAAAAACTTTATACAGTCAACTCCGCTTAATCGGGACAAGTCTCCAGGAACGAAATTGTTCCCATACATAAAAGCTAATACTAAATTGCATCGGTAAATTGGGATCTCCGCTTAATCGGGACAAAATTCCCGGGACCAAAGTGACCCGATTAAGCGGAGTCACCTGTATATATATATTTTTAGGAATGCTTGAATTCCTCACATACTTACTTGCTCCATCAACACTCTCCATCCCATTTCGTTCCTACGATCGCACTCATACGTCTCCCCAAGCAGTGGGTTGAACGGCTTGGTCGTCCGATCAATCGTCGTGCTGTAGGCACTCGTCGTGAATCCAGCGACAAAGCACATCTGTTCCAGTGAATTCTTCTCATTAGCTGCCGCATCGAGGATGTTACTGTATTCGAATTCTTCCAACAGACGTTGTAGGAGAGATAGAGGCTCATTGAAATGTACTGGCATAGGAATCTTGGATAGATCCTTGCCAATGCATTTTTTTAGAATTGCCCAATAGCTTAATCTATATGAGATAACGTATGTAAGAACATTTTCACACCTTTGAATGTAACAATTTTCCGTAATATTGACTCAAAAACTTACTTTACATTGGGTTTAGGTATTATAGCCGTTCTTCTATTAGAAAGAGACGGAGCACATTTCAGGTTTTTTATGAAATTTTGCGAGGGCTCCTTCGGTGTATCAATATCCCTGTTTAGACCTTCAGGCCCAGGCTGATAGTACGCACTCGGTCCATCGGTGCAAATTCCATTCGCAGAAGAATCCCTTTCACACCCAACACTGCCCTTGCTTCGCCCCCTATACTGCGGGGGGAGTAGGTTTGGCACTAGGAGAGGTTCTTGCTCTAAATATTCAGGCTCAATCGTGTCACTAGAAAAAATCCATTCTTAAAATGTTACTTATTAGCATCATACATATTTTAATACGTACGTGTGTATTAATACAGTCAACTCCGCTTAATCGGGACAAGTCTCCAGGAACGGAATGGTTCCCATACATAGAAGTTAATATTAAATTTCATCGGCTAATTGGGAACTCCGCTTAATCGGAACAAAATATCCTGGACCCGATTAAGCGGAGTCACCTGTGTAATATATCTTATTTTATTAATGGTTACCTAGTAGCTGCATCAAAGAATTCATCATCGTCGTCATCATCTGAAAATGTGTTCGGCATAATGGCGCCATATGTGGGAGGGATAGTATCACCCTTGCTGATGCTCTCATTGGGATCCCAGTCCAACCCGTTGTGTCCTCTGTGTAAACGAGGGTTAGCGCCACTCATCACTGTGATCGGTTCTGCTAGTGAGTTGTTGCTATCGCTCAGAGTGAACTCTGTCCCTTTGGGGGTATAAAGCCTCTCGGAAGGCGGTATTTTTCCACTCTGTTCTTTCTCTAAACACTGTCTTTCAAGCTCGACCAGTTGAGTTGCTAAGGATTCCATTTGGTTGACTAGTTCTTCTCTTTGAATTTCTTCTTGCATATAAGTCTTCTGGCACCTAAAATGCACATCCATTGAATTATATTCATACTCGGGTGCACGAGTATTTTCAGTGTGAACAATAAACTTCCAATTACAATCGGATCGTAATTGAAAATTTGTTATTATTTAATGATCCAATTCCATAATGAAATACATCTATAATTAGATAAATTGTGCAAGAAATTTCATCTCACACATAATTATTTCTAATGGAGATAATGGAGATGACATGACATGTCTGAGGAGACAACTCGTGATGCTTAATACAATGATTTTGAGTTAGAATCACATTTAGTTTAGCCTAAAACAACCATATAAACTATCCTTCTAAATGCATAGTCTCGTGAATATCGTGTTACTCGGGAAGGTTAAGCAGCCACTCATGTTTCATTCTGTTGCCACATATCTTTCCCACTTTCTCGTTGCAGAAGTATTTAAAAATATTTCTGTAATTATACTTATGTTACTGATAATCTTAAAAGTTAATAAAAACAAGGAACTTGTGTATTCGAATAGTTTAATCGATAAAGAGAATGTCCATTTGGGAAGCAGCTTGCCAAAATATAAATTCCTCAAAAATAATGATGAATGATGACCTATTTATCTGTGTTTCGTTATTGTGTAAGGTTTAACTATAGGTGACATCAATGATGTGCACCCTTTATATGATTACTAATCCCACGTGGTTGTTATTCCATCATACTTCGTCTAACTTACGTGCTGTGGAAGAATTCCATCATAATTAATGACAATTGTAAGATTTGGTTTGAAAAACTGAGGTTTTCAAAATACAGATATGATACCTGCAATTGGGCTAATAAAACAACTTAAACTTGACTTGTATAGACTTACTTTTGATACGTTTCATTCGCACATTCGTAATATTCATTCGCCTTTTTGACTAACGTTGTCGCTGTGAGAGAATAAAGAGTGAATTTCTCTTTTAAAACTGGACTCAGATGCTCCAATGCATCTCCTGTGTTTATAACCTGCAGCAATTGCTGCCCCTTTCTTTGGAGTGAGTCATAGTTACTTTGAAAGTCCTGTAGTCTGTTCTGCAATACTTCTAACGGGGACTCAGTGCCTTGGCTTGAATCCGTCTCATAGCGAGGGATAGGATACTCTTCGTCTGTAGCTCTGATAGCCTATTTGAAATAGCGTTAAAAATATGAGTTTTAGAAAATTGTTATTACAATAGGAAACGAACAAAGTTTTTTGCCATATCCAATTCTGTCACCCATTTCTGCTTCTCTTCTTCATTGGACGCCTTTAGGTGAAAGACTTGACTTGTCCCGTTCCTTACGACGAAATAAGTTTTACTCAACGTTTCAATGTAAGCGCCGGACAGATTGATAGAACCCCTGCAAGTGTGGGCGATGTCCTCTTTGCTACGGTAATAGGAGAGTGCACCATCATTCAGGACAAACCATCTTTTCTGATAGCCTTTAATGTAGTTCGTCCATTTCCATAGCAAGCCTTTCCTGAAATGGATTCCGTTCGACGGGACAGGAGACATGTGATCTCCGGGTGGAGTCCCTGGCAACGATCCGGCTGGGTTATTGGAATCCTTTGTTTTAGTCAATCTTGGAGCTCTCCTTATCTTGGGTGGTGCCGGACTTACAAGCACCAGCGGGTGGTTTATACTTGGCTGAGACTCCTGATTTATCGACATTTTCTGCTGCTGATCAACTACTAAACTAAAACGTTTTCTCTTGTTAAGTTTCATTAGGAATTGTGAACTTCAGAGATAATATGTAGGGGCATAGCGGTCTGGCTTCAATTTATACGAATACAATTTTCGAAGTCAACAAAATGTCTTTTCAAACTAAATCCAACTCTTTTATCAGTCTACTACTCTTTTAGTCCGCCAACTAGTATGTACAGGAAACTATTTAATAAATGGAAGTAGCGATATCGATACGAAATTGAATTGACGAGAGTGACAATGCTGACGGATTCAAGAGTAGATTATACTAAATTAATTAATACATATATGCATACTCTAATCCAATCGGAAAGATTAAGGATAAGTTGCAATAATATTTGTATTATTTTCGCACAGAAGAAGTAATATTGGTGAATAAGTTTAGAAAAAGTATTTTATAGAGTACAGTGTTGTTGGAAAGTAAGTGATTCAAATTTAACATAGAGATCACATTTCAGGGCACACAACATGGCCTTTGTTGCAACATATTCATAAGGATTATTTAATCAGGATCAATTACTAATTTCGCAAACTAATGTTTCTTACTTTTCAAGAATTTAATATTTAACATTTTGTTGAAAGAAAATATTTAGTCACAAACTAATGGCAAAGTACAATTGGATAAGCCAGATCAGTGTTTTGCGTTGAGGCACGCTGGAATTTCGATTTTATGGTTTTATCCAGTTCAATTATTTGAATACATACTTGTTCGAATAAATCAGCTCTCATCTTTTGTCGAAGAGAGGATTCAATTCACGGCAAAGCTTAATACTTCCCTCATTAGCATTTAGAAAATTTACAACATTTGGGACAAAAAAGTCTGTAAGTAAATTCCCGTTATAAATTATTTGAAGAACTGCTGCATTATAAATACAAACAACTTCGATAAAAAAAGCTTAATACTCGTAGCTAATGAAAAAAAAAATTATTTGCTGGTTTAAATATACATAAATCAAAATTTTAAGTAATTTATTATAATTAATATAGTTTAGAACTTTGAGTGTATTATCCATAATATTATTATTAAAATGAAGCATAAAATCATTATAAATGCTATGATCAGCAAGAAATACTTACTCTTGCAGATGATTGAACTGGCAGTTAAAACATGTGAATAACTTTGCTTCCAAGTATTAATCTGGAAATATAATATGTGGCCATAGAACTTAGTATAAATGCATGAATACATCCTACTCATCATGGGGCGTGTCTACAATTGTTCTATTAATCATTCAGTGTTAGTTGAACCCCAAATAATCAGACACCTGCACAATGGGAATGCTAATCACCTGGAAACATTAACCATTTAACTATTTAATTAAAATGTAGGAGGAATTTGTTCGGGACATTTATACTGCAAATGCTAATTCTTAAATTCTATCTTTTTAGTCTACGCATCCATTTATCAGCAATTTTGGTAACTCGACCCTTCTGTGGGTTTGTACATTTGCCTTAGACAAGGTCTAGACTAATTGAATTATAATTTCAAAATGCCTTTGAGGTTCTCAAGATGAACTATCAATTTTAAAACTAATTCTGATTTTTAAGTTTCACAAGTGTGCCAAGGTTACTCAATGCAGAATTAATGCAGAATTTTAGTTCTGATATGTGGTCCATGCTATTTCTCCATATATTCATCGTGGATCACTTCTCCTTTTGCGTTTTTGATACGAACTCTTCCACTCGGATATCTCGTCTCGTTCGTACCGTCTTTAAACACTATTTTACAAGTCCCGTCATCAAAATCGCGTTTTTTGTACTCTGTTGTTAGAGTATCTACAAACCCAGATGGGTTCCAAATCACAGTCTTGTTACCATCCGCAGTTTTCTTCCGCACAGTGCCATCTTTATATGTGACTTTCTCTGACCCATCCGCGAATAAAATCGCTTTATTTCCGTCAGGAAAGAACATTTCCTTAGAACCATCTGTGTTCATTATTTCTCGCTGTCCAGTTGAATACTCGAATATTTCTTTTCCGCCTGTATATTTCGTTTGTTTTGTTCCGTTTTCAGCAAAGAAATAGACTGTCTTATCCTCCGACATAGTTTTAATATCACCATTGGACAAGTATAGAGTGACCATTTTGCCGTTAGGGGATATGAGTTTGCGAGTATTGTTAAAGTAGATAATCTCCGTGGGCTTATCGGGTAAAATCCTCTCACTCAGTTTATCAGCATGTGCCAATATGGGAGTGGAGTTTATATATGATTTGCTTGCCTCTGTAGAATCCGTCTCGTTGACCGTATTAGGCGAGCTTATGGGCTGAATCTGCTCTTCATGAGTAGATTCAGAGCTCGAATCTGAAAAGATCTGAGTCGACTCTTCCATCACTTCAGATTGTGCCCACGAGAGTTCCTCAGGAGAATCCGATTTCACTTTCTCAAAATTTAGCTTCGTGCGCGCATGTCCGGAATTCGAGGTTACTTTATCGGCTTTTGATTCCCATTGCGTGAGTCGTATAGACTCTAATAGCTTATTCTGCTCCTTCGACTCATCTCGTTCGAACTCGACCTGGCGAATGTTATCTTTCAGTCTTTGTACGATGCTTTTATGCTTCGTCTCCTTCTCACGTAAAATCCCTTGCATTTCACTCAACTGCTCCCGTAAATTGTCGATCTCTTGCTTGAGCAGCTTACTCTCGGACGTTTGATGAGCTTGTTTGTATTGCTCTAGTCGTTGGCGCTCTCTCTTCACTACCAACATCTGGTTTTGATAGTCCTTCTCCATGCGGTCTAGCTCAGATCTTTTGTATTCTTCAAACTCGTCCACTTTCTGCTTGTACTCACTGCTTATCCTCTTCTTCTCTTCCTCCTCTTTCCGCAGGCGGGCATTCAGTCGCTGGTATTCTGTTATTTCATTCTCCAACTCTTCCACTCTCTCTTGTAAGAGCGTAGAAATCTCTCCGCTGTTTTCCTTTGGAGCAGCGACTTCTTCTTGACAATTGCTTCGATAGTTCGTGGCATTATAAGGGATTGGGGGCAATTTCATACAATTTTCTGGTAATTGAGTTTTCGTTTCCTTCACAACTCTGAAATCATGCAAGTTATCCTCCAATGCATCTGTCCATCCCTCGTCATCTTCAAATCTCGCTTCGTTGAGAGGGTTTTGGTAGGCGCTACTGTTCGCGACTGATAGCGGACTCATGAGGTTAGGAACAGACACGGGCTGCTTCTTAGTAAATTGTTTCGCCCTCTCCCCTAGAGCGTGAAAGGCCGGACTATCCATTGGCGCATTTAAATCCAGGTCGAAACTGGTGTCCCCATTAACGTGAGCTTCTATCAAAGCCTCTAATGCTTCAAACTCTCTCAGATCTTCTTGCTGCTGGATATCATTCCGCATGATTCCCTGCAATACAGAGTCGTTACTCGACACACGGAACAGCCTAGAAAGGGGATCTGCTCCAGGGTTGAATTTATCCTCATCTTCTGTCTTGAAACCAACTGCCCCAGGCCGTATTTCAGTAGAGAAGGGGGGCGTTTGGAATTCGTGCATCTTAGTATTCACTGGCGTTCCCTTCATGTAGGATGGGGGAGTGAATGGGATGGGAGAAATGCCTTTAGATTGTTGTGGCAAATGTTGTGGTGATGTGTTGATTCCATGAGAGATATGATTTGTGATCTTTTGATGTGGTTTGGGTATTGAATTGGCTGTTCGATTGGCCACGACGCGTTTCATGCCATCTTCTCTACCCATGGGAATAGATGGTTGTTTTGTAACTGGCTTAGCTCTAGCTTTCGCACCCGGTGAAAACCTAGCAGTGCCCTCCCCTTTACGCAAAAACTTCCGTTTCGGTTTATCAATCGGTTTTACATCCGGCACTATGTACTGTTGGGGATTCTCCTCGAAATTGGATCCAGCTCCTTCCAAGTAGTGCTGCTGCATCGAACGTCCCGATTCTGTATCCGAGAGTTGGGGTGTGGGAATTGGACTGTAATGGGACGTGTCTTCACCCGTTTGATCGATAGACGTGCGAAATTCGAACGAAGAATCAAGAGAATCGCAATCTGACATCTTTTGAGTAAATAAAAACAAAGAAATATAGGAAACAATCTCTAATTCGAATAAAACGTAAAATAACCATTAATAACTTAACAGCAAATCTTCCATAAAACCAACTAAGTGAAAATTTGAACGAAAAGAAAATAATAATCAAATTTAGAGAAATAAACAGTCATATTTCCATTTTGAACAAAAAGAACAGTCATAGTTTCATTTAGTAAACATTGGTTGCTAGGAAACAGGTTAAAGGATTATAGTGTGCCTTATGTTGCTAGGCAAACACTAAAAGGAATGTATGGTGCTTATATAAAAAAGAGCAGTCATAGTTCCAATTTAAAAATAAGTCAACTCGAATTTAATAAAAAAAGAACAGTCATAGTTCCAATTTAACCAAAAAGAGTCATAATTCCAATTTAAAGAAAAAGAACAGTCATGGTTCTAATTTACTGAAAAAGAGCATAGCTCCAATTTAACGAAAAATAACAGTCATAGTTCCAATTTAACGAAAAAGAACAGTCATAGTTACAGTTTAAAGAAAAAGAACAGTCATAGTTACAATTTAAAGAAAAAGAACAGTCATAGTCCTAATTTAACGAAAAAGAACAGTCATAATCCCAATTTAACAAAAAGGAACAGTCATAGTTCCAATTTAACGAAAAAGAACAGTCATAGTTCCAATTTAACGAAAAAGAAGTCATAATCCCAATTTAACGAAAAAGAAGTCATAGTCCCAATTTAACAAAAAGGAAGTCATAGTTCCAATTTAACGAGAAAGAACAGTCATGGTTCTAATTTGAGGAATGTACGTTGCTAGTCAACCTTTTAAAGAAATGTAGGGTGCCCTTATGTTGCTATATAACCATTTAATGGAATGTACGATGTTCTTTGTTGCTGTGGAAATATAGGGTGCTCTTATGTTGCTAGGCAAGTACCGAAAGGAATGTAGTATGCTTTATACAAAAGAGTATAGTTCAAATTTGATTAAATAAAGGAATGTTTTTGTCATTATCTTGTCATTAATGTGGCTCAGGTAGCCATAAAGGAGTGTAAGGTGGTCTTAAGTTGCATCTGAGGTGTTAGTAAGATTAAAAGGAAGTAATATTTCGGTGATTATTAAGATCTTTATTCGAACAGCACAGTTAAAATGACTTTAAATATAATAATTTAATAATAAAGTGTTAGGTTATAAAATAATAGTTTCGGGTTTATATCTGTAAAAATATGTTTTTATACGATAATCCAATTAGAGAAATTGCTCAGTGGAAATGCGCTCCAACTCCATCTTCTCGTGAAGCAACATTTTATATTTGTTCTGCAACTGACTATACTCCTGAATCTTTTCATTGAACGCCTGTGCTGAGATGGAACTATTGGGATTTGAGGAGGAATTGTATTTGTCTATTATCACACGGAGTTGTTTGATCTCTTCTTGGTGGATTAATCTCTCTTCGCTGAGAACTTTGAGCCTCTTTTGAAGTTTGGAAAGAAGGGCTAGTGCTTGTACAACTCTAGGATCACTCATCACATCCTCTTTCGCGCTCTTTCTCTCCTCTTCTAAGGTGTGAATATAATCGCGAAGACCATCATTATCAGATTCTAACGCTTTCATTGCCTTTTCGTTTCTTTCTTTATCACTAGCTTGCTTTGAATGCGGTTCTCGCTCTAACTCTTTCTTTACTCGCTTGCCTCGAATCTATCAGTAATGCAAACGAATTTAAAACAAGAAAGTATTGAAGAATCGATCTAATTATTCACCTGATTATCCTGTTCCATCAGTCTCGTCTTTTTCTTTTCAGCTTCTAATTTATGCTCCATCTCTCTAACTCGCTTCCTTAGGTCCTCATTCGCGATTTTTAACACCTTCAACACACTATCCACGGATTCCTTCTTCGGATTCGCGATATCAACCAGACAGCTCATGCTACTTCCCATCCGTTTCTGTGTCATGCAACTTCTGCGTTGTTGACCTGACAGAAACATTAGTAAGCACTTGTGTTATTTGCCATTCTAAATACATATACAGTCGACTCCGCTTAATAGGGTCACATCGGTCAGGGGACATTTGCCCCGATTAACCGAAAATATTTTGTATTAGCTTCTATGTGTGAGAGCTATTCCGGTCCTGCCAAAAGTGATTAAGCGGAGTCGACTGTAATTAAAATTATTTATAAAAGATAACAAGAGAAGTAGTATAAAACATTTTAATTCAGAAATGAACAACAAACTATTACTGACTGGATGCAATCCCCACTATAGAGTGCTGGTGCAGCTCCTCAGCTAGCTGATGAGTCAGCTCGTGCTCGAACTCAGATTGGGATGCTAACCTGTCCTTGTCCCGCCGCACCAGCTGTGCATTCTGCTCCCGCACGGCGCCCAGCTCGCTACTGACGCGCTTAAGACTGGACTTGAGTTTCTCTATCTCTGCTTGCTGGGACCTGTGACTGGCTGCTACAGCCTGCTGCACTCTGAGCTGAGAGCTGTCTTCGCTCTCCTGCCGAGCTCTGGCCACCGCGTGCGACCTGTTGAGGCTCGATTCCTTTGTCGTGCGCTGTAAACTGGACTGGAGCTTCTGTATTTCGGCATTCAACTGGCGGGCCTTGAAAAAAAGTAAATCAAGCCAATTCTAGAAGAAGCTTCTTTCCGATCTGTTTAAACTTGAGAGAACTTTTTAAATATGTGTTATAATAATATTAAAATTGAAATTGGACTACCTCTTGTTTATGTTTGATCTCAGAATTCTTGATGACGTCATCTTTTTCTTCTGCTTTCTTCACAGCTGATTCCAGCTCTTTTTCCACTCTCCTACAGGTCTCCTCTAACTTCGATATTTTAAGCGCATAACTTTCTTCAAGGCGTGATAAAGCGCGACTCTTCTCTTCTGAGAGTGACTGTTTCATTTGCAACACTTCTTCATTGTGAGTTTGGGATAAATCCTCTTGGATTTTCGCGACAGATAGCACTTTTTCTCTGTGATGCAACTTCTGTGTTTTATTCAACATCTCATTTGTCTCACTCTCCTTCCGATTTTGCTCAACAGCGAAGTTTCTTGCTTGTTCTTTCATCTTTTCGTTCATTTCTTGCAGAGCTTTCTCTTTGTCGCCGATTTGGCAGTTTAAAGTATATATTTCTGCAGTCTTTGACTCGATTATCCGTTCAAGATTCGACAACTTTGAATCTTGCTCCATCACTATGGACTTATAACGCTCGGCGATTTGCTTGATTTGAAAGATTTCATCTTCATTTGGTTGTTTGATTTCGCTTTGAAGTGATATATGCGATGCTAGATTTACTTTTTCAGATTGCATTTCACGAATTTTATGCTGCAAATTTGACACCTGAATTTTCATATTATGAATGAGATCCTGATGCTCTTTCTTTGACCTTTCTAACCTTTGTTTCGCGACTACCTCCTTATTCGCATGCTCATCTAACTCAGTTTTGTGTTGAAGAGTTTGTCTCAGAATCTTGTTCCGTAAACTGTTTATTTCCTTCTCAGACCATTCAGTATTGGAGTGTGAAAAGTCGCGCATCGGAGTCATGAAGACCTCCTGCGGAGAGGGAGGTGTCAAAACAGGCTCCGAGGTTAGAAGTGAAGCGGGTTGGAATCGTGACGTCATTTTATGGCGTGGAGTGGAGTTCATAGGCGTAGCACTAGAATCGAATAAATTAAATTCCACATTCTTCTCTCGCCTATCATTCACCAGTTCATTTTCCTCGTCAGTGAGATAGCACTCTACAGATCTACCGTTTCTATGACCCAGACTGTCTAACACTCTATCAATATCTCTGCGTAGAGTGACGTCATACTCAAGTGTGCTAGAGGGTACAATCCTGATGGGACTGGTGTGAGTACTGTCAAGGAATTTAGGCGCCACTTCCTCCTGTATTAGCTGTAGCAGTCCGCTCTGCTCAGATCTTTGCTGTGAAAAGATTTCATCGTGTTGTTCTAACTCGGTACGGATACCACGGATAAACTCATCTGTGTCATCGCTGCTTGAGGACATTAAAACACAGAAATTGAGCTACGAGGATATTAAAGAATTATGCACGGTAAAGATTAGGAAATTTGTCTGAAAAGAACTAAGCAAATAAGCGTATTGTTTAATTTAGAAAATCCACAAATGTTTCATCATTTGCAATAGCATTAAATAAACCTTCCATAATATTAGACGACGAGAATGTCCAATGATTTCAGTCCATTGAATCATCTTTTCGCGTTTTCTTCGACCGAATTTGCTCAATTTCTCTGTCAGTGCCATAGTCGTAGTAATGAGAAGTCAACTCCTGCACCCATTCGAACTCGATAGGCGTTATCTTATTGATGTACACTATCTCCTTCGAACGACTCATTTCATGGAAAACCACCCAGGCAGGCCTTTTCATTTCTCGCGAAAAACAGCTTGAAGGGTGTATTGACAACTTCACACCTTCACATCTCACAGATCTGTACACCCCTCCACCTATCAACTTTGCTAAGTTTGGAAACATCCCTGAATATATGCACTTGCGCAGGAGAATGTCATCGCCATTCGCGCTTTTTAACTCCACTCCAAACATTTCTAACACCTTCACTAACGTCTCACGTATGCGGCAGGCATGATTCAATGCTTTCCAATTCAGATACGCTTCCCTACACCACTCAATCTTCTTCCCTTTCTCACAGAAAGCTAGATACGCATTCAGCAGTGTCAAGATGTCTCCTCCATCCACTTGGAATCTGGCATGCGCTCGCGCTGCGTCATAATTCTTATTTGGTGGTCGCAGCAACACATTACGGACTAATAGCAGAGAAACGATTGAACAAACTTCCTCCGAGCATTCCAGCCCACAGGAAGTGAAGAGAATCCGACTGAGTGTGGGGTGTAGGGACATCTCTGCCATGCGGAGGCCGAGCGGTTTCGTGAGGTCTCCATTCCTGTCTATAGCTCCGAGTCCGAACAGCAGCTCCAGGCCTCTGGCCATGTTGACAGCTGGCGGTCTGGTGAGGTAGGGGAATCGGACAAGGTTGTCCACTCCCAGCGCTTTTAAACTGAGCATGACGGGAGCTAGATTGACGCGTAAGATCTCGGGCTGAGTCTGCTTGGAGAGGGATTCGAATGAATCGCGAGTGTAGAGACGGAATGCTTTGCCGGAGCGAATTCGCCCAGCGCGACCGGCCCTTTGGTCTGCGGAATTTCTCGAAATTGGAACTGTAGCGACGAATTCTGTGTCTGAAGGCGCATGATAGACATTCATCTTCACAAACCCACAGTCTATAACGTACACCACACCAGGGATAGTGACGGAACTTTCAGCTATGTTAGTTGATAGCACAATCTTACGCACACTTCCTCTATCGTGAGAAGGCTTGAAAACTTTAACTTGTTCTAAAGTAGGCAGCGAAGCGTATAAAGGATACACTGTAAGGTTAGAACTGCGCTTTTTCACACTCTCAGTGTCTCTTATTGTCTGCTCTACAGTGTTGATCTCTCGTTCGTCGGTTAGAAAGACCAGGACATCCCCAGGTGGCTGTTTCTTATGAATTTCGAATATCAGTTCTACAGTGGCTGTGACGTAATCTGCAACTGGTAACTTGGTGTAGAATATCTCAACGTTACAAACACGCCCCTCTATGCCATACACCACGCAAGTCTCACTCTTTCCATCTGTCTTGTGGAGTTCGAAGAAATCCTTGAATTTTTGGGATTCTAGCGTCGAAGATGAGATTATAATCCTCAAATCTTTGCGTAGTTTTATGATTTTACGCAGCAGAGAGAGTATTATTTCTGTGTAGATGGATCTTTCGTGCGCATCATCAATCATTACCACAGAATAATTGGACAGGAGGGGATCCCTCATTAGTTCTTGTAGAAGAGAGGTGTCTGTAAGAAGTTTTATTCTCGTCCTCCCTAACGTCACGTAGCTATCGAACTGAATGCGATACCCGACTGTCTCACCTATGAGATACAATCAGTAGCTTCAAAGTACTGTCAATAGTTGTATTTTATTCTTCATGGAATTCCACATAAATAAAAATAAAAGAGACTTGCCTATATTGCATCCTAATTCTTCTGCAATCCTATGCGCAATACTCAGTACCCCTACGCGCCTAGGCTGAGTTACTCCGATGATCTTGTCCGACTGGCACCATCCCCCCTCCAGCAGGTACTGCGGTATCTGTGTACTCTTCCCTGATCCAGCCTCGCCCACGATGATCACCACTTGAAACTTGGAGACTAGGAAAAGGATGTCTGACTTTTTCTGAGTGATAGGTAGACACTGTCGTTGGTGCTGTATGGATAAGTGCTTATTCGGGTTGTAGGCTACTACTTGGCCAGCCTCACACGCTATGCCCTGTCTCTCTTCTTCCAGAGAGGCTAAGTCACCAGGTTTGAGGAAAGTCCGACTTGAAGTCATTCATTCGATCTACAGTTGCAGAGTATTTAGGTTAAAACCAGGGTTTAGCCATGGTTTTCACGCTTTGAGACTAAAGTATAGTGAAGCAAGGTGATACGTGATATTATTCGGAGAATCAAGACTTAGGCACAATGGCTTCTAATCAGAGCAAAGCTAGAATAAGTAAAAGAACAAGCAATATTTGGACTCGATTGAGTTTCACAGTTTGTTCTCATGTCTTCGAATTATATCAATTTGTTTATACAAGGTGTGAGGGTAGGGTGAGCAGATGACACTTTTTGCCCTGAATCTGGACAGACCATCTTTGTTGAAAATTGGGAAATGTCCAGTTTTTTTTGACAAGGTTTTGGTCATACTTAATTTTTCGGGCAAACTCCAGGTGAGAGGGCTAGGATATCAGGAACATGTCTCCTAAAGCAACCAGTCCGTAGGACACAAATTGGGAGAGGTTACTTTGGTATATGGCGTAAGATTGTCTGACATCCAAATGCATAGAAATTCGTGGCCTTTAGAGCATATAATTACTGTCATGGGGATGATGGGGTTAATCAAAATGAGAATTATTATTTAATATTGATATTAAATTGACATAACAATTGAATTCAATATAGAACCATGAACTCGCAGTTTTTCAATTAGTTTTGGCCAAGCGGACCGACATCTCACCTTCTGATGTCAGCATTCTGAGCGATTATGCGAATAGATATAAAGGAGATGTTTAGAATATTTTCATATCATTTAGCTATTCTACAAAGAATTCTTAGTATGTTGTTTTTGATTCCAATTTGCTATTGGTTCCATTAGGAACCGACTCAACACGTAGGTCCTAAGAATTGATTAGCTTTTAATTTCACTAGGACTAGCTAAATTAGCCACTTATTATATCAGCATTATGTTATCTCCGAATAAACCAAAAGCCTCAAACTCAGTATTTCAGCGAGTTTTGGAATTTAGTATTGTGGAGGGTCACCTTTTGCTTAGCTATCAGAGATGCCATATAAAATTGTTTGTTTGTGAACCTCTGTGCCTGGATTTGGAACCTAGAGACAGTGAGTTAGTTTCAGATTCGTAGTTTGGAAAGTCGGTCAATTAATTACACTCAAAAATGCGCAAATTGGATTAGTGATAGGATGTCATACACAGCTATTCGAATCGATTGATGCCGTGTACACTCACAATAGCGCCGGTATTTGAATAGGTTATGGTACACTACCATGAACAAACATGTAAAGTCATGCTATATGATGAATAGGCACCACTATAAAGTATAAATTGTTGTTATCTCTTACAACTATTCCATTTTGCTAGCTACCAAACCCCAAGCGATAGTAGTTTGTAAAGCCAAAGTTTTTCACCACATTTTCACCGCTACAGCAGGAAATTATTCAAACTATCAAATGGAAACGCACGCTCAAATGAACTCAGGCGTGAGTGAGCTGTATGTGGGCCAGGGAAAATATAAGTTAGGGAAGAAGATCGGAAGCGGTTCTTTTGGAGACATTTATTTAGGTGAGTAAGCTCTTTTCACGCTTTATAACTTTAATCATAAAAATATTAACACAAAATAAAGATTTCAGGCATTTATATTCTTGTAATTCCACCCATGTTTTTCTTTTGACCCTGCAAAGTTGAATACTCACGTCTCTGTAATTTATCTTACAAATCCACGAATATTTCCTACTTCTCAGGCGAATAAACAATGCTAAATCTTTTAAATTCGCTGCAGAACGCTAAACCTTATTACACACACACACATATATACGTATATATATAATATAAGCTATACTTACACAAATAATTTAGAATACTTCGTATATCTTACCGTTAGGAACACACACTATTACAAGTGAAGAGGTGGCTATCAAGTTGGAGAGTACAAAGGCACGGCACCCGCAGCTCATGTTAGAAGCAAAGTATTATAAAATGATGCAGGGAGGAGGTAGGATTAAGATCTGGATGGCTTAACTTCTTATCATAATTAGTGGGTTGTTTAACTTTCCTGAGTTATTTTTTATGGGGAATAATCGCTAATCGTATGGCCAGATTGAAACAGTATCTAAGATGATATAGCAAATTTTATAATTCTAATGCTAGTTAGTAATGAGCACTTTTAAATCCCATTTCTATCTAGTCGGTATTCCAAGCATAAAGTGGTGCGGTAGTGAAGGAGATCACAACATCTTGATAATGGAGTTGCTTGGACCCAGTTTGGAAGATCTCTTCAATTTCTGTCGAAGAAAGTTCAGCATTAAGACTGTACTGCTATTGGCCGACCAGATGGTTCGTTAGGTAATTCCGGGAGGCTAATGATAACATTGCGTCATAGCGATTTCATTTTTTTCACATAAATGGAGATATCACTAAATCTCTTTATTGTTTTTTGAGAAAAACATATGTGAAAGATTGGTGTGAGATCAGCAATTTTCACTCCGAAAAAATGTACATCATTTGAATAGCACCTGATTCCACAGGATATGACATTAATTCATGTCTATTGCTTTTAAATTTGTTTGTCAACTTTCTGGTTGGTTTTGATTTCCCAATGGACTGGAGGCCGCTAATTAGCCAGACTATCGCCTCTCACTTCGTTATTACCTCGCACAGTTTCGAATTGCATCCTAACTCTCATTCAATTATCAAACCAACACCTGCTAACTAATAATTAGTGTTTTATCGAAACTACTCTTTTAGGTGGCCAAAATCGAATATATTCATAATAAACACTTCATCCATCGCGACATCAAACCTGACAACTTTTTAATGGGTCTGAATAAGAAGAGAAACATCGTCTATATAATTGATTTTGGATTGGCCAAGAAATTTCGTGACCCTAAAACAAACCAACACATTCCTTACAAGGACAACAAGAATTTGACTGGAACAGCTCGTTACGCAAGTCTGAACACGCATAACGGCATTGGTATGTTTCAATTTTAGCATGATATCTTTTTGGCGGTTAGCTATTGTTTCCATATGTCCTTTTACAGTGAATGTCTATGGTGTTAATCATTTACATTTGTATTGATCATATGACCATTGCATTCTCAACGTTTTGCACGTATCTACCATTTCCTTTCCTTCTTGCAGAGCAGAGCCGACGCGATGACCTCGAATCGTTAGGTTATGTCTTGATGTACTTCAACCTTGGTTCTCTGCCCTGGCAAGGACTGAAAGCTGCTACAAAGAAGCAGAAGTATGAAAAAATATCTGAGAAAAAGATGTCCACGCCAATAGAAACGCTATGTAAAGATTTTCCTTGTAAGTTTAATTATTTTCAAGAAAATATGTTAAAACTAAATTGTTTATGCATTTTTTTTTTGTTTGTAGCTGAATTTACGGAGTATCTGAATTTTTGTCGGAGCCTAAGTTTTGAAGATAAACCTGACTACGTCTACCTGAGACAGTTATTCAGGACTCTTTTCCATAACACTGGTTTCAGCTACGATTACGTGTATGATTGGACAACTATCCAACTGGTATGTATGTTGAGCAATTGCACTTACGCAACCTACGTGTAATGGAAGAATGTCTAGCCCAGAATAAGCACTTGTTGAGCTATGATATCGTAATTTGAAGTTTGATGATCTAATGTTTGTTACTTTTAGTTGCTTTTAATGCGAAATAACGTTTCCATTACTGACCAATTCAACCACATAAGACAATAGAAAATATTAAGTAATAGTTCTGGAAAGCATAGAACTTTAAGCTTTTCAGAACAATATCTCGAAAGAGATACATGTAATCTCCCCTTGTCCCCGCTGTGATTACTGCTTTGTTTGATTGTTGCCTTTGAACTTCCTTTTAAATGAGTTAGAGCATGTTAAATATGCGAATATTGATTTCACTGGATCCCCTAATTAAGAAAAAGTTCTCAAGGTTCTGAGAAAAGGGAGGATTAGTAAAAGCTACGATTTTAAATGATTCGAATAATTGAAGATTAACTGAGCCAAATGTCTAATCCAGAAAGTTCGTAGTGTCTGCTATGGATGCACCAGCCCAGGAATGCATTCCAAAATTAATACGTTTGCAATCTCAGTGTTTTTTCTTAATTTTATTGATGAGACATCTCTAAAATATTTCTAATTACTGAGTAAAAGCCTAGATGCTCTGGCTTAATTTTTGACCGTATTTGATCAGTCCAGTTAAATTCCAATTAACATTTTATGATATTTAAGATCTGATCAAATAAAATATTAGAAATTGTCCCACCCGTTTTACAAGATTCTGGATTTATGCACTATATCAATTTCTTAATTTAACTCCTCTGCAAATTTTTCAATTATTTAGATTTCACATCGTTATTTAATTCTCTCCATAATTTCCCTGTTCCGTTAATTGTTTACGACTTGTTGGATGACCGAATAAATTTATAATTCATCGATGACAAACCAATGGTTACAGACTCTAGAACGAAAATGAACTTTGCAGTATTTACTATGTACAATCTCCCTTTGAACTTTGTAAAATTCAAAATATTGAATTATTAATATGTAACGTCAGTTAATCCTTAAATGAAATTTAATAAAAATACCTCTAGGAACGATCTTCATCCGCACAGCATGATTCGCTTCCCCGTAGCTACAACCCGACGGGATTCCTACTCACACATACTCCACAGAAACGGGAGCGTGAGGATATACTTGGTGTCAGTCCCATATTTTCCCCTTGCATCACTTCTCCTTACGGGATTCCCATCTGTAACTCTAACCCGCATTTAATTTCAGCTGCTTCAAAGCAAGCTTTTGGTTCTATTGCGTCTCCTCCACAGTATGCGACGTTATCAAGTAAGAATTCATTTCAGATCCCACACTTTGTGAACATTGCTTGACTATCTCTTTATAGATTCGCCTATAAAGTCAAACAGTTCCGATTACCGTCGGGATTACCCCAATTTCGGGACATATCGGTCTAGACGTGCGGCAGTTCCGTTCTCGCAAAAAGCAACACCAGGATCTGAAAACTTTAGCATCGACTTTTATAAAGCGCCTACTCCCCAGTACAGACTGTATCCTGCGGAACCTTACACATTAGCAAGTCCTTTTCGCATTTCGCTCATGCGAAAAGATCTGCAAAGTCAGACTAGTTATAAATCCGGTACTCTCTCACCTAACACAGATGGTGCGTTTAAGTTCCTCCTACCCAAACAAACTACAGATATTAATAAATCGAAATTAACCTCACAACTTGAAGACTCGATGCGGATATCCCAAACACAAACACCGACTCACTCACCTCCTCCCAACTCGCCTGTCCCAATTGACACAATACAGCAACAGATATTGCAGCCTGTCTTACTTACTGTCAAAACTAATGCGATAGGTACTCCCTCAACCCAATTAATATCTCCACTTACCTTACGACCACATAATATATGGTATCAAACGAAATAGTTCGATGATAGAACCCATCTTCCCCACTACCTAGATACATATTAATTTTGATTGCAACTATTCCTCTCGTTTTGGATTGCATGATTAAGTATTGAGCTCTGTTGCACTATTTTCATATTTCCAAATGATTGTTCATATGTTATGATGATATTTACGTTGATTTTATTGGATCAATTATAACAATGATTTCATTAACACTTAATTATCAAAGCATTAAACCATAAAACTATGATTTAGTAATAAAAAGGTGAAAAAGTTAGCTATTGAATAATATAATTGTATGATATATTCGGGTTTTACCGCGTTTTTGTTGAAGAAATATGGTGGTCTACTGGTAGGCGAATTGATTCACGACATCTCTCTCTTCCACGTACATACACAATGCATTCCTTGTGAATTCTGTTGGATAAAACATTTGTATTCAATTGTGTGGTAATTTGAAATTTATTAAAAATTCCATATTACCATGTCGGTATATGAAGGTCCTCCATTGCGTTTTCCTCCGCAATAACCATAAAAAATTTAAAATTATTCATTTTGTGATGAAATATTGAAAAGACCATGTTCAGAATTGTTCATACAACAAATGCAATTTTCAGTTAATATATGCGAGTATTTTCAAAAGATGCACCGCTGTAGTGAAAACGAATCAATGAATCCAATCACAAAAACCCGTTGTTAGCCTTCATAAAGATTTTATCTCAACATATCGTTACATGTATCTATCTATGTTATCGAGATATAAGATCCTTAATCTGTTTAAACGGCAATTTAGAAAACATTGTTCTAGTTCAAGTTCCTGCATTAGATGCCATTCAGAAAAAGAAACTGTAAAAATGTAAAAAAATTGGACAAAATTACTTGGAAAAACGTACGAATGTCTTTTCTATCATTACCTTGAGTAATTAGGATTCACAAACATACAAGTTGACTCACAGTAGTTTTAAATTCTTCTCTCGTTTTCTAAGGTTTTACAATATTCGTTGAGACAGGGATACATGTACAAACAATAGTTTTTTGACCTGAATATCCTTTTTAAAACTCTAATTAATAAAAGTTTTCTAATGCTGACTTCGAATTCTTTTAAAATGTCTGCACATCTTACCACTAAAAGCTTTTTCCTTTACAAAATCTTTTCACAGTAACAAGTTAATTTTCTCGTTTTGCTTCAATCTAGTCGCAAGTGAGGCTTGTGGCTAAACTGTTCATTGTGTCCCTGTGCTAATTGAGATTTGTGCTCATTTCATGTTAGGACCTTGTGCAGCACTCTATAGTCATTTCCTATGCCAAACAACGCTCCACTTAATTAACCACTTATGTCAATCCGCCTTCTATACCAATGTGCTATTAATACTTCCATCTTTACGCAATTCCCATACACCATTAGGCTTATTATCAGAGCTGTATCTCCATAATAGTAAGACTTATGGCCTTCGGTCCAACTTCTGAAAGATCGCTAATACATTCTGCGCAGTCTATGTCCATCTGCTCGATGAGCAAGTCCTCTCAGTATCTGGAAATCAGCGTTGATGATTCAATATTCACTGTTGAGAGGGAGCTATTCATATCGCAACCCAATACAATGCTCGGTCGTATGTTTGGTTCGTGTTTCGATCAGCGATTAACTAAAGTAGACAGTAAAGGTACTTACAGACTGGATGGTGATGTGACACCCGATTATTTTGAGGTAAAATCCTACTTCAACTTTTAATAATATGATAGGTATGATAATATCCCTAAGATACCTTATATGTATAGTATTTTCTCCCTTCACTCTAGGTAATTTTACAGTTTTATAAACACGGGCATATGACCTGTCCAACCACGCTATCACCCAGCAAGCTGAGGAAAACCTGCGACTACCTTTTAATCCCATTCAATGAACGAACTGTTACCTGCTTCAACCTCTGCGAGTTCATCAATGAACTCTCGAACGATGGAGCTCGAGCTCAGTTCGAATTCTTCTTAGAGAACAGTCTCCTGCAGACGATGATTATATGCGCGCACAAGGGAATGAGAGAATGCCATATCGGTATGTATGACTAAGGGGAAAACAAAGAAATATATAGGGAACTCCGTTATAATTGTGCTTTTAGTCGTGCTTACGGATGATGACGTTGTGGACTGGGACACAGATTACCCCCCTCCCCTTGGCGAGGACTATCCGGAGACAGCTGTCTCCTCCAAACTGTTCAGATTTCTCAGATACTTCGAGAACAGAGACATAGCCAAGCACGTAAGTTCAAAGTTCACACGTCTTAATGCACGCATCTCAACACTGATTTTTTTGTTTATTCGACTTATCAATGGTGCATCTCAGAGTGGTCTGTTTCATTATTTTAGTCTGATTGCTCGCTTATGTATATAAATAGTCATCTAATTACCTTTGAATATACTTTACTTATCTGGGAAATGAGATGTTGATCTATTTTGAGACACTCTGTACTTATAAACCTTGTCTAAGACCTTTGACATTTTGAATTGAAACCATTATTTTATGCCAGATCGTTAGCCTTATAAGGTAGGGTGATTGCTGTGTGAAGAATTTATATCACAATACTGGTTTCCTTCCCAATAAAGTTGGCTACATATTTGATTGATACTTTTAGGTTTTAAAAGAGCGAGGTTTCAAGAAGGTCAAATTCGGCATTGAAGGATTTCCCACAACGAAAGAACGCGTGAAAGAGCGTTCAAACGGGAAACAAGAAGTGATATACAACTACGTACAGAGACCGTTCCTATCCACCTCTTGGGAGAAACAGGAAGCCAAGAGCAGACATGTAGACTTCACCTGTGTCAAAACGAGGATCAGCATCCCACCAGACTCGGAGGCAGCTACCCTTGTCTCCCCGCGAGTGGAACCGAATGATTAGTTCAGAAAAGTGGCACTTGGAACGATGGTAGTTATTGGCTTATTGCACTATGGATTATCAGGAATTCAATGAATTCTATAATGCCGAGTTTGAGGTAACATCAATTTTTTGAAATACATTTCTGTGCTATTTTAGGGCTTTTGATAGATATGATTTATGACTTGGAGTTCTGCCTAACTAACTATATTATAACATGCTTCAATTTCGTTAAATAAATCCCCCGGATGGCTTTTTTTTTTCTATTTATAGTAAATACCTCGTATTTTTGACTTTCCCGCCCAAAATGGCTTAAACCGGAAATGACGCGACACATTCCAGGGGCAACGGAGTAATAATATTACTCAGAGTACCAGACACTTCGTAGAATGAAACCAGGATTTTGGCAGACATTTTTTCCATGATATTTCATTTCGCTAATTCCTTATTCATTGTCTAATATATTTCGCTTTCATGATTCTGATGGTACCGATAACACATTTTTATGCTTTTAACCGTAACAACTGATTTTACATATTTTTGCTAATGAACCCCAAAATACACTAATTAAATGTCAACGAATATATTTGGTGGCATTTTTCTGGTACTGAACATGCCATTGTTTTATATTGATTGACGTAGCAAATTTTCTTTTTTTCAACACCAGAGGAGCAAAAATGTAAAACATTCGGAGTGTAATTCACGATGAATAAGCCATGTCTTATTTGGTACCAGCTCCCTGATCTAATAAACTAGCACAGCACTATTATTGCACAGAGAATATACTCACTTAATATCGCACTACTGAGGTCAAGGCATGATAGGAACTCCACGAAAAAGACATGATTAACTCGAGATAATCTTTCTTTCATCTTCTTATGCATATATAAAGGTTGGACTTGTTGGAAATATTTTCATTTGGCATACTTTTATTTCGTAATCCAGGAGAATTTTTAAATTTATGCCTTCCCCAAAATGTTTTTTAATATTCCAAGTATTTTAACGATTAATAATTTGAAAAGCGGTGTACTTTGAAACATCATCAACTTATCATCCCGCAATAACTAGCATTGGTTTAGTTACTACGAAATAAGTTACTACGAAATAAGTTACTACTTACGTAGTATATAAAGGTTATTTCCAGTCTTGTAGTTATTATAAATCTACAAATGGTCTGTAAATTCCACACTTCTCCCCCCACAATTTATACGGTGTTTTTTTCTGAGATTATAAAGCATTTTTAAAATTAGGAAAGTATATGTTTAAATTCATCAAGTGACTCCTAATTGTGCAAAATTATACTACGTATTGTCTCAAAGTATAAAAATAGCCTTATTATACTCTGGTGTAGAACATAATCTTCAACTTAAAAGCTTTAGTCCTAGCTCTATAGTAGTAGAGTAGTTAATCTCGTAGTAGCAATGGCATATTCAGACGCAACACCAAACCAAGCTTTGTTTCCTGGCTTCACCTTTTCAATCCCAGAAATACAAATTCCACACACATTCGATTTCCAATCGGTCCACCCTACGAATTTTAATCTCTTCCCCTCCAACCCTGAAACCATACCTCAAACCTTCCAACCCCCACCGCCCCTTATTAACACAGATCAGGAAATGCAGCATTCCACATCACTCCATGAATCGAATGAAGCTACAAGTTTGGCACAGAACATGCAAGAAGATGACAGCACATCGAATGGAGGGCAGCTAAGCTCGCGAAAGGGTGTTGCGATACAGAAACTATGGACTTCTTTCCAACGCGTAGCAACTAATCTTTCATATCTCGTAGCTGGTTAGTTGATATACTAAAGTGAATTCAATCATTTACCAATTTGTACTTAAATTTTGAAATTTATTAATTTAGAGGAAAGGAAAAGATCTCAAAATGACTTAGAAGAATCTTTACACCTCTGGCCGTTGTTCCACCAGACTGCTAGCTCTCTAACAACTTTTTATGAAGGTAACTAGCTACGTAGGATAGATGTCATGATTACATTAATTAATTTAACACTATCCTTCGTATCATGTTAATTGTCCGATAAGAGTTGATTAGGTTAAACTGGGTTAAACTTTTGATCACGAGTTATGCCTAAATAGATCACATTGCACATACAATATTATATAATATCCCTTCTGACAATATTATAAGAGCATTTCCATTCTGAATTAATTCCGACGAGATGAGTAATTTGTATTGGATCTTATTGACTTGTGCATTGAGCTCATGTTTCTGCTTGGATCGAGCTGGAATTAGGGTAGCTGTTACCAAGAAAGGATTTGGAACGATCGCGGATCTAATTCCAATAATAGAAAGGGATGCATCCAAATTTCCAATACCTGACATAGGGCCTTATCATCTGAAAGAAAATTTCATACTAGTGGATATTGTCTTGGATATTTGGTTAAAAAATATTAAAATCAACAAACTGGCAATTCCTGAATTCTCAATTCAACCCAGCGCAAAATCCGGATTCGAATTAGATACGAAATTATCAATGTCTCTTCAATTCGACTTGTCCATGAAAGGCTGGCTCGATATCATAATTCCAATCTTCGCGGAACCGAAGACATATGTCGATGTGGAAAACTTCGATGTTTCTCTCTCCTTTAAAATAATACGGAATTCTGTAGGCAATTTAGAATTGGACAATTCCAGTTTAAAATCTGCGATTAGCATTGGAAAGTTAGATATACGTTTCGATGGAGGTTTAAACCCGGAAGCTTGGTTATTAAATGTTTTAAACCTGTTCAAATCTTTGAGCAAGAAGATAGTAGCAAGCGAAATTGAAGAGATGTTACCCACCATTTTGCCAAAAGTGATTTCTAGCATTAACCTTCAGTTACAGCTGAATATGTCCAATTACTTTAACGTGATCGACTTGCACCTAGTCGATAATCCGATCTTTGACGACAACTATTTTTCCCTCCTCTGTAATGGAACGATTCGTCTAAAGCGGAACAAACCCACGTACCCAGCACCACCTCCTCTACTCCCTCCTTTACCTCAAAACTTAGATAACATGCTTTATTTGTGGTTATCTAACTTCACGATAAATTCCGCGATTTGGTCATATTACATAGTAGATACTTTCAACGTTACGATTTCCCCTTCTAACCTTACAGCATCTTCGAATTTCAGTAAATTTATCCCAATGCTTAACACTAAATTCTACAAACTTTTCATTCCGAAGTTATATGCCGAGTATCCGGATAAAAACCTGACTCTATACATTTCAGCCTTCTCCACGCCGAACATCTCGTTCTATCAGGACGAAATGGGCATTTCATTGAATCTAACTTGGGACATACGAGTTAACGATAGCAATAGGTTTGTACCAATTCTAAAGCTTGGCACTGCCTTCAACATCAAGTCCAGTTTGAATATTTCCAATAGCCAAGGCGCTTATTTCTTGGAACTCAAGGCAGTGAGTCTGCATCACAACCTACTGCTGCTTCAATCTGACCCGATTTTAGGAGATGTCGATAAACTAATGCAATTAATTAACAGAATCCTGTATGATCAGTTTTTCATTAATTTGATCAATTCGTTTCTCCCTGCAAAAGGTTTTGACATCTCACCCCTTTTGGATCAGTTTCCAGTTGAAATTCTGTCTCCCGATTTAAGATTCTCTGACGGCTTCCTGCTGATAGATATGAGCTTCAAATTCAAGCAAATCCCATTCCTAAAACGCCCTACGCCTAATAGCGAGATATTAAGAAAAATGTTCGCTAATTCGTATAAGCTTTCAATAAAACGCGAGTTATAAGCTATTGAACCGTCTTGTATTCTTAGGATTTTGTTTGTATATTGGTTATTTGTATTAATGAGTTTCGTGTTATTATAGAGGCGATTAATGTATATGGGAGAGGCCTTGACCAAGGGATCGAGTACGGTAAGATCGTAGAGAGACGTGAGCTAGTCAACAAAAGTAAGAAATACAGAAAGTTAAAGAAAGAGTCACAGCCGTTTCCAGAGAGACCACCGTCTGCTTCAGGAGAGTATGAAGATCAATGGAGCTCCCAACCCTCATCTCCCTGCCCAAACTGTGGATTCTCTCAGCAAAAACCTCCAAGTCCAATCCCAGGCCAACACATGGGCATTCGAACTCGCCCAAACGTACCTATAGTGGAACAGAATCGCAAACGGAACATCTCTTTAAACACTGATGAAATTCCAATGGAAATATCCATTCAGAAAAAGCCAAAATATCTGTGAAGCACTTCGTAGATCATAACACACACCTATTAATATATCAGTCAATTACCACTTGCGAATTATATAGCCTCATCATCATAGAAGCCTTGTTTCTCATTGCTAATGTATGGTAATCCCATTTTAATGGTTACCACCTTTTTATGTATGTGTGGTTTTTATAGGTGTGATGTTGTATGCGGCACAAATCAGTGTCGAATCACTGTGATAAAGTGAATGTCTATTAATGGTACACATTATTTATGCACACAGTACAACAATAAAGTTATTGCAATTCTATTGTAGGAGTTCCATGTAGTTATATTTCCAATGAAAACCAATCTAAAGTGTCTGACTTTTATTACCGGGATTTCTTAACTCATTTATTTGGAATTTATATTTATAATAGTTAGAATCAATCGAATGTCTTTAGACGAACATTTCCAATATTATTCAAATCTGTTAAACCTTATCCCACTCCCTAAGTTACAAGAAAACGATTCAGATAGTGATGATGACAACCTTAGAGTTGCAAGTATTAACTCAGCACAGAACAATACGTCCGGAATAAATGGAAATTTGAATGGTGAAATTGTGAAACTACCACCTGATAAACTATGGGAAAAGTACCAATCGAAAATGGCTGAGTTACAAGGGACCCGAGGGGATGGCAAATCTAAGAAAAATAGAGTTAAAGAGTCCGTGAAAAGTAAGGTTAAAACGAAGAAAGTTAAAAAAAGTCCGAATCTGAAAAAGAAACCTGTTACAAAGGAAAAAGACAGCATTAGTAAGGAAGATATCCAGTTTAGTCAACTCAAGTTCAAAAGTAACATTAACCTCAACGAGGTAATGCCGAAAAAGAAGAATTATTCTAACCTGTTCATTCAAGCTGAAAAGAAACAAAGAAAGCTGGAAGCGTTAAAGGAGAAAGATCCAACTCTAGCTGAGAAGGCGATCAACTCGGACCGATGGGATCGAGTTATGGGCAAGATCGAGGGACGAAAGCAGAGAGACGATGTGAAAAAGCTTCATCAGTCTTGGAAACAAGTTCAGAAGAGGAAGCAGACGAGTAGGAAGCAGATGAAAGATAGGTTTAGCTTCCAGGAGAAACAGATCAAAGAGAAACAAGATAAAAGGAGCCGACATATCCGAGAACGGAGAGAGAATAAGTTGAAGAATAAAATCAAAAAGAGACGAAACAAATGAACTAATTTACTTCATTTTAGTTGCAATTTGCATGAATGGTCACTCCAAATTTGGAGCTATCATCAGAGACTATGATAGCATCCAATTTACTTAAGGATACCGCCCTCGAAAAAACATATGATTTGCATTACAGCATACGATGAAAGTAGAGCTATAAGAGATGTTAAGCGTGGGGAGGTATCTCCATCAAGAAATACTGGCACATTCCAAACCGTTTTTGATTCTCATTTCTAGATTTTGAGATACAGTGTCTCAAAGTCAGTTTTTTAAATTTTCCGCTAGCACATCTTAATGGTAGAAATTTAGGCACTCAATGAATTGTTTAGGACATACCAAGGAATCAAACGCTTCCAAAATCGAATCATAGATAGTCTACCATATTTGCAACTTCATAGGACCAGAAGAAAGTTAAAATGACAATTATTGTAAAATTTATCGGTGTCCGAAAAAAAAGGGCCAAAAAACGGCGAAAAATGTCTGTTTTTTTTGGGAAATCATGAATAAAATCACCGAGTTAGAATATATCCAAAAAATGGTGGTCCTACGTTCATCGAATAATGATATTAAACAACTCTTGAAATTTTCAAACTTCTATCTCAAACCAAATTTGAGAAATAATTCTGTAAAGACGGTCAATTTTGAAATTTTAATGTCCCAAGATATAGAGATTTTAAGTTTAGGTGTTAAGAAGAATGTAAAATGAGTTATTAATAATGCACATAAGCATCCACAGACATTTATTCGCATCCATACTGCTGATTTAGGTATATTAAAGCCAAATATTACCAAAAATAGCAAAAGTACCCTGAAAATCCACAAATTCCCTTGAGGCCCCTAACTCCGAATATTTGAGATAATTGTAGATAATATTTCATATTCCTGGCACTGCGAAGTATAATCTATCAGTTTAGAATGAATAAAAAGCTTCCAAAAAGTATATTAGGAAGTTAGAGCGAAAGTCTACGACTTTTAGTTTCGAAGTTAGGATTTTCGAAAAATGCTACGTCATCATAAGACAAAAATCTAAAACTTAACATTCCATGGGGTGTAGTGCAATTATTATCAAAGAATCATATATGTACACTCGTAAAAAGTATATTAGGAAGTGAGAACTAAGAATTTGGACTTGTATTTACAAAGATAGAGAGATATCTCTTTTTGGACCCTAAATGGGGGTTTTTGACCGAATCTGCGAGGTCCAAGGCCAGTACTTTCAAAATAATTATCAAAAGTTCTCCAATTTTTCTGTACATATTATTAACGGCAATTGTATTCACTATTTAGCATAATAGCTAAATTTGGACACATATTTAATGATTAGATTCGCCATTTTCTAATAGATTCAAAGTTCTCCATAGAATTTGTATTACAATTAAATCAATGATAAGTCGAGAATTATTTATTTTTTGACAAAGGAATGGTCGAGGAACCTATATATTTTCGCATATATCCTTTTATTTAAGGATATAATATATTAAATATCTACAATAGTTTTTAAGATATGACATCAGCCTCTTTCGGGAACTTAGAGGGATATTATGGCCGAACTTTACCTATAATATGCGATATCTCAAGAACAAATGGTCGGATCCGAACAAATTTTTTTTTGAAACGATCAGAATTTTATTTCTGACCCAGTGATCGCTAAATATCTGAGATCAAACTTGCGATTTCCCGAGGATTATATAAATGAACACCCTTATAGAGCTATTTTGTTTGGATTTTATTTGCCCATTCTTTTAAATCTTTGTGTTTTATAATCTCCAAAGGTCCTAAAACAATGTTAAGGTTCATATCATTAAAAAAATATCAAATAAGTTAAAAACTAATTGGTAAATGAGTTAAAATCCTCTAATAATTTTTCAATTTTTATTAACGCTAAACTTTAGGGGGTTATTTCGCAAAAAATTAAAAAAAATGCCGTCCAAATAGTGCTATCAGATGGTAGACCGATCAGTAATACAATGGAATTAGCAATAAAACATTTTGCAGTTTCTTTTTACGCCAGGCAAGATTTTTCGAGGGCGGTATCCTTAACATTCCCTCCTTATATGGTAAATGTAGCCGGTTAAACTAAGACCAATTTCATCTGAATTTCTCGACATCAAACCATTTAAGTATGGCTATATTTGATGAGATTCCTGTTAGCTTTGTAAACGAATCCAATCCATTGTTCAGTAGGCCCTCTGAGGATATCTCTGCACATTGTGTCTCATTACGGCTGCTCTAGAACTTGTCTTGTACTCGATGTGCCAGAATTAGTTCACATTTATTACTTTATTGTTGAGTAATTTAGATATTGATTGTGAATTGGGTTTAGCTGATCGATTAGAAATTAGTTCTCCTTTTTAAACAGAAATAGATGAAGGGCTGGTGAGGATACTGAGTAAACAAACTGAAATACAACTCAAATATTAATGGTATGTCCATATATGTGTATCCATTATAGTAATACGCATATTTTCACACCTTTTTATTTCAGGCATATCATTGGCAAAGCAAGCCTAAAGGCTCCAGTGGTGTGGAGGACATGGTACTCCTCACCAAGATATCGGAGACTTCTATCGTCGACAACTTGAAGAAACGTTTTTTGGACGACTACATCTATGTATCCTCGCTCTACTTAATATACATATCATAATATAGTTCATTTTGTATGGTATGCATTTTCCTTAATTGGTTAAGACCTACATCGGTCCTGTGTTAGTGGCGATAAACCCCTTTAAACAGATGAAATACTTTACAGATAAAGAAATAGAACAGTATCAGTTCGCTGTGAGTCAATATTCAATGTCTCTCCAGTAATAACTTGTAGCATCAATGTTTAATTGTGCAATTTAGGCAATATATGAGAATCCCCCACACATCTACGCACTGGCTGATGGTATGTACAGGAATATGTTGATTGAGAGGGAGAAGCAGTGTGTGATCATCAGGTCAGGGTAATAGTCTCCATTTGTTGATAAAATATTAAATTTATTTTATTTTTATATCAGTGGGGAGAGCGGAGCCGGAAAAACAGTTTCTGCGAAATTCATCATGACCTACTTGGCTAAGATCACGGGAGGAGGACCTCGTGTTCAGGTACGTAATAAACCATTCAAACAAGCGTGCATTCTGTGCTATGACGTCATGACCCTTGTAGCATGTGAAAGAAGTCATCCTGGAGTCTAACCCGCTCCTGGAAGCTTTTGGAAATGCAAAAACTGTGAGGAACAATAACTCTTCAAGATTTGTAAGTTTTGATGGAAATAGAGTGAGTTGTTGCTGCCTACATAGTGTATGACCAGGTGTATTTGTTGACGTAGGGTAAGTATGTGGAGATACAGTTTTCTAAAGGTGGCGAGCCTGATGGAGGAAAAATTTCGAACTTTCTATTAGAAAAGGTGATTATTGTTTCTTACTCGTAATCGTTGTTCTTAATTAAATGACGTAATATGACGCTGCTCTTTAGTCACGTGTTGTCACACAAAATACAGATGAAAGGACTTTTCATATCTTCTACCAGCTGTGTGCAGGCGCCACATCTGAAGTTCAAAGTGTGTTTATTACTAATATCCGCACTCACTGGACTTAGTTAATGTTCTAGCTTTATATTGATAGATGCACTGGGCATTACAAAGCCGGACTATTACTTCTATCTGAATCAGAGTGGGTGCTATGAGGTGGAAGGAACGGATGATAAAAAGGATTTCAGAGACACACTTGTAAGTCTAAATCTCTGACTGTAGTTTACATAGAAATTGTATGGAAGATTGATTTCTTTATTCTGTAGCAAGCTATGACGGTGGTTGGATTATCAGAAGAAATTCAGAGTATCGTGTTCAGTATTGTAGCTGGGGTGATGCATCTCGGCAACATAGCGTTTAGAGAGGACGGGAATTATGCAGTGCCTAGTGATGACGGCTGTAAGAAAGAGTTGTCTATTATCAGTGAAATCTAGGATTACCTCTATTCATTGCTGCGATTCTCTTCATTTAGTTCTGGAATTCCCTTCTTATCTATTCGGTATTACGGCAGATGCGTTACGGACTAACTTGATCAGGTCTTGAAACTAAAATATTGATGTCACTGTGTGTTGTTTATTAGATATTGTTTTAATTGTGTCTCTATGTTATAGCCGAATAATGGACAGTAAATGGGGTGGCAAGACGGAATCTATTCAAATGAAACTCAACACTGAGCAAGTAAAGATTAATTTTCACTGTTCCTTATTGGAATTTTCTGATTTCTTGCTATGTCCCGATTCTATTTAGGCTGCCTACACCAGAGATGCGTTGGCCAAGGCATTATATTCTAGATTATTCGATTTCTTAGTAAAGGTAACACTATTGTAAATATTCTTAATATATTTCCTTAATTCTTCGCATTCATTCATATTTAGTCAGTCAATTCTGCTATGGAGAAGAAAGAAGGCGAAATTAACATTGGAATTCTCGATATCTATGGATTCGAAATCTTTCAGGTAAATCGCGAGAGCATTCAAAAGTACTGAGGTAACCAATAACAGTAATCTTGTTACTGATTCCACTCTTTGTGTAGCTAAATGGATTCGAGCAATTTTGTATCAATTTTGTTAATGAGAAACTGCAACAGATATTTATCGAGCTTACCCTGAAAGCAGAGCAGGTGTGTCTTTGTATTTCAACTGTGAAAAACCTTAAAAATAATTCTAAAATACTTTATGATGTCATTATTCGTTTAGGAAGAATACGTTCAAGAAGGCATCAAATGGACACCAATCGACTATTTCAATAACAAAATTGTGTGCGATCTCATTGAATCCAAAGTAGGTTGAATATATTAAAAAGGATTACATAGCTGAAATTTGTATGTGTTTAATGTTATCTCATTTAGAAACCTCCAGGAATTATGTCTGTGCTGGATGATATCTGTGCTACTCTCCACGCACAGTCAGATGGTGCAGATGAAAAGTTCTTAGAGGTGTGTTTATGAAAAAAGAATAACTGATTTTAATTTGATTTTAATTGATGCTAATTATGTAGAAACTGGGGCAAAGTAGTTTGCCTGGAGGGATGGAGCATTATGTTGGATTTGCAGGTGGATTCACCATCCTGCATTATGCTGGAAAGGTAATGTATAATCACAGTAGATATGCCATACGGGCACATACATACTATCATCAAAACTCGATTCATTTATTCTTACAGGTAACTTACGAATCCGTTAACTTCTGTGATCGGAACAGAGATGTGTTATTCAAGGATATAATAGAACTGATGAAGAATAGTAAAGTGTAAGTGATGGTTTATTAACCATTATCCTCCATTAATTTTAATAGTTGTGTTTCCCATTCTTAGTTCTTTCATATCGAACTTGTTTCCAGACGACACTAGCCCAGATAAGCGTGGGAGACCTACGACTGCTGGAATAAAAATCAGAGTATGTTACGTGCTCATTTATCTGATGTGCTAATGATGTGCGAGTTTAATAATTGCATCTCTAGACACAAGCTAACGAGTTGGTGAGCAGACTAATGCAATGCACTCCTCATTATATCCGATGTATCAAACCAAATGAGACGAAGAAACCGCATGATTTTGAATATGAAAGGTAGCTATGAATTCTCACGAATTCTTGAAAAGAGGGGCATAGCATATGTAACATGCACTTACTCTAGAGTTAAACATCAAGTCGAGTATTTGGGGCTAAAGGAGAATATCCGAGTGCGCAGAGCTGGATTCGCTTATCGAAGAGAGTTCATGAAGTTCTTACGCAGGTATGGGAATAAGAGTGAATCCATAACACAATACTACAAATTGGAGTTTATGAAGAAGTATTTTAGATTCGCAATTCTCACACCTGAAACATTCCCTGAGTGGACTGGTGGAACTCTGCAGGCGGGGATTAAACACTTAATGACAGCTGTCAGCATGGAACCTGACCAATGGCAGCTTGGCAAGAGCAAAGTCTTTGTAAAAAACCCTGAATCGGTACATAGTATAATGTAACATGGGTATTAGGATTATTTATTAGCCGTGTGCTTATACGGAGTGTGTTGTAGCTGTTCTTATTGGAAGAACTGAGGGAGAGGAAGTATGATCAGTATGCGCGTAAGATCCAGAGAGTATGGCGCATTCACAGAAATAGAAAATATTTCTTAGACTTGAAGAGAAAAGGTACATGAAAAGAACAAAATTATACACCTTATGCTATTAATTTAATTAGTTTCTCTCACTAGCCTCTGACATTCTTCAGAATAAGAAAGAGAGGAGAAGAGGAAGCATTAATAGAAACTTTGTGGGAGATTACATCGGGTTTGCTGATAACCCTGCACTTAGGGTCCATGTGGGAAAACGAGAGCGGGTAGAGTTCGCAAGTACAGTCAAGAAATACGATAGAAAATTTAGAGTAAGCAACTACCTGTATTACGTATTTCTATTCTGTGTATTAGCAGCATCAGGAAGTTTATAATGTTTATATCTAGTCTTGGTCTCGAGACTTGCTCTTATCTCCGACACACATCATCCTCATCGGCAGAGAAAAGGTAATTAGACACTCGTCAATAGAATGATCTGTACTTTATTTGATTCGATAATTAGATTAAGAAAGGACCACAGAAAGGCCAGCTTATCGAGTCAGTAGAGCGTAAAATCCCATTCGATGCGATCACATCTGTATCTCTCAGTGAATTACAAGATGATTTCCTGGTGCTGCATATTCCCAATGAATGGGACTCTGTATTGGAGACTGTGTTCAAAACGGAATTTCTGACATTATTCGCAGACAAGTACCAAGCTACTACCAGGCGAAATCTACCTATCAACTTTGGCAATCAGTTAGTAGTACATATCCATACACGTCAACATGTTGTGTTCCGATTAAATATAACGCGTCTCCCTTAGAATAACATTTCAGGTGAAGAAGGAAGGGTTTTTCGCACCAGGTGGTGAGCGAATGATTAACTTTTTCAAAAACGGACAGTCAGCTCATCCTACATTGAAGAACTCTGGCAAAGCTATGACTGTGAACATAGGCGAAGGCCTGCCTCCTTCAACACGTGAGTACTCGGGAAAGCGGTCACGACTAAATACGTGTTGGACTATTTACTAGTGGCTTGTATTAGGACCTGGCTCCGTTATCAAAGAGAGTCCTTACACACGCGTGAATAAAGGCGTGCCTAAGAAGGGAGCAGTCCAGACCAGGGACAGACTGCAATCTGCTGAGAACACCCAGAAGCGTATGAGCATGCTCCTAACTGCGCAGGGCAGTCAGCCTAAAATGCACCAAACAGGTGCCACCTCACGCGCTAGGAGGGACAGTGGATTGACTAATAAGGATTTCTTAAAAATCCCCGAGAGCAGAACACCGTATGTTATGAGCTTTAACATTAATTTAACGTTACAGTTTTGCTGATTGAATCTCTGTATTCTAGTACTAAGGATAAAAACATTACCAAACCTTCCGTGTCAAGAAAGAAACCGCCACCGCCTCCGAAGCCTTCGCCCAAACTTCCCACCTGTGTGGCTCTCTACCCTTACGACGCTCAAGACACAGATGAACTCTCCTTCGTGCCCAATGATGTCATCGAGATCGTAAAGAAAGGTATACAGATGCCATGTATCTTTACGAAATATATACCATTCATTTATTCCTCACAAAAATGTCCCCTTATCTGTTTTTCAATAAAATTGTCAGATTAATGTTAGTATTAATTTCAACCTCAAGTGAATATATTAATTTACCTCTCAAAAATAGACATAGATTCATATGCTATTTCATATTATTCTTACCGTTCAAATTGCAACTTCGTTTGTAGATGATTCTGGATGGTGGATGGGAAAATTTAATGGGAGAGAAGGTCTTTTCCCTGCGAATTATACTCAATAAATTGATACAAAACAGCAAAAGCCACCGAATATGAAGAAGAGTGTTATAATATTATTTATTGACTTACTAATCTTATTTTCATTTTATGAGTGTATCACATAGACTTTGTATTATAATAGTTTCAAATTAGATTATTGAGTTATTGTAATATAGTTTATTGACACTTATAAAAAACTTGTTGTGATTATGTTCTATATTTTGTTGTGATTCAGAATTTCGAGAACAGTATTGAAAAATGTCATAACATTTTAGAGAAATCGGGTATATTTCGTCGCTCATATACAAAATATGTGTCATGAATACAATTCGGAATAAGTATGAAGACTTGGAAATTAAAGGATTATCTCATAGTTCGAACTCTGAATGTTGAGAATTGAACATTTCCAGAATTAATCAAAGAAATGACATGATAGATTATTAAAAATTGTCAGATTGCAAAGCACCAATTTTCAAAGCCAAATAACTTCATATGTGTTTAATCATTGATAAACACATCAACACCTAATTTCACAACTTGCCATCGTTAGCATTGGTGATTAAAATTTGACAGTTGTGAGGCATCATCGAGCTTCATAACTGTGAAAAACAATCAAACGAACTTCAAAATCGATCCTGATGGAGTGGGAAAGTGTTTTCACTTCACAGCGTAAGTCAAATGGCTTTTCCGAATGTCATTAGTCAATGTAAACTTAGCATTGAGTTGAGTATATAAATAAGATGTCATAGCCAACATTACTCAACTCATTCTGATTTGAACTGCTACAAGTACATTCCGAAACTCGCAACATGTCAATGAAATCGAATATGTTTCTCATTGAAAATTTGCTAAGCGACTGCAGCAAATCGCCTGATTCATCATCATCTTCTTCACCTTGCAGTTCCCCGATTGAATTTCAGGCAACGAAACGTCCCAAATTCTGCGAAGATTTCATGCGAGACACTCCGAGACAAATAAATTCCGGTTACATCTATGCAAACCCGATAAGTCTTGGCAATATAGTCTACGCACAGCCAATTCCCTTCAACCGACTGCAACCGATCCCTCCTCCTTACTACATGCGGGGAGGGAACTACCTCTACGACGTGTCGGGGCGAAGGAGGAAAACACGAACTGTTTTCACACAAGAGCAAACCTCACGTCTCGAGGCTTGCTTCAATTCCCACAAGTACCTTTGTCTTGCTGACAGAATGTCCTTGGCACGGGAACTTAACCTGAACGAAGCTCAGATCAAAACTTGGTTCCAGAACAGAAGGACCAAGCTGAAGAAACAACTCGCCGACATGGATGAGGATGTTTTCTATTGAGCTTCAAACATTTAGATCAAACGATCGGTAAACAGATGTGTGCGGATTACATACGATGACCTTAGATAATCTTCAATTATTATAATACTTGATACATTTCATATTTAGTTACATCTTCAATTCACATTTTTATGACCAACACATCGATTTATTTCTACATTTTATTGTTTCTATCACTTTGCGTTTTTTATTAAACTTAAACTCAATATGTTTCTCATTAAATTACGTAGAAGGGTTATATTAATTATGGAATTCAGTAATTATAATACAAAGCATTTTGGTTTCGTCAACATGCTTGCCGTCCAAACTCTAATGTATTGACCAACTTTAAAAGGGTGATTAAATCCAATAGAAATTATTCTAATTATTGCGTTTTTATGCAAGCAATACATAATAAGCCACGAGACGTTTCATTTATTAATTAATGATTATGACTATCTCCACTGTTAATGTCATGGGAGCTTTGATCCACGATGAATTCTGATATCTTAATTCATAGCATTGTAACAATATAACAACTAAATTCAACCTATCAGCCAGTTTAATTTGTTTTCAATTAATTGTCTCGAAATTATACATTAATTGGAATAGCATTTTGAATTTCAAAAGTTGCATCCAGTAGCTATGCATTAGGAGCTGAGTATATGCATCAATCGAATATATTCCATTATGAGAAATTGGTAATAGGCGAAGCCCACTGTAAATCGACATAGGTGTTAGTATTGATAACAACTGTTTCAGTTTGTAATTGCATTCCAGACTAGAATAATCAATGATAAAGTATGTAGCGAGTCGTGAAGCGGGTTGTGAACCAAAGGAACAAGTAATGTCAAGTGGTACTCTGCAAACTTTGAAATTTTAATCTATTTATCACTATTTAAATCCATTAATTAGAACATCTTTTCATTTATTATCTGACTCCGGTAGGGCGGGGTATTCACAAATGCTTGATAATTTGCTTTTGATTAAATAATTTTGTCTTGGTAAAGTATCGGGCTTATCACTTCATATCGGGGTATCTTTTAAATAATCATAATTTCCAATTATGAACACCTCCCATATTTGTAAAATATGAATCAAATCATTGAAATTCACATTCCATTCGGAATATAAATCACTAATTATATCTCATGCAACACTGCTATACGGCAAATATAATTAGACTGGGTTCACAATACATCCCAACAGCCCCCTTCCACTCCATCTTTTCGGTACTAATCTGATTCCCACTCTCTGATCATCTCTCAACACGCCCACCGATATACTCACACCTTCAGAATGTTGCACCACGCGACCAATATCAGCGACACTGCTGAAGTTGTGAATGGAAACACTGCCAAACCATAATATTAGATCTCCATTCTTTAATTCTGCTTGGTCGGCAGGGGATCCAGGCAACACCATTGAAATGCGAGCGAACACTTTTTCTTTCAGTGACATTACTCTGTCCTGATTATCTTCTGTTTCGCTCTGTCCATTGGCTTGGGCTTGGGGTGACTTAGTTAACTTTGCTTCTGCATGTAATTCATGCAGTTTCTTTTCAAACGCCTTCATAGCAGCTTTGTGGTCATTCCTGAGTCGAATTATCTTCTGTCTCGCGCTTCTTACCGCGTATAGATCAATGTCAGAACGCGGGAAGTTATCTGAATCGATTAAAGCCCCCTCCATCCCCACTCCACCTTGAGAATCCAGAACTTCTAAGGACTGGCGGATCTCGTCCTCTATTTCGCCCTTTTTAGACATCAACTCTGGTGCAGTTAAGTCTTCAAAAGCACTCCCAATAATGTCTTGAACATCTGCCATTTCTCACTGTTACTTATATAATACGTATTAAAGTAAAATAAATGCAATTGCTAGGTATTTCAGATGTTGGTTTCTATACTTTGCTATATCTGGAAAACTAAAATATTTGTATTTTGTATTAAAATAAATTCAATTTGACTGAAATTCATTAATACTTTTATTTATCCTTCTAAAATGCATTCACATAACTAATTACAGTCCTTATATCGTGGCTTCTTCACAGGAGTTGGATGAGAGGCTCGTCTTGCAGAGTAGGTTTGTTCAGTGTCAGAGCGTGCTCGATTGCTTTTGACAGAATTTCTGAATCGTTTTTATTTATAAATCCATTCTCTATCAGATCGGTTACCAGCGTGTCTTGTGTATCCTCCGTGGTTATTTCTGTTGATAGCTCACGGCGCATCGTGTCAAACTTAACTCGGATCAAGATGGATTTGACATCTGATGAGGTGATGAAAAGTTCACACGTTACCTCGATCGCCCGTCTTGTCTCTTCTTCCAAATCAGACATTTCAGTTGAGGCAGTGCTTGTAGCTTGTTTGGTTAGGCTCCCCTTGATCGTGTCTTGGTCTGAAGAGGAATTCACAATTTTCTTATTCGTTTGTCCTTTCATTCTAGAGAGAGTATTTTCCAGATAGATCAAAGGGTAATGACCCTCTCTGATATCTTCCAAATACTTGTGTATGTCCATCTGTACATTAGAATTAAGCATGATATCGCTGAAGTTGAAACTACGTTTCACTTGCTTATCTACCCCGCACACCACTCCGTAGATATGATTTGACTGCTTCGTTAGTTGGTTTATCTGGTTGACTTGTTTGAGGGAGCATTCCTTGTCACCACGTAGGTACTCGATGTATTTGTGCGCTGCGAAAAGTTTGAGAGGGTGCACCTCGAAAAGTACCGGGTCTAAGAGGGCCTCTCTCGCGCTCGGTCGCTTGTCTGGGTCTCTAGCACAGCAGCGCTGTATGAACTCTCTCTGCTGTTCATTTTCCATCGTATCAGTTAGCTCCAGGATCTGCTGTTCAGTGATGATTTGAGCATATTGTTCTGGCACTAGGCCTTGCTTTATCATTTCCAAAGCGCAGATTCCAAACGCGTAAATATCGCCGAGAATGTGCGGAGATTTCGGTTCAGAGCTGATGTATTCCGGTGCTACGTAATGCATGCTAGAGCAGTCGGGTTTGAATGTCTTCACGTTAAGCCTTATGGTATCCGGGTCTACACAGCCGATTTTCAACAACCCATTATGCTGGATGTAGATATTATCGCATGTGAGGTTATTGTGGACAATAGGCGGTTCGCATTGATGGAAATATGACAGAGCCCATAAGATCTGTCTGCACCAATGTTTCCATGTTTTCGTGTAGTTTGTTTTTGTATTTTTCTTCGACTTTTCAAGGAATGGTCTCAATGACCCTGAAGTCATGTATTCTGTTATGAAAACTAGACTTTTTTTATCTTTCGCGTGCCATGTATCGTGTAGCTTCACAACATTAACATGTTGAAGTTTCTTGAGGTTAAGGAACATGGATACTAATTTCTCTTTCTCTTGCTTTTCGAACTTTCCCTGTGAAATGTGTATCTCATTCCACACCACTTCAACACCTTCTAAGGTGTCCATACCCAGATGAGTGGAGTCTATTCCTGGCACACCGCTCTGATTAACAGTTTGTGCATGCTTCTGCCATCTACGTGGATAAGAAATTTGCAACATTATATTCTTATCAGGCTTACTTTTTACAAGTCTTTTTCTAAGATATTTTTCTTAGTATTTATAAGCATATTATATGTGATTATATTGCTAATCTATAAATAAACTGATTCGCCCTTGTAAAAATGCACTGAGACACTTTTAGGGGCATACTTGAGTCTATTTAAATGCAGAATATGTCCTTAAGCTAATTTTATTAAAGGTTAGTAATGGTTTAAATGTTGGATTCGGAGAATGAGTGTCACAAGTCTCACAAAAATAGATTCACAAAGCTCTGGAATGCAATTTGGAGGATTAGTTGCAAGTCTTAGAAATTAGTCAATACAGTGCCCACGTATTAGCAAATAATTGAACAATGAAATGTTGCTTTACCTACCTTTTATCTGCACTAATTTCTAACACCACATTGTCTTCTTCATCGTCAGTTTCGTCTAGAGTGCTGTTGACCCCGTCATGTTCTTCATCCAAACTGCTGGAGGTGCTAGAAACTCGATTGCTGACCACTTGTTCATCCGACATATCTAACTAACACCAATACAAATATAAACCGAATAAACTGTGTCCAAATACGGTAGCACTTGCAAATATTTATATTTTAGAAAGAGAGAGCTATTCTTAACAGATGAGGGATAAACTAATGAACATTACGATGGTTTGCACAATCTATTAGAGGAATGGGTTATTAAAGTTAGGGAGAGTTAGGATAATAAGGATGCGAGTAAGGGACCGAGTTGCAAATAAGGTTCGAAGGTTTACAAGGGATTGAGTATGTTTTTATTGAACTTCTTCTCGACTTTGGGCAGATTTTCGATGAGATCATCTGGAGAATGCGAAGGTAGCAAAAATTCGTTCGCAGAATTAGACATGGGTAGATTCAGTGCTTCGAGTTTGTGAGGTTTTCGGCTGTAGATGACGTCACCCATTGGTACATCGATTCCGTGGATTTTCGCAGCTGAGAATGACTTGATCCGCGAAGCGTTATTAACTACTCCGTGAACTATCTTAGGAGAGGCTGGGGTTTTGATGTCACTGAGTGACTTGGTTTCTTTGAAGTTCTCAATGTAGCTAGTAACTTCCTGGAGAATTTGGTTGGCTCTCTTTGGTTTGAAGTTTTCAAAGGGAGATTCGCTCCTGTTGAGTTGGTCCAAAAGGTGCTGGTCAGAAGGAGCATCAAATGCAGTGGGGATGACGTCATTGTACTCCTCCATGACTCCATTTGTGCGCGGTAATGTTAACTTATCTAGCTTCAATCCTGGAAGATCCCAATCATCTACAGTGTAATTATACTTAAATAAGGCCAGGCTGATAGAAATCTGGGAACCGTATACTCACCAATATTTTCGTTGAATTTAGCTTCAGCTAGCACCCAATCGACATTAAAATAGTTGCAATCTCTCCTCATAACAGATGCCATTCTGTCCATCACCAATCTCTGTAGCCTGATGTGCTTGTCCATGTCTCGAAATGATTCGAGTAGATCTGAACGCTGTTGTTCGAATTCCCCTTGGAGATCTTGAATCTCCTCATGAGCGGTTTCGAGCTTTCCTTTGAACTTTGAGACACGTTTTCGCTGGTGAGAAACCTCATCAGACATTGACTGGAACACCCCTATGATGCAAATAGATCTTTCAATGCATTTGGATGTCATCATTTGAGAACTGTATTACCTTCTATGATATCATCATCATCCCACTCTGATTGCCCCAAGTCTATACTAAACTTGTCACTACGTCTCTTCGCCCTCTTCTTCCGCTCTTTCAGTTTTTCCTTGAGAGGAGCATCCTTTTCGTTCCCTCCTCCTATCAACTGCTGCTGCAACGCAGACAGCTGTTCCATTAGATGGCTGGCATCCACTACCTTACCGTCACTGGGACTGACTATTTTTTCTTCTCTAGCACCATTTGACTCTGAAGAAACATTTTAAAATCTACATTTCATAATGTCTAAGTATCATTACGTTACCTTGCGGTCCTTTTTCTGTTAATTCATTCAAGTCCACCTCATAGCGATCCTGTAGCTCCTCCAACTCATGCTGGAGTCTCTCAGTGCTCTGATGTTCGGCGTCATATTTCGCGTTTAACATCCTTATATCGTCATCATATTCCTTCTTCAGCCTAGCTTTCTCCACTTCTATTCGCTCTTCATAGCTAACGCCATTCATCACAGTCACCTCCCCCATAACCCCGCCTCCTCCCTCTAATATCTGCTTCAGCTTCAAGATCTCCTCTTGGTATTGCCGTATCAATGCGTCTTTTGGGTCCTCATTCACTTTAGGCTGGTTCTTAATGTTCTTAGCGCGGTTTGCATACCTGAGAGTGGATAGAGTTTCGTCGTAGTTGTCTTCAGCCGGACTGATGCAGGCTACCATTAGGGTCTTCGTATTCCCACCTGTGTGTGCCATATAATTACGTGCACCATGGATTACATACTCTCTATAACTGACTTTAACTCACCCAAACTACTCTGCAGCAGTCTCGTGAGTTTACTGTCTCGATAAGGAATATGCTTCGACTTTCCATCCACCAAGGCAGAAATCACGTTTCCCAGAGCGGAGAGGGAGAGGTTGATCTTTGTTGCTTCGCGAAATCTCTCACCTGTCGAACCTGTCTTCGATTGTCTCTCCGAACCGGCGAGATCGACAAGGTTCAGTTTCCCAGAGCGCACCCCCGTCTCATCAGCTACCTCGACATCCACTGCAAAAATGGAATGCGAGCGACTAGAGTCCACATTCATTAAGGTAGCACCAACGCTGCGGTTTTTGCCACCTTGGTCCATAAGTCCCTCCAAGTCCTATGCATTGATTCATAACATCGCCAATGAGGAAGGAACTTATATTCTTGATTTTAACTCTACCTGAATCTTAGCTACTCTGTGTGCAGACAGGCCGTGCACATAGACTCCTTTATCTGGATGCTCTTTGAGCTCCAATTTAGCCTTCGCGTCTCTGCCTAATAAATCTCGAACTTCTTCGTTGTATATTTCAAGGTAGGTCGCGTTCACTAGGTAGTGACTGCCCTCTGCTACTGCTATCTCGTCAAATATGTGTTGAAAAGCGCGAGGAATAATCCCTTTAGAAACAATAGAATAAGCCTACTCTAAAAGTATGTTTGATAACTTCCGCGAACCTTTCTGTGTTTCAGGCTCGCTTGGCCCAGTCATTGTGTAGGATTTCCCACACCCAGTCTGTCCGTACGCGAACACAGTCCCGTTGTACCCCTCCATGATGCTAGCCACGAGAGGCAGTCCCATGTCTTCGTAGATTTGTTCCGTCTGCGCTTCCACTCCGTAGGAGGAGTCAAACTTGAAAGATTTGGGCTCACTGCCGGACCCCCCAGGACTGCGCGCCTTTTCAGGTTTAACTATCTGCACTTGCCCACTGTCCGGAGGGATGTCTACTACCACGGAGGACTTCAGCCCTTTCTCTCGGTCGTTTAGGGGGCGGCACCTGACTATTACTTTCACACACTCGCCTGACATATAATCCTACGTACGTATAATGAGTGTATTTATTAGCTTAGATGGATAGGGATGCTAGGTTTTAGTTGCTTCGTTTAACTGTATTACGTGGTATTGGCTGCAAAATCTAATTCAACCATGAATAGACAGACCACCGTATAAATGCATTGATTAGTAGAGTATCGATTTTGTATTAGATTCATGGACATTTCTAAAGTGAAGCCAGAAGAGCAGGCGAAAATCGCGAAAAAGTACTTCATCACGGGGTGCTTCTTTATGCCGCTAATGTGGCTAGTGGGCGTGGTATGGTTTTTTAAACCTGCTTTTATAACGAAAGAGCCACCTTCTGATCCTACGTTAAAAAGATGGGTGCTAGCGTGCGGACTGGGACTCATCATCTCCACCATACTGTTTGTATGCTGGAATGCAATCTTCCAGGCATTGAGAGAATCATTCGGAGTGACGGGGGAAAGCCTAACTGCTGTCTTTCCAAAGGGAAAATTCTAAATATATATCTTGTTTAATTAACTGTGTTGTTGTTACTTGCATTTACATCATAATTGCAAACATTACGAGCTACAAATTTCCTAGTAATACATGTATGAATATATAAACAGTCTGCAGTAATAATTAAAAAGAGAAATACGTACTATATATACTCACAGCCTAATTCTATGCCAAAATATATAATAAATAAAACGGAACATTTCTAGCTCAGAATGACAGAGCTTGCTGGAGTGGTGGAATTGATGATTAGGTAGAGTCGGAGGTCACAACACAACTGCCGTAGGTTCTGCGTGAATGTAGGCAAGTCCTGATCAGTTTTAAAATTTGTGAGAAGATCAGTTTTCTGTTCATTTGTCAAATTTTCGCAATTCTCAAGGAAATGTGGTAGAAAAGAGTTGAAAAATGTTTCAAACTCAGCGGAAGCCATATTGTACATAAGGTTGGTAATCTCATCTTGTAACAATTCGTGCGATTTATGGACCAAAACATGTAAAAATACGTTACAAAACGCGTCTCGCATATCATGGAGGAATATATACTTATGAAATAACTTGTTTTTGTTGTGAACTTCGGTCAATGCGAGGAGATTTTCTCTAAACAAAGTCACATCTGATTCTGTGAAAAACTCGCAAATTATATTCATTAGAGCTAAGAACTGTTCTTTGTTCTGAATTATCTCAGTTTCCGGGTCGCTTACCTGGAGAATGTTGCAAGGAAAAAAAGATCTCCAATTGTGCAGTAGGATAGAACTAAACAGTGAGAATAGACACATTTTAATGTTTGTAGTGCCTTGTTTCGTGACAGGTGGATACACCTGTTCCAGCACGAACGTGATGATGTGAGGGAGGAAGGTTGTAGTTGTCCTATTCTGTGATTTGGCTAGGGAGATGAGAATGTTGATGAAATTCTCTATCACCAAAGATCCAATACTATTCTCCTCTTTAATGCTGTTCTCAATGTGTTCTTTAGTGAGAAGTGTCATCAGAAATTGAGTTATCTTTTCACACTTCTGCGGTTCCATTTGTCCAGTGAGACTTTCGAATGCGCCGAGGAAGAAGTTGAGGATAACCTGCAGCACGTCTGGATGCTGCATGTAGATCGGAAAGAAATGCATCCCCGCGTCAATGCACGGACTAATGGAGTCGTAGAGGATAGTACGGATTCTGTTGTTCTGCTCTCGGATCTCTAAGCACCACTCTGTGAGGACGCTTAGTGTTTGCAATACGGCTGGTTTCGCGTGTATCTTTGAGAATTAATAAATACATAAGTGTAAATACGTAAAGGAATTGAATTCTTATAATATGTTACCTGAATTTCCTTGTTGTTAACAAGATCCTGACTCGCACATAGATTTTTGAGATCCATTGTGAATGTATTCGTAAACTTCTTAAACTCTTCGCTCCTTTGCTCCCAATGCTGATCCTTTTCTGAACAATCGGGCCACGGCATCAAATAGCCACACACTATCATCCGATAGAACATTTTATTAGACCTCGCGTCTAATTGAATGCAATTCTGACAGCCAACAAGCAATAAATGTTGATAAGATTTCATCGAGAGGAGGAATGGTAACCTGACTGTGTGAACGAGTGAGAGGAGAAGATCAGTTGAGCACTGCTTAATGAGAGTAGGGTAGTCTTGTAGGAGAAGCGAGGAACAGATATTAACGATATCTTCAATCGTCTCTAGCAGAGGAGATATGTCATAGTTACTCTGTTTCAGTTGCAAGTAGTATTGAGCGAACCAAGTGGTGTAGGCCTTGAGTGTGGAGAGCGCGCCTGCTTCTATCTGAATGAACTGAGGCTGGAATATGTCGGAGGCTTCCATTTCCAATTCGTGGACTCTCTCAGTGAGACAGAACTTCAGCATTCCGATCAGCTGTTGGATTAAGAAGTTGGTGTCTTGAAAGTGCGCCTCGAATAGAGAATCACAAAAGTGCTCTGCAAGCCTCCCTACGCATAACAAGAAATTGATTTACACAACAAAATGCATTCCTAGAATCTAATCCGAACTTACCAAGTATTTGTAAAATAGATCTGATATCTCGTACGAGCATGTTCAAATCTTGCCATTGTTCTTGTTCTGTGAAAATAAGGATTCTGGAACCTTCTCCATCCTGAATAAAGGTACCAAGTTTCGCGAATTCGCTACAATAACTAGTGAAGAGAGGGAAAATCATTTGGAAGCTCGCCTCAGGGATAAGTTCTGTGATTTTCGCGATAATTTCAATACTTTGTAAAATGAAGGTCTGCCATTCTGTGACGTCACTTTCATCCACACAATCATCATCCAGATCTTGTAGCTCGATGTGATTGGAAGAAAATTGCATTTTCGTCAAAATTCCTTGGAACAAAGATTTGAAAAGATCTCCGTACCTATAATAAGCTATTAAAAAGTGTCAATTTCCGGCTCTGTAAAAGAATTAATCTTACTTAGTGATGAGGTTCGAATCCTTGTCTGTATTCTTCTCGACTTGTGAAGTTTCGATGAGTGAGACAAAATCGAAGAAAACATGCCATATTTCGAATGTCTGGTAGTACGAGTCCATCTGTGGTTGCTTGAGTGTGTAGGTGTAGAGGAGGTTGAGGAATTCGGATACGGGAAAGAGGGGATTATTCAAAATACGCTTCAGATGATTGTTCACAAACAATCGCAGGTATTCAGAAAATCTATCAGACATTTAGCATAAGGAACTAACAGGAAAATATCGTTACACAAACCTATTTTTAATATAAACCGAGATATGCACACCTTTCCAAGTACTTATCATCCAGTTTAGAAAACCCTTCTGTCATACTGAGCAGCTTCTCAAGAAGTTTAAACGTGAGTGCGAAGAGATGAGCTAAAAACTCTTCATAATTCTGTGGAATTCCGCCTAATGCTACCAGCTCATACAAAGTGTGAATAGCCGCGAGTCCCTGCTGCTCGTGTTGATTCGAAACTTCCCTTGAACCCTCTACCCCTAGAGATGCGAAAAGGAACAAATTATCCAGCAACTCTCCTTGTATAGGAGCTTGGTTTAGCGGGATCCATGTGAAGAAGTGTGACAGGCAGTTCAGACAAGTCATGATCTGTTTGTGAGTTAATTCGGAGCTTTGCTGGGAATTGAAGTTGTTCGCAGAGGGACTGCTCGCTGTTTTGGCGTTGGTTTGCTTAGCATAGGATTGTAGTAGTGCTGAGACGAGTCGGATTGATTTCGTGGCTTGTTGCAACATTTGAGATTTTAAAATACCTCTTCGCTGTGTATTGATGACATCAGACCTAGAAAAGAAAATATTAAATATTTGTAGTTACTGGACTATGGATATTACTCTACCTCGGGTTGGCGAGTTCCTCTGAAGCTATCAACAAAAATGTAAGTCCGAGGTGAGAATATTCCTGCGACTGAATTAGCTCATAAATATATTCAAAAAATTCCGGGTAGTCTTGAGGCCAGTCCGTACGTGCTATTAACACGAAAAATTTAATCCATTTGCTGGTGATAAAAGCCGGTAAGTGCTTGTGTCTGGTTTTAAGTGACTGCATCATATTTTCTCTCAATTCTTTCCTCTCAGCTGTTGATATCCCTAAACAACACTGGAATTCAAATAATAAAGAGCTATGGTGGAGTTTGTGAATCAAAACTGACCTGGCCATATCGAGTTCGCCAGTCGCTCGTACACGTTGAGAGAGAACATCATGACGTGAGTGTTGTGTGTCTGTGAAAGGAAGTAGGAGCACAGCTGCCATGCGTTTATCTGTAGACTAAACGCGGTTAGCATCTGCTCGATCTCGTATTTCCTCTCGTTTGAGCTTCCACTGGAGAAAAATTCATCGAGGAGCGCTTCTAGCTGTGTAAGGTATTCCAACTCTGCCATGACGAAGTAATAGGACCAGTTAGTCAAGCTGCTTAATACATTAATCTGTATGAATAAGTTAATCGCGTGAGCATAATTGACCAAAAATATTCTTATTATAGTACTTGAGCTATTCAGCTATATGGAGTGTGGAATTTATTGGGCTTAGAGTCCAGAATTCTCTTGACCTGAAAACAATCAGCTGATATGTCATCAAACTCTATCCTCTTCAAAAAGGAATCATGTGGTGTTATCGGTTAATGTTTTTAATATGTATTTTACAGAAGCGAGGAAATAGAAAAGTTGTGTATAGTTTATCTAATATATATTATTCCCCATTTGTGAATAAAATTTCAATTGAGGTTAGAGACAATACAATCAATTAGACTAGTAAAAGTGTTCCTTGCAATCGATATAAATATTTAAATGCTGGATTGGCTCAGCTTAGCACATTGATACAGGCAGTTGATTGTTACGAGGAATTAAACATTGCATAATTGAGGAAAGAGATGTCATTGTTCACTCGGTTCAACTGGATTTGTGTGGAAATTAGAATTCTGTGTGGGTGTATGGTTAAAAGGGGTGGAATCATGCAAGGATAGTTGATTCGTCTGGTAGTAGTCCTGCGACATCTTACGCCCCGATACGAAGTTAGCAGGGACTCGATTAGCTCGTATCACGTTGTTCGGGTGTCTGTGTAGGCTGGGTGGTTGGTTCGTGACTGGCGAGGCAGAAAACCGTTTAGCTTGTGGAGGTATGTGGTTGCCAGGATCTAAATGCCGCTTATTGTTGAGTTGTCTTAACGATGACTCCATGTTAAACTGAGACTGGTTGGGTGTGATGATGTTATGGGGGATACGGGACGGGGACTGGTAGGAAGGGGGGGTAGGGGTGGTGGGGTAGTATTTCTGTGGGAATTTATTCGTGCTTGGTACAAACTGTGTTGGAGGTTTGTTCTGGAAAGTGTTTGAGAATTTCGGTAGCATTTGTTTCGAATCGTGGTCACTGAGGTGTGAATTTTGACGCTGAAAATATACATCACTCGTTGCTGAGTCAGGTGTGCATTCCATAGAAGCCTGTTGGTTACCACGTAGGTGCATCTCTGATGACGTCACGCTAGAAGGCGTATGGAAGCTGTTTCGTTGGGTGGACATTAAGTTCATGTTGACACTAGTGTCCATGAAGTGTGAATTTTCGGTAAAATTCACAGCCGGGTATCGATTGTCTTCTAAAGGTGTGAACGGCTCCACTGGGGGAGTACCAGGAGTTGAGACAGAGAGGGTGTGAAATTGCGACATCGAATCGGGATGCATTGAGTTATTCATTGTGTAGTTCATATAGCGGGAGTTGTCCATTGGGAATGAAGACCTCCTCGATTCATTGCCCCCATGCATGAGAAGCGATTGCAGTTCTGGCCTATAGTTGTTGGGAAGCGCGAAGCTATGCGATCTTGTGAATAAACCCTTGTGTGTGGGCGTAGTGGGTGTAAAACTTTGGTAGTGCATTGCATCTCTGTCAATGTGTCTGTTGAGGGAGATTGCGGTTTCTAACGCCCGCTCTGGGCGAGAAATTGCGATATTTGATACTAAGTTTGTAGATGATTTGAGAAGAAGACATTCTTTAAGGGAGGAGGATAGTAGTGAGTGTTTCTGCGATTTTTTACATCCTTGTATAGCAGTGTTATTGAGGTAGTCGCAGAGCCTAAGAGCAGATGACGCCACCTGTTTCGAGGTCTTATCTGCCCGTGTGTTATAATTCGCGTGTTTTCTACGCATTCTTTTTAATCTTGGGTGATTATATTTGAAACGTTGGAATTGATTAAAATTTGCGGCTAATAACACATCAGGAGAGGTGTCAAGACAGAGAGGAGGTGCGAATTTCTGAGTGATACAAGACTCAATCTGAATCGCTCTGTGTCTAACCGTGTACGGATGCTGTGTGTGCAGGTTGGGGGATTTCAGGAGGAGGAGGTTAGTTTGCAGCGATATTATTTCTGGAGTGGGTCTCAACAGGACGTAGTACGTCTGTGAATCGGGGTAGGAGGTGTGAACATTCGCAGGTGTCCTCCTAAACAACCAGTGCATTGATCGGGTATTACACACATTAAGAATTGGAATAGATTAGAAACAACTCACATTTGGTGTCTGTAGTTAATTAACTTTATAATAACACAGCCATCGTAGACAGTGAGGTCAGATCGACTCAGGAAGTTGAAGAGGTAGGGGGGGAGGTGCCCAGTATCCAAGTAATCGAATAAAGTGCATTCTTCGTATTGGAGTGTTACTTCTCTGTCCAAAGGGACACCCCCCTTCTCCAAGGAAATTGAGTATTCGTGAAGGTACATCTTTACAACCAGACAGTCAGGGGAATGGAGCTGAACAAACTTTCTTAAAAGCTCGCTTTCTGGTCTCAATTGCTTATCTGCTAACTGATTCTTGCCTGTGTTTTCTGAGTAAATGCGTTCGATCTCGCTGCTAAAATTCAGTAAAGTTTTATTGTCTGTATGTACACGGGTACTATTGCTGGTGGGTTCTATTGTGCTTGATGACGAAACGTTTAATGTTGCGGAGTTTTGATCTGAGTCGTTCTTTTTGAGAGATGTCTTTTCCATAAAGTAAAAAGTTGTTTACCCAGACTTGATTACACCAAGGACATACCGGGTTCTAGCTGCAAACACATTGTTTCATTAGCACTAAACACCTGAAAAATTGTTTTCAATTACGTAATTATGACAATACAGCAATTAGTATATCCCAATAGAGAATAGACAATAAACTACTGAACTCTAACAATACTAATACAAGCATGTGTAACATTATAATGTACTGTGCAGAGTGGTAGAAATTTTCTGAACAGAAAACGGCTTAGCTGTTGAATATTGTCTGCTAGCATTTGCAGCTAAATCAGCTGCACTCCTCACCTCAACCATACCATTGTCGACCATCTTCCATCCTTCCTTCGTGATAAACTGGTCTAGCTCTTTACCATTGGAATGTAAGAGTTCACCCAAATGATCTCGAGAGATGCTCTTGTAGGTAAGTTTTATAACACCTTTTATGTAACTCACGATTGAGTCATGAAACCCGGTTACGCCCTTTATAATATCTTCATTTTCCTTGAGAAAACGCCAGAATTCATTGAACTGACATCTCTCTAGCAGCTGATGCATTTTGAAAATCTTTGCGATACCAGAGTCAGTGTGTTTGCTGTGAGGAATGAGAGATTTGCAAAGGACAAAATCGCTCTCTGGAAGAGCTGCTAACGCTTTTAGCAGGATGAGGCAAACTGTGAGGTCGTGATGACATTCTGGGAATAAGGAGTACATTTTCAGAAGGACAATGTTTGCTTCCTTATTGTAAGTCTTTTCCCTGGCCTGAGTTAGAACGAACTGTTGTAGAACCTCGCTATTGCCTGGATTTGATTTCTCCTGAGGGTTAATGAGAATGTTTTTGATCTCATCCATTTGATCGTCGCCTTTTCTAAATACTCAATTGCTTTAGAAGTAGGCCACTATACAAAGTTTAGTCTGCCCAAACTAAAAATTAGATGTATCATTGCAATTATATTCGTGCCTGCATTTTCTAATATATCATTACATTTTGTACTTGCAGAGAGGAGAGCATATTTGGCCATATTATTAATCATATCACACACTCAAACAAAAATAATTCTAATATACACAACTGATGTTTTAAAAGAATAAAATAAATACACTCCAAGCTCTCTCATGAATCCATGGTCCGACAAGCACCGGATTTAAGGAAAAATCTCTTTGAGTAGCTGCATCGTCTCTTCAGGATTCTTGACCTTATGCCCTATGGTCCTATCGTCCATATACGCTTCATAATCATTTCCACCGGGAAAAGCTCTGTCTCCGAAGAAATGGATGGTTTTGAACCCATCTTTCTCTAAGATATTGAGACAAAATCTCTTGTCCCAGCCCTCCGGAAACACATCAATACTAATCTGACCGCCAATCACAAATCGTAGTTTCATATACTCGAACTCTTTCTGCAGAGCTTCAACGAACTGCTCGCGTACTTTATGCTCCGCATCGAACGCAGCGAACTCGTCTCTTTCAGCTTGAGAACAGTTCCTACCCACGGGGCATAGGTTGATCAGCCCAGTACGGAATTCGATGAAAGTTCCACGTTTTTTAGGCAGGTCTATCCCTGCCATATATTTCATGCAAAAATTAACAAAATCTTTAATATTCTTTTCTCCCATTTTCTGGACTAAATCTTGTTTACTGACAAAACTTCCTTGTTTGTACTCAACAAGACCATTCTCAGGGAAACAATAATGGAATAGAGACAGAGTATTGTCTTTCCCACCCAACTGCTCCGATATCTTCGCCAGATCTGACCCGCTAACCCATCCGAGCTTAACTCTACTCGAGAGCGATTTCAGATACTCCAGCATTTCAGGAGTAGCAGCATTTCTGGAAGGGGTAAGCGTCCCATCCACATCAAATAGAGCAATCGTCGAATCGTCACTAGCTGCCATTTAGGTATTTAGGTCAACCTTTTGAAAACATTGTTTTAAGTTGGCAATTTATAAGATTTGTACAAGGAATACATTCGATATCGTAACGTTACCAAGCACTAAAATAGTATCAAATATTACCTAGGTAGACAGTAAACAATATTATTGATTCGGTGGCAATTCTTCACCCATCAAATAATGCTCAAGTTCCACACCATATCATTTTTCAGTATATCATTCATTAAATTAGAACAAAAGCTTATTGCCCAATGCACTCGCGCAACAGATACAAAGAAAAGCCGGCAGACTTTCTGGAACTTTCAAGGATCTACCCTCAACTGCAAACGTATATTGTACAGAGATCGACTGACTCCGGTACAATCGACTTCTCAAACCCAAAAGCAGTGAGAGAGCTTACGAAAGCATTGTTAGCTCACGATTTCAATCTAAAATGGGAGTTGAATGAGGGACACCTTGTGCCTACAATCCCATTGAGGTTGAACTATTTGCACTGGATTGAGGATCTGATGTCAGAGTATGAGGGTTTGGTGCCCAAGGGACAAGAAGTGGTGGGGCTGGATATAGGCGTGGGGGCATCCTGTATTTACCCTCTCCTCGGAGTTAGGATGAATAAGTGGAAATTTTATGGTAAACTTAGTTGATTATACATTCTATATCGCAAAAGCAAACAATTTTACTTTTTATTATTACTAGGAACTGAAATCGCAGACGGTTCCTTGCAAAATGCAATGGAAAACATTCAGATGAACAGTTTCAATGATATGATTCAAATAGCGAAGCCCCCGGATGAAAATCTGATCCTCCCACTAGTGGAGAGTGAATGGAGAGACGTGAAGTTCAGTTTTGTCATGTGCAACCCCCCATTCTACAGAAGTATCGAGGAGAAGAAAGGTTAGTCATAATATAACAATACAAACTAGAATATTCGTTCCAAATCTATAAAACTATTCGAATAAACTCTAAGGATCTCCTAACTATCTTGGGGGAACACGACTCCGAGTTGTTTCCTGACCTCGTCCAGGATGTTAGTCACGAGTAGACTCTCATTCAATGGTAGAACAGGACTTTCCGTCTTGCCCTCTACAATGCAATCTCTGCAGTGGTCCGCCTCGTAGCACAGCGCTACTGAGTTGACGAAGTTGTACTTGGCATCAGACGGAGGGAATGGAAATTCTCTAACGCCCTCACTCGTCTCTAGCTTATCCGAGGCGTGAAAAGGCGCAGGAAGTCTTAAGTATCCTTTCTCACCGTAGATGGTTAGAGTGTTGCTTAGCTTGACACAAACGCTACACGAGAGCTGAGCAAAAACCTTTTCAGGATAATCGAGTGTGAAAAAGGCTTTCACGTCCACTCCATTCTCATTCTTGGACCCACTCCCAAGAATCCTATCCGGCCTCTTACCGCCCATCACCATGCTGGTGAGATTGACCGCATACACACCAATATCTAGCAGCGCACCTCCCCCCAACTCCAGCTGAGTAAGCCGAGGAGATGATTGACTCCGGTGTAGACCGAATTGGCAATGGATATGGTGGATGTCTCCTATGGTACCCTTGGATAGCTCCTCTCTCAGTGCAACTACACTGGGAAGAAATCGGGTCCAGACTGCTTCCATCAAGAACAGTTTATTAGCACGTGCGATTGCGATCATCTCTTCGACTTCGCGGCTGTTTATTCCGAAAGGTTTCTCACACAAAACATGTTTCTTATGCTTCAGGGCTAGTTTGACACATTCGTAGTGTTGAGGGTTGGTAACGCCTAGAAAATTGAATTGAATCAGTTTCAGGCGAGTACGTCCGTGGATTGTGCGAAATATAACGCTACAATACTTACCGCCTGTATTTGGTGGCTAAATCTGGAAATATTAATATACGACAGACAATTAAACAGGAAAGAGAAGTACATTGATTCCTTGTAGAACAATGGTGAATACTCTTAGGTGCAAATAGGTCCATTTTAGGATATACAGATGCTCATAGTATTTAAGGAATATGAGAACGCCCAATGTTAGTTCTGGCCTTAGACGCATAAAACACCCGACATTAATTAGCTCAAACACCGTGATCCTACAAGAGCACACGCAATACGTCGAACCCGGAACAACGCATAAGAACCTTTCAAATAATATACTTATGTACTTGTACGTATATCTGGCTTACCTATGTATACTATTTGTACTTCTTCATCTGTAAATAGGTTTTCGTAGCCACCGTAAAACTTTGGAATGCTGTGAAGTTTTGCGAAATCCTCGGCATACTTCCCTTCTCTGGCGGCTACTGCAACCACCTGGTGATGTTCTTTGGGTAGCGTCTTAAGGGCAGCGACGAAGTCGTTGGATATCCTGCCAGCACTCAAAATCCCCCACTTTAGTTGCATGCTAATAATATGAGAGTTAAAAAGCACGATTTATGTACATTAAACTTCAAACCTATAAAATCTCTGATAAAAAACCTTCCTTACATATTATATATTTGTAAACAACAGTAAATCACAGAAAGGGAGATAAATCGCACTCAAATAATATCACACAAACCCTAGTTTAAGAATTGGAATTCATACAGCCAGATGCATAAAGGTATCCTTTCAGTTAGATTCTAGCACTTCAGGCTCAGCACGAAGTCAAACTCAAATTGATTTCCGTAAAGTAGTATCTTCGTTAAATTCGAGTAAACTCAAAGGATCTCCTAACTATCTTGGGGGAACACGACTCCGAGTTGTTTCCTGACCTCGTCCAGGATGTTAGTCACGAGTAGACTCTCATTCAATGGTAGAACAGGACTTTCCGTCTTGCCCTCTACAATGCAATCTCTGCAGTGGTCCGCCTCGTAGCACAGCGCTACTGAGTTGACGAAGTTGTACTTGGCATCAGACGGAGGGAATGGAAATTCTCTAACGCCCTCACTCGTCTCTAGCTTATCCGAGGCGTGAAAAGGCGCAGGAAGTCTTAAGTATCCTTTCTCACCGTAGATGGTTAGAGTGTTGCTTAGCTTGACACAAACGCTACACGAGAGCTGAGCAAAAACCTTTCCAGGATAATCGAGTGTGAAAAAGGCTTTCACGTCCACTCCATTCTCATTCTTGAACCCACTCCCAAGAATCCTATCCGGCCTCTTACCGCCCATCACCATGCTGGTGAGATTGACCGCATACACACCAATATGCTGTAACGATCCACCCCCCATCTCTAGCTGGGTAAGCTCAGGAGATGATTGACTCCAGGGTGCACCGAATTGGCAATGGATATGGTGGATGTCTCCTATGGTACCCTTGGATAGCTCCTCTCTCAGTGCAACTACACTGGGAAGAAATCGGGTCCAGACTGCTTCCATCAAGAACAGTTTATTAGCACGTGCGATTGCGATCATCTCTTCGACCTCGCGGCTGTTTATTCCGAAAGGTTTCTCACACAAAACATGTTTCTTATGCTTCAGGGCTAGCTTGACACATTCGTAGTGTTGAGGGTTGGTAACGCCTAGAAAATTGAATTTAATCAGCTTCAGGCGAGTACGTCCGTCGATTATGCGAAATATAACGCTACAATACTTACCGCCTGTATTTGGTGGCTAAATCTGGAAATATAAGCAACGTAAGAACAGCATACATTCCTTATAGCAGTTACCTAGTAATGCAAGACCACCAACATTCCTTCCAACCGTTGCCTAGCAACGTAAGAACACCTACGTTCCTTGTAACGGTTACGTAGCAACGTAGGAACGAGTTACATTCCTCATAGTGGTTTCCTAACAACATAAGAACGCCTAACATCCCCTTGTGGCTACCCTAACAGACATTCAACAAATTGGAACTATGACTGTTCTTTTTCACTAAATTGAGACTATGACTGTTCCTTTTCAGTAAATTGGAACTATGACTGTTCTTTTTCTTTAAATCGGAACTATGACTGTTCTTTCTCGTTAAATTAGGACTATGACTGTTCTTTTTCTTTAAATAGGAACTATGACTGTTCTTTTTCATTAAATAGGAACTATGACTGTTCTTTTTCTTTAAATCGGAACTATGACTGGTCTTTTTCGATAAATTGGAACTATGACTGTTCTTTCTCGTTAAATTAGGACTATGACTGTTCCTTTTAGTTAATTTGGAACTATGACTGTTCTTTTTCGTTAAATCGGAACTATGACTGTTCTTTTTCGATAAATTGGAACTATGACTGTTCTTTTTCGATAAATTGGAACTATGACTGTTCTTTCTCGTTAAATTAGGAACTATGACTGTTCTTTTCCTTTAAATAGGAACTATGACTGTTCTTTTTCATTAAATTGGAACTATGACTGTTCTTTTTCGATAAATTGGAACTATGACTGTTCTTTCTCGTTAAATTAGGACTATGACTGTTCCTTTTAGTTAATTTGGAACTATGACTGTTCTTTTTCGATAAATTGGAACTATGACTGTTCTTTCTCGTTAAATTAGGACTATGACTGTTCCTTTTAGTTAATTTGGAACTATGACTGTTCTTTTTCTTTAAATTATAATTATGGCAGTCTTTTTTCATTAAATTGGCACTATGACTGTTCCTTTAGTTGAAACTATGACTGCCCCTTTTAGTTAATTTGGAACTATGATTGTTCTTTTTCTTTTAATTGGTACTATGACTGCTACTCTACTGTGGAGTACCGATTGGGGGGACACTGTGAGGACACATTTGCGTATACACCTTTACAATACTATACATATGTACTTGTACGTATATCTGGCTTACCTATGTATACTATTTGTACTTCTTCATCTGTAAATAGGTTTTCGTAGCCACCGTAAAACTTTGGAATGCTGTGAAGTTTTGCGAAATCCTCGGCATACTTCCCTTCTCTGGCGGCTACTGCAACCACCTGGTGATGTTCTTTGGGTAGCGTCTTAAGGGCAGCGACGAAGTCGTTGGATATCCTGCCAGCACTCAAAATCCCCCACTTTAGTTGCATGCTAATAATATGAGAGTTAAAAAGCACGACTTGTCCCGAGATAATGTACCAATATTTAGAATAACTAAGTTAATTTGTAATTAAGAACCTAAGTAATAAGTGTCTTATATACACGTTGCCTATTTCCATATATGGTAAAAGGTAGTGACATGCTTTTGGTAGGGATCAACTATTGCGTAACATATATTTTGTGGGTGGTAGTGCACACTAGGGAACACCAGTTTATCTCCTTTGTACCCTGTAACTCTGTACACGACTGAACTGGTGCGAATATTATCACTGCCGTCTTTAACCACGTTGATAAGGTTCCTGTATAGGAACAGCACGACGTCAAAGTAAGGCTGTACCGTGTCTTCGTATTGGTTGAGCGCTCCACCTAGACAGACCAGTTTTAACAGATGGTAGATGAACTCGTTCATTTCGGATTCGGAATAGATTCCCATGTGATCTGACTCGTCAGACACGAACATTTTCCTCAGTTCATCCCCCACGCACATCTCATGATACATATCTTCGAAACAGCCACAAATTTGTCCGCTTTTTCGAACCAATCCTGGTCCTTCCGAGCTAGGATCCAAGTAGAGTCTGTCGAAAAACTCCATGCTGGTAACAGCACAGGACAGCGGCTCGATGACCAGTTTGTCAACATCCAAATCGATCGATCTCCCATAGGGTGCTTTGAAGTGTTCGAAATTACTCTTGTCAGAGAACAAATCTCGGACCACTTTTTCAGCCTGATATTCTCTGAAAGCTTGATCGAAGGAGAAAGTTAGTTTGAACATGCTCTGTGATAGCCCCCATTTACTCAGGAAATCTGCGATCGCTTTATCTTGTAGGAAAATTTCTCCAGATTTTATCAAGTGCGTGAAAGTGAACTGTTGGTCAGGATTAGAATCACTTGAAATGGAAACTAACGGGCCTGCCATTGACCTATCAAACTGTACATTAAATTTCAAACTTGTAAAATCTCTGATAATAAACTTTCTTTACATATTCCATATTTGAAACAACAATAAATGACAACATGCGAGATAAATAGCATTCAAGTAATATCACACAAACCCTAGTTTGAATAAGGAATTGGAATTCATACAGCTAGATGCACAAAAGTATCCTTTCAGTTAGATTCTAGCACTTTACGCTCTTTCACGAAGTCATAATCAAATTTTGCGTAGATCTCGCTCTCTGTTATGATTTTCCTCTGATTCTGGAGGATGGCTGAGAACTCATCTAGTCCTTTGAAGCCGAGTACGTCGCTTGATTTGAAGGGGAGCTTCTCGATTATATCGATCGGGCTAGCTTCCTCGGAAGAATTATTCGTGGTAGTAGCTGGCTGCATCGGTTGAGTAGCGCTGTTAGAAGTTAGCTCTAAGTCCTAGAATAGAGAAGCTAGACACAGAAGAGTTATGGAATTAAGGAATGACATACTTTGAGTTGTTGCTCCACAGACTTAAAGCTGTCCTTCTGAGAGGATCCGCTTGAAGATGAGTTATGGATAGGAGAGAGCATGAAGCAGAGACTAAATCCGTTTATGCTAGGCAGTATGCTAAACTTAGGCGGTACCTAAAATCACATCGATTAAACGACAATTGTACAGAATTACTAAAGCCAGCAACACTCACGCTTCCAAGTTGAGAGGAGTCGACGAGTATAATTTGTGTGATGGCTTGCTTTACTATAATCCTCTTGCTGTACTTGATCAAAAGGTGATGCTTCTTCAAGGCAGTCTGTCCGTCATCTAGGGTCTGGTCTACGTAAGTGTAGCCTTCTACCATAGGAAGTGTGTTGCTCTGGATTTTGATATCAGTGATGACAACTTGTTTTTCCATAGGAGGATTCTCATCTATTGTAACGTAGTCCGAATTCCCATTGTCCACCAACCCTATGATGTATGTTAGTTAATAGGCCGCGTAATAGAAATAACTTTTCGTTACTGGACTTACCGATATCGAAGTTCTGCCTCGAGTAGCATAGAAATCGTTTCGTTAAACTGATCAGATTTCTACCTTCCCACAACTGTACTTTCTGTCCGTCAGCCGCATGTTCTAGGAGCTGGTATCCACCTGGGAGTTCCGTCTTATTGGCGATAATCTTAATGTCTGTGATGGGCTTAGAACTCGAAAGATAACTCATTTCGAATGAATGTAAAAGCTATTAGCAATTTTAATAATATTAAAACAATATTTGTGTAATAATTTGTATAAGAAAGTTATTTTGTTCAGATCCAGAGAATCGGACAATACATCGCCCTAGCAACAGCACCTCGCAACAAGAATGCAAACTAGATGAGTGTGTTACAGAAGGAGGGGAGCTCATTTTTGTCAAAAAGATTATAGAAGAGAGTTTACAACTTCGCGGAAGGTTCACTTGGTTCACAGCAATGCTGGGGAGGAAGTGCCATCTCAACGTGTTAATGAGGGTGTTACAAGCCGCGAGAGTGCCGAAAATAGTTGAAACTTCGTTCGTGCAAGGAAAGACCAGACGCTGGGGCATTGGATGGTCATTTGACTTGCATTTTAAAACTTGGATACCTTCAGTTACACCATTACTTCAGAAACCTTTGTTTCTGTACGTGGGCGACGTCAGTAACGATAGCAAGGTAATTTAAGTTATACAACTTGATTATGAAACTAATTTGTGAATTAGAACTTCTCCAATCTCATAATAATAATTACTCGGTTAAGTAGTTCTTTGAACCGCTCTATTGCTCGAGGACAAATTGTACACAAACCTAGCTTATAAATAAACCCAATTTTGTAACGCGAAATCATTGATTAATGCAACCACACAATACAAACCGCTATCATTGCATTTGTTCTAGGTTCCTGATAGAATTGATAACGTGGTAATCGATAAGCTAACCGGGAGTCTGGAAATGGAAGTTGAAGTATACGAGAGTAGAATGTTATTCACTGCATACAAGAACACGTGGTCTAACCAGAGAAAGAAAAGGAGATTAGAGAAAGTACACGCGAAGGTTGAAGATAGAGAATTAACAAAAATGATTGGAGAGCAAACAGAGTCAGCTCGGATAGGAGCGAAAAGAAAAGCGAATGAGAGTGAAGACATTTTAGAGGCCAAAGTCGTGAAGGTAGATAGTCCAGAGATGGAGGAAGATGAGTGTCTAATCGAGTTCCTTGTTGAGGTAAAGAGGGGCTCTGAAATCGAAAAGAAAGAATTCGGGAAAGCTTTGAAGGAGGATGGAACCTATTTGAGATTTGAAGCTATCGAAACTATAAATAAAGAATTTTTACACCAAATAATGCAATTCGTTAAGAATAACATGACAATACAGTAAAAACATTCATTTACAAATAAAGCTATTCAAATTCTCTTAGTTTCTAACGCTAAAAACGTATTATGAGTGGGGCAGCTTGTAGGCTGGGTATGCGAGGGGGATTAGACGTAGTACCGACGTGATTAAGCCAATCAAACCGACAATTCCATCTGGAAAGTTAAGAAACTTTAGCCGAGTGAGAGGTATCAGAGTATCCAATAAGTTGGCAAGTGTGTCCATGGCGAGATCTTGGTTCTGTGTTAACAGCTCTTTGGAATGACCGAACAAAGATTTCTTTTCAAGCGGAACAACTTCTCCAATATTACCCCCCAGTGCTCGGTCGTATTCTCGCCTAGCTAGCTTGAGCCATTCGTAGATATCACGAAAAATGCTTAGAGATAACTGTCCCAACCAGAAACGATATTCAAACTTCTTCCATCTATCAGTGTTGATATTGATTAACTTGACACTCTGTGCCCACACCATATTGTCACAGAATAGGAAAAGCGCTGAGCATATCTTCGCTGAGCACACCAGCCCACGTCTGTAAGGGTCGATCAGGGACAGCGCATTCCCAGCTCTGCGCAGCTGCTCGATGAACCCGAGCAGCCGGAATACTTTACGCGCACTGCCAGCGCTCACGGAGATCTGGTGGCAGCTATCACTCCACAGCGCATTACGTTCCCGTGACAACTTGAACAGAAAGAAATGAATAAAAGTTCGACGATTGCATTTCCTGATCAGCCATTCGATGAATAGTCCTCCGTATTGCAGAATGCGAGCGATCTTATCGCATCCTGATGTCTTCTGTAGCACCCCTGATACCGTCTGAACTAATGCTGGAGCCGAGTCCATCTAGAATGCTAGTTTTGTTATCCATGGTCAGAATAAATAATAAATAATAATAATCGAGAGAGTAATGAATTAAGAGTTCATTTTTTATTTGAACTGTACTGAATAAGTAAGATCTACACAGCTCCCTTCTTTGCAAGCTTATCGGCCATCTCGTTCCCGTGGTATCCCTTGTGTGCAGGTATATGCGTCCATTCGATGTTGTCATAGTCTGACATAAAATTCTTTATATCCAATAGAACATCTTTGTGAGAGACTTCATTATTGTTTGATAGTTTCCAGCCATTTGTAGCCCACTTTTTAAGCCATTTGCTGCAGGAATTAATCGCGTAATTACTATCGCTTCTGACTTCAAGACGTTTGATATTCTAGAAAGATGAAAATTAGTTATCTCAAGGATAATCTGTTTTTTAAATTTGATTTTTTGGTTAAGTTGCTTATCCTAAGGTAAGGATTAGGATTGGGGATTGGCATTATTATTAACAAAAATACAAATGTGTGAAAACCTTGCGTATTCCTTGTTTGAGAGCGATTGCAATAGCAAGAAGTTCTGCCCTAGAGTTAGTCTGTTCTCCTTTCTCTAATCTCTTGCTGACATTATCTTCTGAATCATTTCCCCAGAACACGCCCATACCAGCTTTAGCACTTGCGGCGACGCCGTTAGAGATACAAGAACCGTCGGTGTACACGTACGCGTCGCACCCAGGAAATGGGAGAGGGTCTGGAAGCTCAGCTTTTATCTTTGGGGATATTTTAGGTTCCAATTCTGGGTAGGCAGACGCTCCAGCACCTTCTGAGTGTACCTTCGAGGATGAAGAGAGCTTGGGGTAAGCTGAAGAATGTATATTTGAACTTCGCGAAAAAGTAATTTTCTTCTTTGGATTCTTATAAGAATAAGTTGGCTGAATAATGAAATGTTTTGCTGCACTCATCGTACTAAACTTCTTGTAGACTGCTTTTGGGAATTTGTGTACTTGTTCCGCGCATTCTCCCCAGCTCGTATAAACCCCTGGCAACTTGCCAACCTTAACAGCGTAGAAAGACATGTTTTCTAATACCAAACTCAATCTCGTCCGGAAATAAATCGTGCTAGAATAAAGCGATATCGTCATCAAAGAGTGTACAGGTTGCTACTTAGTTATCTAACCTAACGTCTCGCGTATAAAACTGACAGATTCTAAATCTATAAATGTAATTAAGGTTTTGTGTAGAATCGAATTGTTAATCATTACGCCATTGAGTCAGGGAGAATTAAACTTTGAAAATAACAGAACTTGTCTAATATTAGTGCGAAAGACGATATCTTAATAAATAAAAAACATCGGAATAAAATCAAAACAAGTTTATTTAGACAGACGGAATTAATAAATTCATTGCAAAGTTCAAAGTATTGTATTTTTATAATCTGAAACGAATATAATTCCATTTGATCACACTGATGATTAGCATTAACTAGATATTGCAACTGGTGCGGTTTCTGTGCTGGACTTGAAGCGAAGCAAATATGGTTAAACCAGTCTAAAATTTGCCAATGCAGAGATGAACACATTTCTGAACCTCGATCTTTTGATTTAACAGCTGAAGTAATTGAGAAGACACCTGAGATTGGGAGATGATGAAGATGATCATTGTTATTTTATCAGTTCAAAGTAAACCATCAAGGAACTAGTACCAACTTACTAGTATGGAGTCCGATATCGCATCTAACTTGAACATACTATCAAAGAGATGAAGTGCCACGGCACTGTTATCATTCGCATATGATGTTATGATATAAACTGAGCAAAGTATTACATAAATTAATGAAATAATCCACAACGTTCATGTATAATTTAAAATCTCTGGAGAAATCAGATCGAATTGAGAGACCACAACACATGTCACACACAATCACCAACATAAAGTAGATAAGATCGTGCCTGTTTACCTTTGAAAAATCGCTTTGAAAAATATGAACTAATATGTAGATTCCCCCAAAACATGTACAACAAGCTTTTAGTAATCTCAGTTAGATCATGCATAATCATTCCTCATTCAAGTACTTGTACGTGATATGTAGTAATGATATTGTAATATGCTATTGCTATATTGCTACAGTGCACTTGATGGGGGTTGGTGTGATAAAAAAACTGTAAAATGCTAAAGATACCATCATACTTGAAACACAATCAAATTGAATATGTGTGCATCAATATTGAGAGAGGCAGAAAGGAGTAAATCGCACTGATACGCTAATGGAAAGGACAAATGCACTAATAACCCATTTAAATGTTTAAAATACCCTTCGTAATCGTATTTCGTAATTCACATGTTAGTGAATATGTGTCGCGAAATGATATACTTTGGTAGAAAGTTAGTTTCTTAATTCTCTGATGTGTGCCTCTTTCCCATCAGAAACTCAATGCTATTCATATCTCTCAGATGAGCATATCTAGATTTGGATATTGCTCGCTACGCCCGATAGCATCTCCGTACACGTACATGATACACGTATTGTATTTGTTTAAAACAAGTAGAATGTTCTGATATTAGTCAATTTTTGAAGGGGAAACACTGTCAAATACCTTATTAGAAAAACAATAATATAATATTTAAGTGTAATATCGAAGTAGAAACACACAATAGCGTTAACATGTAACAACAATAAGTTGATGGTAGATAGTCGGTTACATGTGTTCTGTGTGTCCCTGGTAAAAGCTCAGGAAGGGTGGTATAAATACAAGTGGCTTGTAGTTACTTTAAAACATTTCAAAAACAACAACAATTCATACGATGTCGGACTCAGTATTTCAACTAAATTGTCAAGTGGGACAAGAATTCTGCAAATACGTATCTCGCGAGAAAAGCATGGATAATGGAATAGTCAGGGCACAGCAGGAGCTGAGAGAGAAGCAGAATGCGAGGAAACAACTAAGAAGACGGTCGAGTTTGAATGTTAAAGGTACAGATTCAGCCCGAAAGGCCATTAGCAGACAACAATCTTTTTGTCAAACTACCAAACAAACACAAACCAGTCTACAATTACAAGATAAAGATATCGAATTCACAATCATCAACCTGGAGACTCAAACGATCGGAATGCAATGCGCAATTTCAACACTTGGACAGAACTATTCCAATAAGGTCGTAACACAACTAATCAAAAAGAAATTCGCTGGCCAGTTCATGAAGATTTGGAGAGACATTGAATCATTGGAGAAAAAGTACAAACTCTTCTTCAGTGAATTGTCAAGTACGCACGAATATAACAGCCACCACAGAGAGATCGCATCCTGGATGGATGGGCTATATCAGCAGTTGTGGGAACAAAGGGACGAGATAACACGTAGGCATGATGCATACAATCTAAAACTGAAGAGGAAGGAACAGCAGCAACTTTGTATGTTGGAAAATTATCGCCGAGGATTCGAGAGGGGAAACAAGTACGAGTGTGCGGATAGAAAGTATTCATATAGTCCAGTCCAGTCAGAGTTTGGATCAGAAATAAGTTCAATATCAAGCATGAGTTCAGTTTCAAGCATTGGGAGTCAATAGCCAATTCCACTTTATGTGTATATAATTAATTAACGACTATTTCAAAACACGAACATTTTCAACAATTTTATTAAAACAAACAGTAGTATATGCTTACACTTTATCTATGGGACTTGGGCTAATTAATTAATAAAATAAATTGAACTACCAAAATCAATTATCACAAACGAAGTTCGATTTCGCATTGAATGATCGAAACCTGCTAAAAATGAACTCGTGCCGCTCATGAGATAAGAACTTGTACGGGATCGATGATAAAGGACAAGGAAGATAGCAAACGAAAGACAGACCATCGAAACCTGATCGAGTAATGAAATAATTGATAGTTGTTCAGAAACGACTGATAAACAGTTGTCTGTGTAGAGGATTATTCATGGAAAACTACGTAGATCGAAATGACTAGGTATTCCCAGCAAATCAGAGAATACATAGACATATCTCAATTATACATCAGTTGAATATACATTATTATCAAAATTACGAGCTAATCAAGGAATTATTTCGGAATTTCAGATACGTAAATAAGAACGATTAAGTTACAAAAATTATTGACTAAGTAATCAAAATCTGATAAATTTTCGCAGATTTAAACAAAAATTGTATAATTTAACATTACACTGAAACAGCCTAGTGTCAATTGCATCAGATAACAGAAATTCTTTTAACATTGATCACACATATGTCAACTACCCACAAAACACCCGTGCTAAGCTATTCACCTTAATTAAAACATATCTAGCAATGCAGGCTGCATAATAACATACTGCAGGTGTACATGTGTTCTTAAAATGTTATCTCCAAAAAACAAAACATACTCACAAAGACAAATGTGCATCCCAAATCATCGCATCGTTGCATGTTCTTCTGGTCAATACTTTGCATATATTCATTAGGCAGATGGGAGAATCGACCTTTTAAGAATTAGCATCTAAGTTTGCTTGAACTCTTGTTTGAGGATAAATTAATTGGGAAGTCTGAGTAAGACAGAAAATAGTGTATTCTAAGAGGGAAAAAGAGAAATGATTTGGAAAGCAAATAATGATTAAGAATAATATCTCCTGTGAAATGTACATTTAAGGAAGTGATAAGACGACGAAGCTAGTTATGAATAAGTGTAAAAAGTTTGACTGAATAATTTTCTAACTACATGAATAAGTTTTTTGTTTGTATTGTTAAGGAGGGAGTTTCAGTTAAGATTTGTTTATTGAAAAATATCAAAAAAAGTACCTTAGTAATTTCCATAAAAAAGTGAACCTTTCTAATACATATCTCGTGACTTTCAGAATAGACGTGAATCAAATTAGCAGTTTTAATTAGAAGATTAAACCTGCATTAATTTAGTGATGAATGCCATTGAAATTAACAATGTGGTTATAGTGTAGATTCAACAAGCAAATTTAACCTAGCACGTATCAGATAACAAAAAATGTGTTCTGATCATAAGAACCACCCCAGTAAACTACAATACTATTAAACAATGTTAGAACCATTTTAACTAATTCAACTCTTTTGTACAACAATAATAATAATAATTTGAATGGTATCACAGCTCCAAATCAAATAAACTCTATCAAAGAACGTCACATGTCTGTAATTAATCCAATAATAAACCGTGCTAGGAGAAATTCTTAAATCATTTCAGGTTGGAGCTGTTCATCAGTGTGGATTCGGAGAGTCTACTGATGTTGATACTGTTGATACCCCCAATCTTGCTGGTAATTATACTAAATAAGAAATAGGATAAACATTTGAAGTCACTCAATGAGGCGACCGCTATAATTAAAAGATAACAGTTTTTAGATATTCTTTTTAGAGAGTCTATTGTGGCTAGTTCTAAGGAATAAACAAAAGATTGAATATTTTATTGTCCTAGAGAGAGCCAGGATTCTGGGTAATTTTTCGATATCTCATTTGAATAAAAAGGTTCGAGGAATGATCATTAACTAGGTTTCATTAGAAATTTCAGATATTTAAATTTTAACACTACTGTATCGTAAATTATTTAAAAATAATGTAGATCTTATTGCTGAACAATGAACCTTGTATCATAGGTTAGATACGAGAACGAAGTAATTGCTAATGGATTTCAGATGATGATCCAAACTTTGAACTCATACAAAATCCATTAATTCATGTGTGCCGAATAAAAGAGATAATTAGACCAGAAAAAAAATTTAGTTTGTTGACATGGAATCAGAGATCTTGTTGATGGACTCATTATTTGAATTAATAAACTGAATATTCATGAGTGTAGTTTATTGGAGTAATTAGAATCTGGATCAGAAGATTAACTCTGTTCAATGGACGCAGTTAGTATAATTTTGCAATTGACAAGACTTAGAACATATGAGTCCATAGATAATGGAGTTGTTGTATGTCATTTAGCTTCAACATATCTTGAGAAGATAACCTATTGAAACATTGCACATAAAAGCAATGGAAATAATGTGTAGCAGTACGGATTAGATTTAGTTGTCAGTTAACTGGGTTCATTTCATTGCTAATGCCTTAACGTTAAGATTTGTCTCTGATCTATAACATACAGCACAATACTTATAAGAGTATAATTAATATTAACATGCATCATTACAACCTGTTGTGACCACTGTTGGTTGGATTCTCCCATCTCCCCCCTGTTATACTGATAACCGCTTTGAGAAGCTTGGTAGTAAGGCGGGTAATTCTGCTGATTCGGATCTCCGCTTTGTTGGTAGCTCCTGTAGGGGAGTTTAATTCAATTGCACAAACCTTTTTTTGTACATACTGCAATTGCTTATCTTAACTGGGAGCAGTTAAGATAAGCAATTGCAGTATGTACAAAAACGCAATTAAGTAATGGCTTATTCTTGACGCAAATATATAGAAAGTTGTATTTCTTTGATGATACCATGTGTGCTAGTATGACATGGTAATAGAACTTAGAATGTGTTCTAGTAATACATTGATAAGAAAACCAACATGTTAATTTAACTACCCATTTGCTACGTAAGGCCCTAATATCAAATTCCAATCATTCATTAGGACAGCCTGAATTGATGATATTATTGGACATGAACCACCCGAGTGAATAATGCGTCCGTTCTACATAATAGATAATAAGAAATGTGGAGTTTGAATTCAGAAATTCGACGTAATTCTAGAATACCAAAGGATGTGAACGATAGGAGATATACAATGTACGCGCTATTGGACAACTAAATTCTTTGCCCAATTATAGTCGGCAGAAAAATTAATAAATACATTGAGAAATATTCAGTAGGTTGAGCAATCGGGTGTTAATTAATTATATAATTAATATGTTCGGAGAATTGCGTTGATGTTGAACAATGCATTATTACTTCCGAGTTTTCGAGTGCAGTCGCGATACCATTGAAATCAATTAAAAATATGAATCAAAATGAATGAACAGGAAAGATAAAAAATATTGCCATTTATCCGTTGATTTTGCGCAATTTCTGACGTTTTATCGCTACGGTTACACAACCAATTAATTCTTCAAATCCTACAGTTAAAACAAAAAATATTGTGCTAGAGAAGTTTAGATCTCGCAAATCAGTGCTACAATATTGATAATATCAGTAAAATAACTCACATATTGTGCTGACCCTGATCCGAGGAGTACATGCTTGAATCTACCCGTGAATGCTTAGCATACGAATCACTAAAAACAGATACTGTCATTAAAAATCTCAAAAACAATTCACACAAGACCAGTGGAGTAATAGGATCACAAAAGAAGATGCAGTTCTGATGTGTTATACGTATGCTTGAATCATATTATAATTCACACAGCAGCGATAATTTAAACTCAGGGCAAAGTTTTAACCAAAACCACGCTAGTCGATTAGTATCAATTAAGAATATAAAATTGAAACTATCGTGTTGGTATCAAACCTTGTACAATCGAATAGTGATGGACCAAGAAAATGAGCAGCTGCAAGTTAAGTCTTAAATTTGGCGACTCATGTGTTTTAAATTACCTCTCATATTCACTCGGTCGCTTTCTCAGCGCATGAGTAGCTGGAGCAGATGGAGAGGAAAATGACTTCTCACGAAGAGTTTTCAACTCGTTCATTCTAAAGAAAATCATTATTTAATGAGAAAGGAACAATCATAATGACAATCTTATGTTCAAATGTAATGACTCTGCATTTAAATAAACTGATACAAGGTTGCTGACAGCAATGCAAGCTTATCATGTCGTATACACCGATAATATCCCACTGATGTGTTTAGCTGCAAACATTGTGAGTGGGAGATGAGGGCAGTAGTATCCATATAATAGTATGATGTCAAACCTTGAAAACTGGAGATTAGATAATAATTCCAGTAGGCAAAAACTACAAAAATAATTTTCACCAGGTGGACGAGATGAATTGATATTACTAAAGAGAGGTCCAAGTACAGGTTACGGATCAAATGATGAAATTGAAACGATGGTAGAAAGGATATTTTGTAATATGCTAGAACCTTATATGAAATCATATGTTAAGTAATACATCTGGCAGTAACTTGATTTTTGAAAACGTATTAAACCCAATTAAAATGCAATCAGAATAAGGTATTGGATGATCCAAACAGAAATACCGTTCCATCGCCGGTTGGCACTAGCGAACTATTATCCAAGCGTGATTATATTCCAACAGTTAAATTGAACTTAGATAGATATACGTACTAGAAGCAATTTTGAAAGAAAATCAAATTTAAGCCTGCGGCGAATGAAAACAAAGAAAAGTTTTCTCCAATAAAAAATTAGGACTGGAAATTTGTGATAAAATAATGATCTAATACCTAGTAGTTGGGTAAGTTTTAGTAGAAAGCAAAAGGAGGAATTTACCCTGCAATCAGGTCTCGACAGATTACGTAATATGAGATAAGAAACAAATGTAAAGAAGAAAGTAAACATGTAAAATTGAAATATCATTCCTTGTTAGATAAGAAAGATAAGGTAGTGGAAATTTTCTGAACAAAATCACGCGCTACTTGTGTATGGAACTGAATTTGATACAACGGAGAGTAAAAACAATCATTATCTGTTCAAGGGCGGCGTTACAAGCACTCTATAATTTATTTAAACAAAAAGGCTCTGTATCCACGAGAAGTTGACGTTGTGGATATTGTAATAAGATAACACTGAATAAGGGTTTTAATAAATTCGAATCAAACTGTTGATGTATACATTATGAGGTTAAAGGCAAATTCTGATTTGAGCTTTCATCGAACATCGAGCAAATAGCGTGTTAATAGTAGAAAATGTTTAGGTGCTAGCTCACCTCATTAAATTTTGAGTTTAGCCTTACATAAGGAGAAAAACAAAATCTTACAAGCGTGTTTTTAGCACTTTCGAAGTGTAATATAATATCATTAATTAGCTTGCTTATGTGCTTGAGGTATGCAACTAAGTAGGAAGGGCTGACTACAAAATACAGTGCATTAATTATCATATCCAATTAGTGAAATAGTGTAGGTATTTAAAAGTAGAAAAGCATATAAAGAGTAACTCAATCACAAACCAGAGCCTTTCATCCCTCGCAGACAAGTAAACATTGTTATGATTTAAATAAGTAGGATGTTGCATGTTAATATGGCAGCTATGCACTCCACAGTGTGGAATAGAATCGTGCTGACTCTCTGTCGACATGTGCGAGCATGATTATAGTTAGGTCTCTATTTGTGCAATCAATCTCAAATGTCGGTGTGTAAATCAATCAAGGGGCTATTACGCGATAACAGCTTATCAATTAGAATGCATTAATTGCTAACATAACGGATTTGACCAAATCGAGTTGCTATCGAATTAGTGTTAATTTGATAGAGAGTAAGTTTGTAGTTAACAGCTACGTATTCCTAATTATGATAAGGTGGAAAGGAATTAATGGATGTGCACCAATATGTTGAGGACCTAACTAGATACAGGTATCCCCCCGATTAGGCATAATTGAAACTAGTAGGAAGTCTCAAGATAGGATTCATTTACTAATTAAACATAAATTATATTTTAAATAATGTAGGATGAATTAGGAGACGTGGGTGGAAAACAATAGAGTTGAACATGATCTGCGAGGGTAATAGGAAATAATATTGACAAAGTAACAGTATTCAAGTGTAGGATAATATAATTAGTGAACTTTCATAGGTATTTCATAGAAGTTTGTCATAAATGTTATAATCGCTTTTGTGAAAAGGAAGTAATTAGTGTTTTAGTCCAAGTTGCGTGATAGAATTCCAACTAAATTGTCGCACGTGTGAATAAAATCTACTTCGATATTCAAAAATATAGGATCAGCTAAATCATTCACAAAAGAGAATATGAATTTTCAGAGAATAGAGCACTAGGATTTCGACAAAGTCTGCAAGCTAAACAAAGCAGAGTTCAATTTGTCGTAAACCCAACACAAAGCCTCTATAATGTATACAAATGATAATAATGGGCGAGGTGAACTAGGTAATAAGATGCTTACACTTTGTAGTCTAAAGAAATGCCCATCTCTTCTGCCCAGTGCAGCTTGCGTAGAGAGAAAGTTTCCTTGACTTCTTGCGCGAGGGGAGCATGAATGGCTTTATTGAGCACTGACATTACTTTATCTTTATCGATTGGTTGTTGATTCATTTCGAGATCCACGAGGTAGAAATACAGTGTTGAATTGTTCTAGCACAGTTGTGTAATCAGAATCCAGTGAACAACAATTAATTTTAGTATAAGTGTAATGTTACGATAAAGAAAATCTAACAAAAGAACTGAAACAGTATACGGGAACATGTTGAATAGTAAATTTAATTAACATGGTAATACAGTGCCATATCCTATATGAGTTAAGATCTCCAAAATATACTTTGAATGCAAATATCAAGTCAACTTCATGTGCTAGTTATGATGCTAGAGATGTATACAAAATTGAATAATTGAAAGTTCCTCTATGATTTGCATGTGTTTAAACTGGATTTCCTGGTGAAAGTAAGCTCGCTGTGAATTGAAACTAACGAGTGTTTCGGCATTTCAAGGTAAACAAATTCAAAATCCAGAAAACCCAAATCAATTTCAGTTCTTGCTCCAATAGAGAATATATTAAAAGTGACTCAACAACACAACACTGAAACAAATTGGATAATAGTTATAAATAAAAACTCGGCTAGCAAAACTAACAACTGACCTTATCTTTTTCAATCGCATCAAAAAGCATTTTTTTCGCAACCGCGTGCTCATTTCGATGCTAAATCAAACAAAACAGAAACTAGATCTTAAAAGTTAAACAGTACAACTCAATCACCTAGTAGAGTACAATTTTAAAATAATTTTTCTATTTTTCTTTCAATTCCCACGAAAAATATACCGAACAACGAAAATATTGAAAATCAGTACTCTTAAGATTAAAAGAAGATGAAACCGACCAATACCATAATATCACTCGGTATTACACAAGGGATTGAAAGTTGGAGATCTTTCCTAAAGAGATAAAGTTATTGTCTCGTTGGCTGCGAGGTAAACAGAAGATTCCGCTTGAATAGGAAGAAAACAAACATACTTGTCGATACAGCTTCCATCTTTGTGAAAAACATAGCCTCTGTAGTATATATTATAATCACTAACAGCTTGCTAGTATTCGCATTCATGAATTCTAGGAAGTCGATTTAAATTCCAGCTAAAAGGGTATTAGTTAAATGTGCTAGAAAAGAATTGAGTGCTAAGCTTTTTGATACCTCTCTCTCATGCTAGAGCAGTTTTAAAATAAGAACGCGACGCGAGAAGAACTAGGAATAAGAATGAAATTCGCGAATCCGATTTTTGAGAGCAAAAAATATTTAGATGTAGCTACTCACCCGATGTAGAAAGAACACATATTTAGTAACCCAGTAATTATACACGTCATGGAGCAGTCTATTGTTCTGCGAGTGCGAGGGGTTCTTCTGGAACTGCTTCTGCGACTGGGATACTGACTGTTTGTAGAGTTCGTCCACTTTGTCCTTACACCCGTGACGTAATTCAAACGCAATGTATCGACACCTCGTTTCAATAAGGTCAGGGATCTGGAAAGAAAGACAAAAATAATTATTACTACCGTATAAGGTGTATAAAGGTACTACCTTCTGGTCAATGGTCTGTAGCAGCTCTCGAGCCCGCTCCAGCTGACCTAAACTCTCTTCAAACAAACTCCACTCCAGGTGGATAGCAACGCTCTTAGGAATGTAGCAGACACCTCTCTGGAAGACTGCCCTTGCTTCCTCGCTGTACTCTGTCCCGAGGAACTTGGCGTACTAAAATGGATGTCAGCAAAAGAATTTCTTCTTTAATAATCAACTCGTTTATCTATTAATTTGAATTTGCAGTAGGCGTGCTGCTGGTGATGAAATCTAACTTTGAATTGCTAACGTTTCTAAAATTTAAAATATCAAAGCTACTGCTAACATCAAAAATGCAAAGTAGACGACTAGAAAACTGATACAAGCAACAAAAGTTTGACTCAAGACAAATTTTTATTTTCTCCGCCCATATGACACTATCTACATAAAAGCTTCCATGCAAGGGTAGATGACTAGTTATTCGATTACTCAAGACTTACGTAGCGAGATAGTATGCTCCCATCAAATTATTAAATTTCATTTTCCAATTAAGGAATAAAGAGAGGAGTATCCAACAAGGAATTTATGAAACATGGTCCTACGTAGTCTAAGTAAATTCTTACAAGTAAATCGTATTAAGAGATATTTTGAGGTAGACAAAATAAATCGTATACATATTTCTATTAATTCTAACAACAAATTGTAGTAATTAGGCCAACTTTGAATCAATAAATAATTGCTCTCTTCTTTATCATGAGGTAGAGCGTAATAACATTTTAATTGAAAATTTTAAAATTCTAAAAATCTGTTTATGAGGTCGGATAACAGTTCAAACCTCAGACAATTAGACACAACAAAACGCTTTATCATTGAACTAACCAAGTATAAAATTAGGATGTGATATTCACATAGGTTAATATCGCAAGTTAAATTTAAAATCGCACACGAATCGATTGACTGTATTAATGACGGACAGGATTTCAGGTCCTAGGGTTCATATTTCCAAATAAACAATCTGGTACAAATTCCTAATCACGATTAGCACATGTCCTCTAATTACGCGGTATGCTATGGTTGAACTCACTTTGATCCACATCTCTTCATAGAGAGCGCACACAATCATGCATCGTTCGAACAAGAAAACAATTCGATCCTTGTACTTCCTTGCAATCTCAAAATCCAAGTAAGCTCGCCATGTCTGAAGCTGTGTCTCTTCCAGTGGCTGCACATGGAAATATGGACGTTTGATCTATCAAGATAATAATTTGATATTAAAATAAGAAAATAAAGCCGTGTGCTAGCATGCTGTTGAATAATAGATCATCTCAAGCATACGTAGAAGTAAACAATGATCGATGCTGTGATTTGTTGTCCAACTAAATTATGCATAGGAATCAATCAATAATTAACTTAAATCAAGCTTGTTAATTTTAAATTAAAATATTAAATATGTCCGTATATTGATGAGTAATTCAATATATGGACAAAATACTAATAGACATTATTATTACAACTCAACTATTTTAAAAAATTCTATAAATGTTGTCAACAAATTACTCCAAAATGGTACAGATATAGCATTAAAAAACTACCTACTATGCTGATTAAAACCGATGTATTACACTATTATTATCGAAAAATATTCTAAGAATCAAATGTGAGATGAGCTGGCAAGTCTAAGGTCTGCTTCGTTCCCGGGAAAAGAGGAATTTGCGTGCAAATAAACTGCGAGATATCGCTCATCATTTCGGATGTCGTAGAAGAAATGATGAATAATAATGTTAACAATCCCCATCTTTGGAAAAAAACTTTCCAAAGAAATAACATTAGACATGTAGTGCGAGGAAAGTGTAATTAGAAGTGCAATATTTCGCGAATTCCTTTCTAATCCAATGGTATCTATATTACTAGTGAAGCCGACAGGCATTGAAGCCAGTCGATTGAAAAAATGTGGTAGGTCCTAGGAAAGATAATAAAATCGCATTACATGGTTACCTTCTCTTCAAAGGGTTGACGAAGTCCGATTTCTTCCTCAGTGGCCCCGTGCACCTGTCTCCCCTGGTCTAGGAGACAATCTCTCACTTTCTCTTCCAATGATTTCGCGGACTAAAAGATATAATAAAACATTACATGATGCAGGATGATAATTCTCAGCAAGTGGTTATTACAGATATTTCAAGCTCTGATGATAAAAAAATTCAACTCATCGATTTCCCACCTGCTGTAATCAGTGGAGAGAGATTTGTCTAAATCAAATATAAAATATCGATAGCGACATGATTGGTTCAATTGCAATTATGCAAAAATGCAATTATTCGAATTTGCAATTAATATCATGTAAGATGGCTAGGTGCTGGAGAGATAAAGCTATTAAGGAATTTATTAGAACAACATAACTTTCTACTGTGCTTAACCAAAATATTATCTCAGACTTACAGCGTCATAAACTAGTTTTAATTAAATTGAATTGCTTCCTAATAAACTAATAAAGAGAACTAATAATTTGCATTTCAAGTCAAGTAAATTTAAACTGATGTTAAGGAGGCTGGGCATTTTAAATATCGTGTAGGTATTACGGTGTATGTGGTAGTAGAAGTATCACTTACAATCAAGAATTGCTATTGCATTATATTATTTGTATTGTCTGAGAAATATGATCACTCCAATAAAATAACCTCCCTTCTTATATTCTACTCGTGATTAGCTAGCTTTCTGAGATAAACAACATTAACAAAATACGTTTGGTGTGTAAGGTTTCATGAAGGAAGATAATGCCATCATATTAATCTAGTCTGTAGAAATTGACACGAGGTAATGTTTGTTTGTTTGTTTACAGGAAAGGGATACAACGAAGCAAGTAAGCAGTTATCAATTTCACTCCTACATAATCAGCAGCCACGTATCTCGTTTAGTGGGGGAAGAAGTCATAAGAATCGACTCATAAACTAGAATACATATATGTATGTGTAACAATGAAGATAAGATATAATCTGCACACATTGACAAAAGAAATATACTCAACTCACATCATTCGCTAATCGCGTGAACTTCGTTTGCTCGCCTATCGTTTTGAATTCCTCCGCACTCAGTAGTTCGCATATCGGCCTGGTGTTGAGAAACGTTTCATACCTAAAGCAAATGTATTAATCAGAATTTGCCTACGATTAAGAACTAAATCCACCTGAAAATTAACATATGTTTAAATCTTGACGTTGATTGGTAATACATTGAAATCTACAATCAGATCCACAAAGTTGAAATAGATGTGTTAGGAGCGGTTTGTCATCTTGTTAATTCTTATTCATCACACTTACATAATGAGATTGTAATTGATTTGTCATCGATTTTAATTTTATTTTTAAAATATGCAAAGTTAACATAAAATGGTAGCGTAGCTATAACTGACTTGTGAAAATGTTTCTTGAAATGTTGAGTAGGAGTTGCAATGAGCTGTCGCAAGAGAGTGAATACTTTCACCATCTGATTCTGACTCTCCTGGTAGTGGATTGCTGCTTCCCAGAGGAGATCTGATCTGTACTCGTACCCAGCGATCTCCAAGCTCCGGTCATACAAACTTGAGAGGGATACAAGTTGCAAAATAAACCATGGATAAAAGAGAAACTGCAGCATCGTAGCTTTGAATCATGCACTCACGCAGTTATGACCGAGTATTCAATTCCTTGATTAAAACTGAGAGCGGCGTAGTGCAGCCATAGATCAATGCTCAGCGGTATCGAGTAGACTCCGATCTCCAGTATCTGTGACAAAAAAAGATAAGAAAGTTCAACTCGTGTAAGAGTCTTAATTAGATTGTGATATTGTAATATCGAAATGCTTAACTCAACAGTTTGGACCTCCAATGATATTATGTGGCGAGTAATTAATGGATACTGACAAGGTAGATTCCCGTACAAAATGTAATCATTGGCAAAAAATAGCACAGTCAACTTTCTACCAGGACAGTTACAATAGCCACAAGCAAAGATAATGATTCAGTCTTACTAAAGCAAATCTGGATAAAAACAAGATATCTGTAAATAGATCATGTTGAGTAAACATCTTACTTTCTACTAAATTCAAGATTTGTCGAGATAATTTTCTATGAAATCATTAAAACTTAAACATCATCGAACAACAATTACCATGATAAATATCATCATCGATTGCAGAATCCTTAATTTCCATGCCTTACCTTGAAAGTTCAGTAATTCAGACAAGTTCTGTGTAATAAAATAACATCACATAATGCGAAATTGTGTCTATAATTGTATTACGAACTTCCATTGTGAAACACTACAACGATAAACCCAAAGTGATCTGCTGCGTGGCGTAGCAACTGAAATTCACCTAAAGCATTTACAATGAACAAAGAATTCGCATGATAAAGACCATAAGAAGTTGTACTGGGAGAACGGGAGAGTGAAGGGTTTCGAACTTTGGTAGGACATCTATCAGAATATGCACAGCCACCATTGACCAGTGTCAACCATACAAAGGTTTGTAATAAATTGTGAGCAAATCAAATTTGCGAACACATAAGGAAAGTTGGAGACAAAGGTCAGCTGTCATCATCGCTTTTAACTTTGATTGCATCCGATTGAATACTTCGAATCATTAACCGGATTTTAATATGAATTGGAAAGGCTTTTTATTATTCACACTTTCGATGAATATCGCATTGGCAGCACACATTGAATCTCCTGTCGAGGCTTCTGACGAGACGGATGTCTCTGTCCTCATTCAGGAAGAAGTATCCGGCGTAATTAACGATTCTGGAGCGGATAAAGGAGTCATTGTGAAGCCAGATGGTGGTAGAGATTATTTCGATGAACCTGATTACTACTCTGATAACCCAGAACCAGATGGTGATTATTATTCGGAGGATCCTGAGTACTACCCTGAGAACACAGAAGAACCCGATTACTATGACGAATATTTCGATGATTACTATTACGACGAATAAAGACGTCTACTAATAAGCTTCCAGGTCCTGTTTAGGAGACGAGTGTGTATTTTAATATTACTTTCATTACTGTTAATGTGTTACTATTGAAAAGGTGCTATTGTCATGTGATAAACATTTACTTGTTGGGCTTGGGGCCAGCCTTGCAGACGTAGGACGAGGTCAGCAAACTTCCTCCAATACCCGTAGCAGTAAGGGTAGAGCTTGAGGAAGCGGTCAAAGGTTTCCCTAATGACGACTGGATTTTCCTAAGGATAGAACATGAGTGTTGTAATGGTTAGTTAATGCATTTGCTTTGAGAAAGCTTACATGTTTTTCAGCTAAAGCTAATAGTTTGACCCAAGCCTCAAAGTCTTCTGGGTTTTCCAGTACTTCTTTCCAACTCCTATACTCTTCATTACTCATGTGCTCTTGCATAACGACAGAATGAGCTATAACGGGTGCGGGTATCACGAGTTGATCTGGTTTGGTTTCTGGTTCGAGCGAAGAAGCATTTGATTGCTTTTCTTTACCCTTTAGATCTTCTACCAATTTCTTTTGTTCGGGTTCAGGCTTGGGTGAGGATGTGGGCAGTTTACCCAAATCTAATCGAGGAAATGATAAGACAATTGAAGGTAAATTACAACTGTACTAGTAAAATTGGACTTCTACTTGTACGTCTAACCACTAATATTATAATTCAGTTCTAATCAACGAACCCGAATCCTTTGTTGCTTCTGAGAAAGATACAGCATCAGTATCCTCCAATGGTTCATCAGTCAATGCAGTTGATTGCTGTACAATTTCACTCGTAACTAATTCTGTTTTCTCGGGTTCCTGTCCCTGTGCTATGTCAAGCTGTACTTCCTGTGTCTCCCTCACATCTTGCTCGTCAGTAGTACTCTCATGGTCAGTTTGGCCAGAAAGTGGGTTGTCTTCAGGTAATGGATGCTGCGGATCTATGTCAATTGCTTTGGGTGAGCCAGATTCCATTTTAACTGTCTCACTCAGTTGGGATTCCTCTCCGCCGTCAGCTTGAGATTCCCTCTCGTCTTTATGAATGGATTGAGGTTCGGTCTTATTATCCGCGATATCGATTGAATCTGGCATTTCGGTTGCGTTTCCTTCCATTCGATGCTCCAATTCAGAATCACTTCCCAATATCGTCGCTTCACTATCTTCCATTGCATGACCTACTTCGCTAATGGCTCCCACGCCAGAGTGTTCAAATCCTAATGTTTCGTCTTTAACTTCCAATTTACATATTTTCTCTTCATTCGAGGATTGCATTTCCCTCTTGCCCTCCTCCCCAGGGTGTTGAATTTCAGGGATCAAACTCTCCTCCCCAGGGTGTGTCAGGTCTGCTATATTTTCCTCTTTCATTTGTTCTATTTCAGTTATATCTTCCTTTTTTGGTAATTGCAACTTAGTTGTTTTGTCTTCGCTAGAGTATTCCATTTCAATATTATCCTCCTCCCTAGGGTTTAAGGTTTCAACGATAGTTTGTTTCAGTTCAGCATTTTCTTCAGTCGAGCATGTCACTTTATTATTATTTCCCTCCATTAGAGGTTGAAGTTCAATTCTCTCTCCATTATCTCGATTTTGTAATGCAGACATGTCAGGTGGGTATTTTTCCCTCTTGTATTGTATTTCAGGTGGTGTTTCATTTTCTGGATGTTGTAAACCAAGTAAGTCTTCACCACTTAAAGCTTGTAATTCAGTTGTACTTTCCCCTTTTTGTGATTCATTTATATCTTCTCCATTTGAATCTTTGATATAAACTTTATTCGCCTCTATCGGGTGCTGTAATTTCGTATTATTTTCTAAGTTTGAACCTTGAGTTTCAGATGCGGTTTCTCCTGTTAGAAATTGAGTTGTATCAGTCTCTACTGAGGAAAGTAATTCCGCTGTATGTTCTTCATCACTTGGCTGCTGTGATTCGGGAATATTATCATCGCTCAACAGCCGAATATCTACATCAACATCTTCGTTTGATTGTTGAACGTCCATTTCATCACCTTGTTGGCGGAATTCCTCAGTGCCAGGAGAGCTGCTAGGCAATTCACTCGACGGCTCTGGAACTTCGACATCTGATTTGGATGGATTCTGAACATTCGCGATTAAACTGACAACTTCCACTACGTAAAACGAATAGAGATAACCATATACTAAAAGTAGAGAGAACTCTCATCTTAAATTCTTACCTGTATTTTTCCCGTTCTCATCCCTATACTCAGGAGGGGTTTCGGGTCTCTGGAATTGAAGGTAGCTGACGATGCTACCCTCACTGGTCTGTTCTGAAGGCAAGGAATTGGAGTTGTCACAGAAGTCGTAAACTGGCAATTTGTTACTATTCTCATCACTTTCCATACTATCTAGCTAAGTATATAAAACACAGACCATATTTCATATCAAGAATGTTAAAAGTTTATAATTGATCCGATACAAATATAAGATACGAGTAATTTCATTTCCACAATAAGACAGTCTCATATAACAAAACATTATAGAAAATAATACTTATTAAAGATATTTTAAAGTTCGTAACCTAAACTAAAGTAAGAATTAAAAAGGTTAAAAGTCAATATTCAAAGAGGCCACCGATTCAGTGGGGCTGGGTTTAGCAATGTTGAAGTGGGCACCCAACTGCCGTCCCTCTTCATAGAAGCGCTCTTCCTGCACGTTAAGGAAGGCCCAGTTCACGCGCTCGTGCTGTCGAGCCACCAGTCGCGTCTCATAGTCTTCTGCGTTCACAAACACGGTCTGCTTGCGCTTCGGATTCATCACATAAGGCTGGGTACTCTTCCGAGTAAACTAAGTAACATTGAACTTATAAATGTCATGGATTGGTGCCGAATTAAATTGAAGTTAAAACTTACCGAGGAGATTATTCCGGTGTGATAAGATATAAGGAGCGATGAAGTGAGTGAGGAGAAGAGCAGTGAGAATGTTGCGAATATGACCCCATCATACGCAGTGGATAGGAAGGCGTAGTGTAGACCAATGGAGTAGACCATGAGGAAGCCTGGGATGGTCTCTGAGTAGAGGTAGGAGGGAGCGAGTTTCGTGTTGAAGAGGGGACGCTTCGGTTTGTTAAGGTCGAGAGTATACTCAGGAATTAAAAAGTGCAAGAAGAGAGGAGTGCTCATCACGATTTGCGTCAGCTGTAAAAAGAGCATAATCGTATCGCAAAGGTTTAGGTATAACAAATCAACTCACCATTAAGGGTAGAGCACTGCATATAAAGGATGCATAAGGAAATGTGTTGGACAGTGAGGATATCCAACAATACAGGAAGTGGCATTTGGAGGTTTCAGGGGGAGCAATCACACCATAGATGTCCAGATCTATCAGCGAAACGGCCAACAGAGTCGATGGAAAAGCTAGAAGAGAGTTTAAATAAGTTTAATTCAAGAAAAATGTTTGAATAAGTGACTAATTACCATATCCGGCGAAAAATAGGCAAATAGAAACTCGATTTATAGTTTTCTCCTTCTTTGGGAACAGAAAACGTGTGAGATGGAAGGAAGAGAACATCAGGAGCCAACAGAAAACGAACACAAATAGGATGTGAGTTCCAACTGCGATTATTCTACACACGCTATCGTACGGGATGACTATGATACCGACAAAATTCGCCATCTCTGCGAGGCACAGGAAGATCAGCATGTGTAGCTTGAAGTAGAGGGACGGGTTCTTGTAATCCTTGCGGTATGTCGTTACGTTACCGATGATTGAGATTAACACGGAGATTATGCTAATGAAGGAGCTCAGAATGAACATGATAAAAGCTACAAGGTCTGGTAATGGGAAGCAGTCAGGATACACGGGCTAGAAATACATAAATAAATATAAATATGTCTGTAATATGAAGGACAAACAAACATGATATAACATACAAGAGGTGTTGTTCCGATGACTGTTATAATTCCTTGTCCCTCACAACTACAGTTGATACTGTTTCCAATTCGTGACTCAATTCTACAAGCTTCAATATTCCAACTCCCCATATACCCTGCACTGAACTCCCAAATAGCACAGGCATGCATCTCCTAAATGGAGAACGCAAAGATAAACTAAATCCGTATGCGAATGCAATTATACTTACAGATCCTTCTCTGGCGAAGAAGTTTACAACGATCCTGCAATCCTGTATGCTGGCGGTATAGTTGACAGCGTACACGCCCACCAAACTGGTGCTCACGCTATCCCTGACCACTCCCTCACTCTCGCTGCTAGGGAGGTAGCCTGACACGCGTGCGGAGTCGTTAAGGTAGGAGTAGCCCAGCTCTTCCGATGCAGCCTGGAGGTAGCAGGGAGTGAATGCAATCACGCTTGTAGGAACATTCTGTAGCTTGTACGGATTCGACACAGTCGTGGCAGGATCAGGATGTAGCTCAGTCGCTACAGCATCATAAATTGCAATAATGTAGAGAATGAACGTAACAGTGGATAGTAAGCACTTACAGATGTGGGTATAAGAAACAGTCGCAACTGAGTTTATATCGTTGGCATTGGGAGATAGCAGTTTGTGTGAGAGGTTGTTGATGATGTAGAAAAGCTGCATGGAGAGATTCCTCTGAAGATGTTGTGTGAGAGTGAGCCACGCGTCGGAGAAATGGCTCTTAGTGAACTCATCAATACTGTCCAATATTATCCTAGCCAGTGAATCGAACTCAGCGTTAGATATGCCAGGACAAGAAATCAGCTGTTCCGCGGCAATATAGTACTCCATTGCCAGTTCTATTGCAAGGATACTCATAAAGACGATGCATGAACAAATGAATACTAATGGCACTCACCGATGTCTCCCGCGAGGTGTAGTTTGCCAACGGACAAGTCGCCAATATTGCTGTTTATTGAAACCAGATTAGACCTGTACTCTGTGAAAAAGGCATAGCAGTTGCCGAGTAGAATTAAGATAGGTGGTAGGTTGGGGATGAACGGGAAACTCCTACAGTTTGACATGTCTGGAAATTCCCAGTTACCTCTCAGTGAGCAAAATCTGAAAGCAACTAAACAGAGACAAATAAATGAAGCGTGTAAGAGCATCTGCGTAGAGGTTGTAGTGTACCTTCAGGGGTCTCAGGACATATCACAGTTGAAGTGGAATTAAACGCAGTTTCAGGCCAATTCAATCCGAACTCAAACAGGCCGGGACAAGTGGGTGGGAGCTGAGGGGAGGTCCTGGCAAAGACTGGCGCCATATCAAAGGCTGGGAAGGGTATGTGGGTTTGATCGGTACACAGAACATCGAACTTATCCAAGTAGGCTAGATTGAGTTGGTTGGAATTTGATGCTATGTAAATGTAACCGTTGCTAGGTTGAATGTCAAATATGTCGTGTGGTGGTTGGAGGGAATAGACGATCTGATTCGTCGCATCCAAATCCGCATCTACACACTTGACCTAAAAAGCGGGATTGTTAAGTAAATCAAAATGGTTTGTTAGTCAGCTAGTTCCTCCAACCTGTGCAATGACTACCCCAACTGGGAGAGGAGAAGTCCTGGGGAGGAATATGTTAGCGAAATATACGTCCCTCTCAAATTCAGGAGGATTATCGTTCACGTCTGTGACAGAGATGGTCACAGAGACGGTTGAACTAGGCCGGATAGAAATGATATCCTCATTCGTAGCTGTAACTGAGAAAGTATGAGAAGGAAAGGTTTCAAAGTCAAGGCTGGAGCCCAGAGAAATACTCTAAAGAAATAGGAATTCTCTATAATATCGCATTACGTTGAATCACGAATAAACATTGATGCACTTACTCCATTTGTTGTACTTATCCCAAAGTTTACATCGGTCAGAGAATACGAAATCTGTTGCATTCTCTCTGTCCGAGCAGTCACAGATCCGAGTATAGTAGTGAGAGGCGCATTCTCAGGGATTAAGAATGTGTAGGAAGCCTGTGACCGATGCAGAAGAATAGTTACAATATCAGTTAACATCAACAAAGTTCAACAGTCAACTTTTAGACAGAAGTGGCAAGCAAAACAAATTACAACAATAAAGCATAATTATCGTTGAATTGCATCACGGACCTCAATGCTCAGAAATAGCGAGGAACAAATATATTTATAATTTGATTTCTCTAAATTTATTTATCTTGCAAACCGAAACATTGGCAAATTTTAAAGAATTATAATCAACATGTTATCTAGATTTTGGTTAACATTCGGTTGGAAGTTTGCGAAAATCCAACCTGAAACTTGAATAAGGATAAATATATCATTGTAAATAAGCTAATTGCACAATTATGACAGACACCACAAAAGACCACTTTTCTTTACATTGAATTATTCACTTTGGAGAACAATGAATACCTCGAGAAAGTTTGGAGTGTACTGATCCTGGTCTAGCACGATGGCGATATAGCTGGCAATATCATCATGAAACGAAGTATTGCACCGCAACACCATATGATAGATCAGTCTTCCTAACACCTCATTCACGATAACCTCACCGGAAGCTGAGTCTATTGTGAAGGGCCAATCACTGTGGTTAGCTGTTAACAGGGTATAGTGAATGGGGCGAGGACGGTCAGGTATGCAGAATTGTGGAGCGAGAATGCTTCCAGATGGAAATAGCATCGGGAGGTAGACCTCTACCACGAGCTGTGAGAAGTGCAGCGTCTTGATGACAGCTCTCTTGGGGCGTGAGGAAGACACTTCTCGTCTCGTCATAGAGCTGCACTTGGTGAGATTGAAGGTGAATGCGTCGGTGAAGCCAGTGCTATCTCTCACAATGACGGTATACTGAGATGGAACTGTTCGATCAAGTAAGTCTGGATCAGAAGCAAACACCATAACTAAAGTATAAATCTAATGTGAAAATAATATGGGGATATAATCTGTAAAATAAATAGATTTACTTTGGGAAATTGAAATAGAAATATTCAGTGTAGGGTTGCTGTGTGGGGAGAAGAAGAACTGGAGCACCTCATTCAGGTTGTTATCGAGGTAAGGGAGTGTGAGGAACGGATCAGTGCTGTTAGTACAGAACTGATTTCGCATGGGCTTGATGAAGGCAGGGGGATGATTGACATTGACAGTGAGGGTAACGGATTTTGTTTCTGAGGAAGCTAAGTCCTCAGCAATGATTGACACTTGAAAAATTGTCTGATTCGTGGAATTAAGTGGCTGAGTGAGATTGACTCTCCCACTAATTGGATCGATCGCGAATATCAGGTCCGTGGATGAGTACCTGTCAAATAAAACAAAATTGAAACAGTGTCACCCATTATTGTACAATTTCGTAATTCTAATCACCTGATCTCACTGGTGAAATCATCATCCGTGGCCGTAATGGCTAGGTTTAACTCTCCGACAGGGGAAGTTACGTTCAGAACTAACTCATAGGAAGGTTGGGAGAATACTATCGGAAATTCGTTAACATCAATTAGCTCAATATGTGCGTACACAAAAGTAGAATGCATTGGTCCAGTCTTCCCATCTGTTACTGTTATCACAATATCCCATTCCGTCTGTAGGACTGATTCTAAATTAGCTGGTTGTGTAAATAAAATTTCAAATGACCCTGTCCGAACAGTGCTGTTACAAACTTGAATGTTGGAAACAGTAGAAAATACGAAGTCGCTTGAAATTGCTTGTAGATTCGTGAAGCTACACGTGTCTGGGTCTGTACACTGAAACTCTGCGTCTGGAATATTAATCAGTGGAAATGCATTATTATCAATAAAAGTAAGAGATAGATTGGTGGGAGTGCAGAGAGGAGGCTCATCATCTTCATCGAGGATATCTATCGAGAATTGGTTGATGCCTGTGGATTTCCGAAACCCTGGCATCCCGTTATTATCCAATATGAGTAAATCGATGTTGATCCTTTGGCTTCCGGTCTGGAGTTTCAACACCTCCTCATCTACCTCGGCGATTATCGTGACAACTCCAGTTTTATTATCCAACGATATGTATTCAATGTTATTCGAACCCGCTTCACCAATGACATAAAAAATCTCGCCGAAGACTCCGCAATCCGCGTCACTAACTCTATCCGCGATTTCTAGAGATCTCTGGACTACGATTGGGAAATCCTTCGTACGTGTTTCGTTTATTTGAACAAACAAAGGAAACACACCCATAACAATTGGATTGTTTAGATTCTCAGGTACCAGATGAACCACAAACTCAAAACTTGTCGTATCAGAAGAATTGAATGAATTATTGCAAATTAGAGCCAACTCATATCTGAGCTCTTGCACACAGGGAGGAGTCTGCATTGCTACGATTTGGCATACAGGACCCTCAGTTCCATGAGAAACAACAAAAACCGGTTGGCCGTTATTGCTATTTAAGGGGTTAGTTGAGGCTACGATTGAACAAGAGAACCCCACTGGGAAACTATCAGCATCTGTGCAACTGAGGTTAGCAACAACGCCACTGCTCTGTGATTGCATTATCTGAAAGTGGCTATCATTTCCCATAAAACCGATATTGATAGGGTTATCATTGAGGTCTATAACTCGGAAGTAGAAAGGGACAGGCATACTCCTCTTAGGCGGGATACCCGTGTCCTCAACATAGACAGTTATGGTGTGGAGGATGTCATGCTCTGGGGTTTCTCGGTCAAGTGAAGTGTTGAGAGATATCGCACCAGTTAAGCTATCTATTGCTGCGACGTAGGGATAGTCCTGAGTTATGGAAAATATCAAAGACTCGTTCAGGTCAGAATGTTGGACTGTTATATTGGCTATGACAAGTCCAACTGGGTTGTTCTCAGGAACAAAAACGAGAGTGGGTTGATCTATGATGGGTTCAAACTCATTTACAGCGTACACTTCAATGAGAAGAGAGACGGATTGGTTTAACGAAGGATTGGTAGGGTCTTGTATCAGCACCTGCAGGGCGTAGTTGGTAACACTCTCAAAATCTAAATCAGTGAGAACATGCAACACTAGAGCATTCGTAGTTCCCTGGACAGGAACCATTTCAACACTGAATATCGATGTAGTGCCTGTGTTTAAGATCTGTGCAGTCATGTTAGTAAATGTGTCACTGTCTGAACACATTATTCTTGTGGTAAAGCTGAAAGGAGACATGGCTTCTGGGAGGAGAAGTGTGTCATCAGTGTAGAGACATTCTGGAGGATTATCATTTAAATCAGAGATAGTTACAGTTAGCTGAATGACGCTGTTAATGGCTGTGAGACCAGTGAGCAAGTCGTCTTGTACTATTATTCCAATCATGACGGTGCTTACTAGCTCAAAGTCAATCGTTGCATTCACTGACACCTCACCCCTATCTCGATCTATCTCGAAGTGCTGACCCATAGGGAGCTGACTTGAAATAGAATAACGATAGGATCCTTGCATTGCACAATCGGGATCAACGAGGAGAGAAGACACATCGAAGATAACTCGGCCTAAAGCTTCGTTTTCATTCACAGTCAGAGACACGAGCGTGGAGCTGGCTACAGGGACATTCAGGTTCTGAGGTGTAATGGACACATTGTAGGTGGTCGAACTTTGTCTGGAAGGAATCCCTGTGTCATTACATACAATGTTAAACTGGTATAGCAGTGCATCGTTACATACAACCGGTCGTTGGAGAGTAATAGCAAATCCTGTCTCAGTGTGATTTAGTACAAAAATACTCGAGACGATGCTAAAAGGAATCGAATCAGTGCGAATTCGACAGGTAAACCCATCCCCCCTGTCGGCATCTGACACATTTATGAAGGCGACAGTCGTGCCACTAACAGCTCCTTGCAACAAGGTGGTAGAGATGGGGATTTCGAATTGGGGGTTGAATTCATTCACATTTTCAATTGTAATGTTAAAGTATGTCTTATTCGTGTTGGGGGGAACTCCTCCATCAGAAGCCAATGCTCCAAAGTGAAAAACAACAGTAGATTCATAGTCAATAATCGCAATCTGATTTAGTTCCCCTGTGTGACTATCTAGTTCAAATTGAGAAGTATTACCCTGGGAAATATCTACAAAACCAGCAGTAGAATCATAACTGGCTGTGATAAGTGTATAAAAAACAGTTCCGAATCTGTCTTTATCAAGATCACGAGCGGTGATTGTAGCTACGAGAGCAGGAGATGCGTTCTCAGTGATAGACAGTACTGTAGGGGGGTTGAGGAAGAAAGGGGTGTTATCATTTATATTTTCTATGTAAATGTTCACTGTGAGGTTGGCAGTTAACTGGGGTACACCAAGATCTGTGACTGAAACACGGACAGTGTAAAGCTCAATAGCTTCAAAATCTAAAGCTTGCAAGGGAGTGATAGACACACGAGAGTGTGAACTGTTCAAAAAAGATTTTTCAAAACGAAATAAATCCGAGCGGTTAGATGAGAAAGTTGTCGAGAGCTCGCCGTTCAAACCACTATCTAAATCATAGCAGATCGTAGAGATGATCTGAGAGGCTAAAGATCCCTCTGCGATCGAGATATCGATTGAGTGGACAGTGCAAGTGGGCGGGTTGTCATTGCTGTCTGTAATCAAGATGGTACCATTGAATCTTGCTTCTCGAAATGATCCGATTCCTAAGTTATCCCGCACTATTATCTCCAGTGTTAGGGTAGGGGGGTTCCCGAATATAGGATCATCAAAATCTAACTTATTTATCAAACGCAGAATCCCATCATCAGTTACTGTGACATAATTCGGGCTATTGGGAATTTGATTATCTAGCGAATACCGCAACACACCAAAATTCCCACAATCTCCATCACTAACATAGGCACTCAGATCTCCAATCACGTGTCCGAGAGGTGTGGACTCAGAAAGAGTAAAGCTAACCGTGCCGTTCTGAATGACAGGAGTTTGAAGATTCTCTAGCATAACACTCACTGAGGCTAGGAAAGAGCTGCTGATGCTGGGAATGCCTTTATCAGTGCAGTTAATTGTGAGGTTATGGTTAAGTGGGACAGAACAATTGGGGACTGGGTTACCCTCAATGGATAGGGTACAGGACTGTGACACACCCACGTTAAAACTGAATAACTGGATGCCTCCAAAAACAGGAGACATTATATCACAATCAAACATACGGCTGATTCCCTCGTCTCTGTCAATGCATGGGAAAGTACCAACAATTCCTAAAGGTATGCTCTGTCGAATATCTATTGATGTGGGAGGTAAGGTCAGTACCGGAGGATTATCATTAAAATCAGTAACCACGACGCTAATATTGAGAGTTGCTGTCCTGTTCGATGGAGGAGCAATCTCAGTTGCAGTGACTTGAATCTCATATCCAGAAACTGATTCCCTATCGAGGGAAGAAGCAAGCGAGATTAACGCTGTGGTGCTATCTATACGGAACTTTTCGTTCGGTATAACGCTAAGGGAATAGAGAGAGATGTGTTCAGGAGGATTATCAAGATCCATTGCTGTTGCGTTAAATACCGCAGTGAGTATGTTAAAGTCCTCTCTTATGGGGAGAATTAGCGAGGTAGGAGAGTAGAATGGCCCGTGCTCGTTGATGTTTCGAACTAGTATTGTTAGAGATATGCTGTTCACACTATAGAGTGGAGGAGAGCCACCATCAAACACTCTGATATGCAGCACATAACGGGAGGAATTCTCGTGGTCAAGTAATTGGAGCAGCCGTACATTCAGCTCTGCCGAATTCTTATCAAAATCGGCTGTGATATTCAAAACCTGAAACCTTTCACGGATTCTTAAGTCCGTATTGTTTATTTCAAAGTTAACTAAAGAAAATATCGAGAGATCCCCTAGAGCATCACGGGAGAGATCTAGATCGTCACATATTATGGAGGTGGGGAATACGGATCCAATTGGGGAGGTTTCTGGAATAATTATAGAATCAGAGTATTTTTGGCAAACAGGACGATTATCATTCTCATCTACAAATTGTACTGTAACGGTGTTGGGTGGTCCTGTCCCTTGACAAGATGGAAGTAATTCCGGACAATCAAACACCTTCACTGTACTAGTCACGCGATGGGACTGACCAATGAGCAGCATATCTTCATCGAAATCTATCGAGTTGTTGAGATAAATATTTCCGTTACTTGATATCAAATATCCAGGTATGGAGTTGGTTATGCTAAAGTATGTCTGATTGAAAGGATCGCAATCAAGATCTGTGAAATGCAAAGAAGATGTGCTAATAAGCTTAGGTATGAGTTGATTCTCAGATATATTGGTAAATCGTGGGTAATACCCTCCAACTGATACCGGGTTGTTAAGATTTTCAAACTTGACACTGACAGAGAATGGAAAAGACCTGACAGTGCGCAGTGAGATGACGTCACATAAATCAGTGCAGTTTATGACGAGATCGAATCTGGGTACACAGGTCCCGTTAAGATCCATATCTAGAAGCAAGTCACAGCCGGACATCGAGAAGAATGGAACCCCTAGGTCAGGAGATATGCCGACAATATCGCAAAAAATCAATCCATTCGCGCCGGAATCTAAGTCAGAGCATGGAAAGCTCTGTATCACCTTATTCTGATTGCTGTAAGCACTCTGATTGATCTGTACGCTGGACTGTGAGTGGTTAATGATAGGAGGGTTGTCACATACGTCTAACACACGAATCGTCGTCTCGTATAAACGCAGGTTATAGTAGAAAGCGTTATCAACCGCACGTATCGTAATGTTATATTTTTTAACACCTTCAAAGTCTAGTTTGCCAACGACCCTCAATTCTCCAGTATCATTATTAATGGAGAACTCTTCATAGGGATTAATGCTATGAATAGAATATGAAATCAGGAGGCTAGATTGGTTCGGGGTGTGTACTGCTGAGAATACTGCTACTGGGGTATCAGGAGGAGTGTCTTCAGGGACGCTAGGTGAGCTGATCGGTGTAAATTCAAACGCAAATCCTGACTCACCTATCAACACGCTAACAACATGCTCTGTGACCAAACTAGAGTCGTTCTCGCCAATCGTTATAGGTATAGGTAGGTATACGGGGAATGATGAGGTGGAGAGAGCCTGGAAAGAAGAGATCGCTGAGACAACTCCTTCATCTGAGACGTTGAAGTAGCTAGAGGCATTGCTAGAAACGCTAATTGAGTAGAAGAGCAAGTCAGTCAGGTTGTCTGGGTCTGAACAGAAGATTTGCAACAAGAAATCAGGGAAGTGATTGTCAAAGTCTAATCGAAGGGTCGGCAGAGGGTCACACTTTGGACCCTCGTCATTTAAGTTCAGCACAACGATCCTCAAAACTGTTGAATTGTACTTCCGAGGCCGTCCATTATCAGTAGCATTGAACAAAACCACATACTCCTTCACACGTTCATAATCTAGACTTTGTAGCAAGGAAAAAGCACCTGTATTAGAATCTAGCGAGAAAATATCCTCACTGGGGGAAACGACCTCATAGCTGAGAGTGATATCTCCAGGAGGTCCTGTGTCATTATCAGACACCTGGATTCGTAGGAGAGTGGATAGGGTATTATTTTCTAACAACTCAATGGAAGCGGGTGTGTTAACGAACTGAGGATGGAAAATATTCTCTGTGACGTAGATGCTAACTATCTCCGTCGTGTTGAGAGGAGCTGGGTTGATCCCTTGATCCGACACAACAACTGTGTAGTTATACAGACCCACATTCAGAACACCTAGGCCTAGTATCTCTCCAGTCGTAGGATCTACGGTTATGTTTGGGTCTGTACTTCCTCCCAGTAGAGAGTAGGTGAGGACGTTATTCGGAGATTCAGCATCGGTATCCACACAGTTAAGCGGTGGGGTAAGTGGAGTTGAGGTTGCAAAGAAATTTCCTGTGATATGTCGTTGTGTGAAGCTAACGCATTGGGGAGTGACGTCATTGATATCTAGAACTGTTAGCGTTATGACGGTGCTAGCTTGAATGTTAGCATTGAACATGTCGTGAGCTGTGACTGCTATATGGTGCACTCGCTCCAGTTCTCTGTCTAAGCTGGAGCTCAGCTCTAGCACACCTGTAATGTTATCAAGGCTGTACACAGGACTAGGTTGAAGAAGGGAGTATATTATTTCACTGGAACTTCCGGTCTGGCTGTTGAATGCCATGATTGTGACAAGTTCCACCCCTCTCACATTCTCTGACACATTAACGGAGTACACATCTGAAAAGAGCAGAGTTGTGGCATTCAGTATGCTGAGGGTTAGAGTTGTGGTTGCAGAGACTATTTGGGTGGATCCGTCGATACTCAGCAGTTCAGCTGTCACCTGAAAACCAAGCTGATACTGGCTGTTAGCCAGTCCGGGCGGTAGCAGCATACCAAGTTTCACCTCACCTGACTTCGTGTCTATGACTATAGCGCCATTACTGGTATCAGAAATGATGGAAAAGGACTGAGTCACGAAGTTGTGAGGAGTAATTGAAGCGAGTGAGAGCATTACCTAATGACAGAGGAGGTATAAATCTCGTTATCTCTGTTAAGATGAAGGAAAAGTAGCAACCACTGACTTCTATTATTAATGTCCCAACTCCTGCATTCTCTGCTATCTGAGCGGTGTATGAACTGGTGTCAAACTCAATGAATGGGATAATCTGGAGGTTGACCCGGGCAGAGTCCTGTAACGGGGAAGATCCCTGATCCGTACACCTGACTGTGAATGAGTAGCGAGGGGTCTGAGTGAAGTCTAGCAGTGTGCCAGACGTAAGCCGTCCGGAAGAGTCGACTGAAAACGGAGTTGAGCTGACTTCTAGCGAATAACTAAGAAGCAAGTATGCATTCAGATTCAACTCCAATCAATTAGTATGCCACAGATCCTATCTACCTAATTATCCCATTTGCAACATTGCTGTTGTCCGGATCAATGCAGACGACGTTTCCGACTTCGGAGTTGAGAGCTGCTGTCTCTAGGACATCAATGTTGTATATTTGATCCACAAACGAAGGCAGCTCATTCACATCATCGATCACAACTGCCACCTGCCGTACAGAAGTCTTATTTCCCACCTCGCAGTCGGTACCAGAGGGATCAAGTTTGTCTGTCACTTCAACATTCACGAAATAACCACTTCTTGACTCGTAGTCGAGTCGAGAGAATATGCGTATCAACCCGTCAGCATCAAGAGAGAAGGGAATATCGTCTAGGGAATACAAAGTTGGTAATGTTCGAATAAACTGAGGTTAGTTGCTCGATAACTTACTCGGAGGGTTAACCAATCTATACTCAATCTCTCCATGACTCCCACTGTCCCTGTCGCTTGCTTCTAACTGGATCGAGAAGGGAGTGAGCACGTCCTCTCCGACGTGATACTCAGTTCTAGTTAGCGATGGTGGGAACTCATTGACAGGAAGGACAGTGACTAGGATTGTGATATCTTTCGTAAGAGCAGAGTTCAATCGGTCTGTTACAGTAACAGTGAAAGTCAGAGATGTGGCATCTTCATAGTCGAGGGTAGAGATGAGTGTGAGTTGACCATTTTCCTCCTGAAAACAAAATTTTAAACAGCTACTGACAAATACCATCTATGAGTGTAATAGAAAAGTACATACATTGAACTTGGAGTTTGAGACTGTGTAAGCGAGACTGGAAGAGAAGTTATAAGAAGGATGATAGCACCTAATGTCTGAGATAAGACCAAGAGGCGTGTCTTCACACAGCTGGAATAGGAGAGGAGAGGTGCAGGTAAGAGCTGCTGGGTCCGTCTGAGTGACGTTGATGACGACAGCGGCATGGGAGGGGTAGTAAGGAGCTCTCGGATCTTGACAAGTTACGAGCAGAGGAACGAAAGGAGTATTCAAAGCATTCAATACACTGTTTACTTGTAACTACAAAACAGTAGAATCTTAATAACTACACAAGCTTAATTAAATCATGGATATGCATTAGTATACAGATTCAATATAATAATATCACAAAATTTTTCAGTACAATCTAATTAGTCGTCTTATCATGTCTTCTGATAAACCTGTGCTGATCAATGGCGAAATAGTGAACCCCAAAACAGCTGCCATATCTATATGGGATGTGACCACACAGCGAGGAGACGGGCTATTCGAGATAATAGCCATTGAGAGGAGTGGCGAGGGGAAACTGTTACTGGTCGGGTTAGATCTCCACTTCGTACGTCTGTTCAGGTGTGCGAAGCAACTTCTACTCGACATCAAGCAGACCGAGACTGAGTTGGAGAGTTGGCTGAGAAAGGCAGCTGAATTGGGCGGACCGGGTAAGCTGAGGGTGCTAGTCACCCGCGGCGGGACACAGGACAGCATTTCTCACATGGGAGCCGTGGATATAAACGACATAGCACCTCCGAAGGTGATAATTATATGGCAGGAAGTGGACAATTACAATATACCTGAAGGCTTGTTACCAGTCGAATACCCGTGGAACTGCAGTAAGAGCGAGGTGCATTCGACCATCAAATGGCTAAGCTATGCTTCCAATATGCTCATGACGAGGACAGCCGTGAAAGCGGGCTTCGATGATGCACTACTGACGACGGAAGATGGGATTGTGCTGGAGGGACCTACGTTCTCTGTTTGCTGGATAAAAAATGGAGAAATATTCACACCTTCGGTGAAGGAGACAAAGATCCTACCCTCCATCACAATGGCTATTACGATGACTGCAATGCATAATGCAGGGTACAATATCAATGTTGGAAGGTCAGTAATTCTTTTTACACCAGAAAACAAATCGCTTTTCACCGATATTTTTTAGATATAAACTGGAAGCACTCCTCAGTGCAGATGAAGTGTTCATAGTTTCCACTACAAGGGTACTGATCCCCATCTCCAGGATAGGAGAGCAACAGTTCAAGATTGATCTGGGAATGAAGTTACGCGAGGTGGCGAAGAAATCGCTGATTGAGCGAGAGAATTGGATCGGCCATCTTGACTCATCATACGACTTCCCACTCGTAATATAGATTATAAACGCTATCCATAGTTAATAATTATTACTTATTAGTGCTTAGATCAGGCTTTGTGAAACCAATTACCTCTCATTAGTATGCGTTGCCATTGTGTCTACATGACTATAGCCAAGTTTTTAGAAAGTGATGCGAATGGCAGATATATCAAGAACTACCAGTTCTTGTAAACAGTTTGGAGGCAATGTCTCTGAGAATGATAGCTATTATTCACAGCGAAATTGAGTTTTCAAAAAATATTAAATCATTAGTATGGATTATCTGAGTACAAATTATCATTTCGTAATCTTTATTAGAAATTAGAATTGATTAAGATGGTTTGTGAGAAATGCGAGAAGAAACTAGGCAAGATAGCTACTCCAGACGTATGGAAGGATGGAGCTCGCAACACGGTGAGTAGCGGCAAGGTAAAGCTCGGAGAGAACAAACTCTTGAGCGGGAAGAAGAGTCGATTTTCTCCCTACACCGTTTTCAGGGCTTGCCGTCTGTGCAAAGATCAGCTGCACCAAGTTGGATACAACTACTGCCCAGCGTGTGCATACAAGAAAGGAATATGCGGCATGTGTGGCGTGAAGATACTGGACACGGCGGGGTACAAGCAATCAACCGTTTAGCCCGATTGAGAGTGAGGAAGGGAGGTGTTAAAAACTGTTTCAAGTGTAACTTTCACAAGGATTCAATGGTCTAAACGAATTAAACAAAAAGCAAAACTACTTACGATTTCATTCTTATTACTATTTACAAATAATTATAATTAGCTGACGCAATTTACAATTTTTTCCGAACTAATCAATAGAGTTAATGATATTGGGTAATGTCAAAATATTCTCTGAAAACCTAACGTCATATTATTAATGATAATGTCAAAATCACGATTATTCTAGCAAGTATAACAAATCTTTAGTAGGAATTTGTTAGATGTAGAGATGGCATCTTATGACGGCAGGAACAGCCTACCTATCGACCAGCACCCCAACGTCTACCACGCCGTGAACCCTTACCAGCTGGAGGACAAGAACCCAGCGGTCGAAGAGGAGTACGTCAACCTAATGGCACTCGACTTCAGCCACAAGTGCGTAGTGCAGAAGTGGAGCATGCTCCAGAGCTGTACAGACATCGTCCCGGCTAGGAGCAAGCACACGACTGTCTCCTGGGACGGAGGGATATACACATTCGGTGGGGACGATGGGAAGAAAATGCTGAACGACTTGCTGGTGTTCAGAATCGACAAGCGGAGTTGGGACAGAGTGTACACTTGGGGCAGCCCCCCCTCTCCTCGCTACCACCACTCAGCTGTGGTATTCAGAGACAGTATGTTCGTATTCGGGGGCTACACAGGAGACACCAGTGCACAGCTAAGAAACCAGAATGACCTGTTGGAATTCAAGTAAGATTGACTTTAATTAACTTTACGCACAGTTATGATCTCGCTTTCTAGGTTTATCAACCGCCACTGGGTGGACTGGTCTGACGTCATCAGAGAACCGTATCCGGCTAGCAGGTCGGCGCACGGTTCCTGCGTCTACCAGAGCTACCTGTACATATTCGCCGGTTACGACGGCACCACGCGACTTAATGACATGTGGCGAGTGAACATCTCCACACACAGCTCAGTGCAGTGGGAGTCAGTGAGACAGGTGGGGGAGAGCCCGCCCACCTGCTGCAACTTCCCCATGGTTACGAGCAAGGACAGCATGTATGTATTCTCAGGACAGAGCGGTGCCAAGATAACAAACAACCTCTACCAATTCTCATTCACGGAGCAGGTACATAGCTACACACGTACTACCCAACCCAATCAATTAATTCTTGAGATTCCGTAGGCATGGACGAAGATACAGACGGAGTACTTGCCAAGGTTCGGGCCCTACCCCCCTCAGAGGCGATATGGACACACCATGGTGGCGTACGAGGACTTCCTCTACGTGTTCGGAGGGTCCTCGGATGGGACACTCCCGAATGAACTGCATAAGTTCGACGTGGAGTACTGCTCTTGGGAGAAAGTGGAGCCTGCGCCTGGATCGGAGATCCCGAACGGTCGACTGTTCCACTCAGCCGCTATACAGGGAAACCGGATGTACATCTTCGGAGGAATGATCGACTCCTCCCCCATCAGACTCTCAGACCTGTTCAGCTTCCACTTCGCCAACTACCCCAAGTGCACCCTCCCAGAAGACTTCGCTTGTCTCTTGAAGAGAGGGGAGTTCTGTGACTTAAAGTTCGTGGTGGGGAAGCACGAAGAAGTGATCTCTGCACACGTGGCAATGGTCGCAGCGAGGTCTCCCTACTTCAGGAGACAACTCCTGATCACAGGTGACAGGAATAGCATATAGCTCTATGCGAGAATTGTGATCATATTAGCTCTTGTTAGGTAACTTTTCGAATCCAGGACCTAAAGGCATCCAACCACATGACACCTCAACTCTGGTTCTGTCCGATCAGGATCCAGAGGCGTTTAAAATCGCGCTCCACTTCCTCTACACAGATCAGATCCTCTGGCCTAAAGGCATTATTGGTGATTCAAGCTCGCAGCTAAGGTATCCAATCTCAGTTACACAGATTCTGAACGGAGATAAACCTACGCGTTTCTATTAGGAGTCTCAAGTGCATGCTGGAGCTGACCAAGCTGGCCATTCTGCTGGAGACGCAGAAGCTGGAGATGCTGTGCATCCACTACATAGAGAACGCGGTCAGCGTAGACAACGTCCTGACGCTGCTGATGACGGCTAGCGAGCTGAGCCTAGGCAAGCTGAAGGAGTACTGCATCAAGTTCATCGTGAGGGACGGGCCTTACCAGCAGGTAGCAGAGTGTGTGTCTTGCTACTGCCAGCATTTGAGTGTGTGTTCAACTAGGTGGCGATGCTCCCTGAATTTGAATGCCTGGACAATGCACTGATTGTGGAGATCGTGCGTAAGCAACTGAAGCACTCGAGAGGTCTTCCCTCGCAGGAATCTTGCACGCAGTCCGAATACAGCTACAACCCTACCACGCTCACGCCCCAATTCTACCCAACCCTGGAGTCGGACATGACAGCTTTTCTAGAAGATTTGGGACTACAATTCGCTGATATCTTACTGCAAATTGGACCGAAGAAACTCCCTGCACACAAGTGCATCTTAGCGGGCAGATGCAAGTATTTTGAAGCGATGTTCAGATCTTTCATGCCATCTGATGCTAAAGTTAACATCACATTCGGACAGGTAGGAACAGGACTCTAACATAAGTACATTAATGGCATATGCGATGATGCGTGTTTGCGTGTAGATCGAACCGTCGTGTCAGTCATTCAAAACTTTGCTGAACTACATTTACTACGGAGATGTCAGGATGCAGCCGGAAGATGCGCTCTACATCTTCCAAGCGCCTAACTTTTTCGGGTTCAACAACTCCAGATTGCAAGTATTCTGCAAGGAAACATTGGAGCAACGGATCACACACGACAATGTTATAAACCTGTTAAGAATCGCGAACGAAATAGGCGAAGAGGAAGTGAAGAAATTCACGCTTGAACTTATAGTTGCTGATTATAAAAAGGTGTTTGAAATGTCAGATTTTGGAGAACTTTCAAAAGATCTCCTACTGGACATACTTGAATCGCTGGCCAAGAAATCTTGAAAATGCATAGCAGATCAATTGTATTGCATTGCATTGTATTGTCTTACGAGTGCTCTCTGATTGTAGTCGAACTGTTGTAATAGCTTCCAGAATAAACTGAATTTACTAGAATGTAGGGTTAAGCTAGCAATTTATAAGAAAAATAACGAGAAAGAATGGCGAGCACTGCTCAAAGTCTACCGAATAGTCTTCAATACAAGGACTATACGATTCGGCACTGGAAAGCGAGTGACAGGGAAATTGTGGTGAATTTGATCGACAAGTGCCTCAAACCGTATGGCATTCTCTTAGATACGGACAAGGGCGGAGCAGACGAGGATGCACTTAAGGTGGAGGAGTTCTACGAGAGAGATGGGAGGGGGGAGTTCTTTGTAGCTGAAAAGCGTGGAGAGGTAGTGGGGACAGCGGCGTACTATCGGATTGACAGGGGTGCAGATGCGGTGGAGATACGCAAGATGTATATTGTACCAGAGTGTAGGCGGTGTGGACTGGGGAAGAACCTGATGGAGGTGCTAGAAACCGCGATCCGGAAACGTGGTTTCAAGAATGTCTACGCAGAGACAGCAAGTGTTCTACTAGAAGCTTGCAAGTTCTATCCCTCACTGGGCTACCACCCCGTCGAAGATAAACCTGACACAAAGAGATGTGATATTCTACTACACAAGTCTCTAGTCTAGGTTCCATTTTGTAGTCTATTTTCATAACAATTTAGTCCCATTATTGCTAACCTCGAAATGATCTGTCTGCAGTCATAATCCTAAAGCGAATTCGAATCGAACAAAAAAGAACAGTCATAGTCCCAATTTAACAAAAAAGAACAGTCATAGTCCTAATTTTACGAAAAAGAACAGTCATAGTCCCAATTGAACTAAAAGGAACAGTCATAGTCCCAATTTAACGAAAAGGAACAGTCATAGTTCCAATTTAACGAAAAAGAACAGTCATAGTTCCAATTTAACGAAAAAGGAACAGTCATAGTTCCAATTTAACGAAAAAGAACAGTCATAGTTCCAATTTAACGAAAAGGAACAGTCATAGTTCCAATTTAACGAAAAGAACAATCATAGTTCCAATTTAACGAAAAAGAACAGTTATAGTTCCAATTTAACGAAAAAGAACAGTCATAGTTCCAATTTAACGAAAAGAACAGTCATAGTTCCAATTTAACGAAAAGAACAGTCATAGTTCCAATTTAACGAAAAGGAACCGTCACAGTTCCAATTTAACGAAAAGGAACCGTCATAGTTCCAATTTAACGAAAAAGGAACAGTCATAGTTCCAATTTAACGAAAAAGGAACAGTCATAGTTCCAATTTAACGAAAAAGGAACAGTCATAGTTCCAATTTAACGAAAAAGAACAGTCATAGTTCCAATTTGCTCAAAAATAACAGTCATAGTTCCAATTTAACGAAAAAGAACAGTCATAGTCCCAATTTAACTAAAAGGAACAGTCATGGTTCCAAATAGTGGAATGCTTGTTGCTTGGCAAATGCTAGAAGGAATTAGGGTGTCCTTACGTTGCTAGGGAACCATTAAATGGAATGTAGGCTAACCTTATGTTGCTAGGGAATCGTTAGAAGGAATGTAGGTCTCTCTTATGTTACTAGGCAATCATTAAATGAAATGCAAATTGTTCTTACGTTGCTAGGGAACTGTTAGAAGGAATGTAGGGCGTTTTATGCTGCTAGGGAACTATTTGAAGGAATGTACGGCGTTCATACGTTGTTAGGCAACAATTAATGGATTATAGGGTGTCCTTAAGATATTAGTGAACCGTTAGAACGAATGTAAGGTGTACTTATGTTGCTAGGCAATCATTCAAAGAACGTAGAGTGCCCTTACATTGCTAGAACGTTAGAACGAATGTAGGTCGTTCTTACGTTTGCTGTGATAGCCTGCTTCTCTGCAATATTATTCAATTAGCGAATTCGAATAAAAGGATACATTCGCACGTAATTAATTTGTTGTTTAGCTCAAATCTACTATGTAGCTGTATTACAACTTTACAAATGTTTCATTTGAAATCTTAATTATTTTACTTAACTAAATGAAGCTAAATTATTCTACATTACAGCCTATGTTCTATCTCACCGTGCCGTTACCAGTCAGTGTGAACAGCCCCTCCATCTGCGGGAGATAGCGTTCTAGTGATAGAAAGCGCGAGAGGGTCTTGTTTGTTTGGTAATCTTTGCACGTAAAACTTTGTAGTATTGTTCCCTTAGGAGTAGATTCTACCACGGACCGCTTCAGGATGTCTGGGCTTATGAAAGGTCTGTAGTTGTCTCCATTCGATTTGAAATGTACAGAGAGGCTTAGAACCCCTAAACATAGCAAATGCTAAGAGTAATTTACCCAATAAAAGTGGCGTCATATCCCAAACCTGCAGAATGTATGATAGAGATAGCGTACGTAGTTTCAGAGAAGGGCTGGACAACTAGTGTGAATATGTTCATGTCGAGATTAACTTTATCTCTATCTGCAGTCGACTGGATGGAGTATGGTGCTCTGCTCTGCGGCACTAGGTCAGGGTGTGACAGGGTGTCTAGATCTCCGATGAGTGTCCCAGGCGTAGAACTTAATGGGAGGAACACGTCGACCTGCTGACCTATTGCAAAAGTAGTTTCATTTATTTGGCTATGTCTACTGTTCAGTATCTGTGTGTTAATGTTTTAATTAATTGATTGTGTCGACGTAAAAGTAGGAAATAGAATCAATTCTATTTCAATTCACACGCAAACTCTCAATTGCAAGAAGCTATAATAAATTTAGATTTCTAGAATAACTAAATGTGTTAAACACATTCAGTATTGAAACTGCCGATACAAAGTTTTAAAAACGATCCTAAAATTGCGATACCGACTATTTTCGAGCAATCAACTGGAATAATCATGATTTCTTTTAACAAATTGAAATATTTATAGATTTCAGTGTATTGATTAATAAAAATGCGTTGTAGCAAGAATGATGGAATCAAGAGAGCACAAAAGGTGGAGATGATAGTGATCAATTAAGATTTTAATTACTAGAATTTTGTTAGACAATAAAACGTATTTCGAAGCACAAGAAAAATGTCGTTTTTGAGAACATAGCACAAGTGTGGTTCTAGTGAATCATCTACTTCTCATAGCTTTCCATTTTAATGTAAATCACACATACACTCGAAGTACAGTAAGATGTAAGAAGTGAATTCGGAGTATTCGAAGTAGAGAGAGAGTTGGAAACCCATGGCATAATTATCAGTAGAATTATGTTGCATTAAAGGAATTAGTTGCACATGCTACTCGTCTGCATTGTCTAGCTGTAGGGAATATTTTGCTTTCTGAGATAAATATAATTTAAAGATAAATTGGCTGCTGCGGTTGAGGAGGTAATATGGATTCTGCCTCTCAATTTGGTAAATTGAACCGCTCAGACATTTTACTGATAATGCAATGACTAAAGCAGCGCTGTCCAACAGGCGGCCCGCGTTGCCTGCTTCAATCTCTCCAAAATGCCTCTATCCATACCCATCCCGAGTGCACGTCCCTGTATTGCGGCCCGCCACTAAATGGTATGAAGCAGTTGCGGCCCGAAGTAAATATAGTTGGACAGCCCTGGACTAAAGTATTGAGGCATTTTATTAAAGCAGTATGGATCATTTTAAAATCTTTAATTTGCATAACAAAGTATAACACTATTGGATTTAAAATAAAACTTTCTCCATTGCAGCAGAGCGATAAGATTCGTTATTGGTTGCGGGTGGTGGTAAAAACATTCGAAAGTTTGGCGTTCCTACCGTCGTGCATGCAGATAGCATTGTTTAAATAGTAGTCTATTAGCTCTTCAACCGAACTGAATCTTTTCGAGATGGACTCTCCTAGGATGAACGAGTTGTCCGGCTTCTTCTGCACTCGGAAGTGCAGGATCTGTCGCTGATAATAGATGGAGAGGGAGTAGTTTCCAGATGTACGAGTCATGGAGGGTCGAACCACGAATCCTCCCTCGATCGATAGGTTCAAGAGCTGCTGCTCTGCCTCTTTTCTTGACATTCCTTCCCGGTACCACGGGTAGTCCAACGGGGTAACAGGGCGCGAATCTGTCTCCTCGAGCAGTGGGGACGTGACTCCTGAGTTTGGGGCTGTTCTAGGCGGGAGGGGGGGAGGGGAGGGGATGGTAGCTTCGATTGGATCATTTGCTTCGTGCATGCTTAATATCATCTGGCGCCTTGTCGGTCTTGGGGGGTTACTGGAAGGGAGACGTGGCATCGTGCGGACGATGGGGCGTGACAGAGGTGTGGGAGATGCGATTGGTGACGTGGAAGCAGAATTAGGCGCTGTTCTGTAACCACATGATAAAATGTGTCTTGAAGCAGAGTCTAACTCTCCAGTCCACTCACACCCCTTTTCATGCTCTGTGCACTTGATCTTGAATGAGTTGATGAGTCGTTTTAGAAACAGGTCGTCTTTGACTTGTTGTCTGGAGATGGGCTGGTTGTCAAGCGGACACTTGAGAGAGAACCCAGAGTGCGAGATGATATAACTAATGCATGGCTTGCAGAAGATGTGGCCACAATTTGAGATCTGTTGAGGGTCCCTGCACACGCCGCTACAAATGGCGCATTGGAATTGTTCAATGTTGTCAATGAAAAGATCAGAATCATACCCGCCTTTAATCTTGCCCACATCGACCAGTAGAGCTGAGAGATTCACTTCAGCCATAATTTGGTTAATAATTTATTTTAAATTTCAAACTTATTACAGACAGCTTCAAGCAGTCTTATATACTATCATGAGCTAGTACAAGCCAATACACAGTGAAAGGTGCAATGGAAAGCAAGTTAGTAGAAGTAAGCTATCGCTGCTGAACTTGTGCATAACATTAGTGTGTTATCTGGGTTGAATAGCAAGAAATTTAATTGTAATTTCTGAATGGAAACTACGCATGAATCACAATAGGGTATTCTGCAGTTGTAGAGATGGTGGGTACTCTGTATTGAGTCCAGTTCTGCTGAATGCTACCATGATTTAACTCATTTGCAGGAAATTATTAACGTTGCAAGTTCAAGATAGAATTTGAAAATTTTCGTTTCCAATTTTCAAAAAAGTATCGGCAGTTTCTTAAAATCAAGCGAATTCAGATTAAAATATTTATAATTGAATTGAATTGCATTCCTAGCAATCCTCCATCTGCTAATTCGATGATTAATGGCGCTGGTTAACAATAATTATTGATCATGAAATACACGAGCACTTACAAAAGATTCGAATGAATCAACTGGGTTTTTCATCGAAGATAATCAAAAGGCATTAGCAATTTTTTTATTTCCCCGAAAATAAGTATTTGTATGAGTAAATATTTACAAAGCAGCTCTAGAATTCTTTAGTTGTGCAACTTTTCATAATGAAAGTGTAAACACTGATTATCCGGATAGTAATTACTCCACCTCACCAGGATAAATTCCTCACTGACCTTTTGAGTTGTCCTTCAATTTCCAAAAAGAAATTATGACAAATCAAGATCAGTACTGGTAATATCCAAACACAAAGCAAAGTATAAGCACACAGGTAATATGAAGTAGAGGACGGAAGCGGTGAGCTCACTCAGTGGAAAGGAATATAGCAAGAATAGTATACGGTGTAAAAGTGCATTGTGTAACTCACTGGAAGCGTAATCCAATATCAGCAAGGAGCAGAGCACCAGCTTTATAAGGACACAGTCTACTACTAAAGTCATCATCTCTGCTAGAGAAAGAAAGATAACTGCAACTTGATACTGGCGTTAAAGTCGTAGACTCTCACGAGAGTCATAGATTAGCAGAAAATACAATTATTTCTGTAGAATCGTGAGAAAGATATTAAAATATTTATAGTTATAGTAATTCTACTTGGAATATCGTATCATGCTTGTCTCTTCAAATCATCACCAAAATCATAAAACTGACTATGTTAAAATAAATTCAATTGAAGCAAACATTCATTAGAAATTGACTATTAATTCAATCTAATCAAATAATCTTCTAACAAGCTTGGACAGACAGTCCCAGTAGACAGACTTACTGCACAAATATGAGTAAACAACACAGGAATGTGAATATACAATAATAGCACTAATTCCAGCATAGAATAGCCAGGATTCCAAGTAGAGCTCAGTCAGATGATGGAGTGGGTGCTGTCGTTGGTAACCGAATTTTCGCACCTCTCAACACTAAAAAAATAAAGCATAATTGATTGCACAAGAAATTAAACACAATCTAAAATGATTCGACTTCATTGTGCAATTCTGGCAATTTTCAGTTTGATTTTGTAGATTTTTAGAGTGAATAAGCGTTTCAAAAAATATCAGTAACGACCGTACACTTCGGCATTCTTCAGCAAATACCTTTGGTTATGTAGAGATAGAAAAAGTCTAGGTAGAGCAGCGTCTGGACAATGCCAGCACAGATCGCTATATAGTCAGAGAATCCCTCGACGAAGTAGCGGTAGAGCCAGTTTAGGATGTAGAGGGCGCGATAGGAGCCGAGCGCGAACAAGTAATGACTCGTAATCGATTCAGCCTCGCCTGTCTTCGAGATCATGAAGAGCTGTGGCAGTATGGCGAGGGACTCCAGATAAATGGAGAATGTCCACAAGATCTATAAAATTGGATGTAATTAAGTAACTAACATACTATATTAGCCCCTATGATATTTGAGACTTACCTCTACAGGGGTGAATTGGTGATTAACTAACAAGGCTAGTCCGAAGACAGGAATGAGGATGAATTCGACGCGAAAGGTGTCATTTTCTGAGTCGTAAGAAGATTTGAACTTGAAGAATATCAGGTAGATAGTCGCAAAGGTGGTGGAAATGAATAAAATCTTCATCAGTGTGTTGTAGAGGGAGATGTAAGTGAGGAATATATCGAGATAGCGCGTTACGAATACAATCGCAAAGATGACCTGACTCTTCCCAGAAATGCCTTCAGGAAAGGTTAAATAAATAATTTGAAAACGGTCTATTAGAGAAGTTAAAACCTACCTGAACAAGATCGAGATTTCCATATTTTCATGAGCAAAATTAAGATCGCAATAACATGCGAAATGTCACCGAAGAATCTGAAAATATTCATTTCTGACAACAGAGATTTCTAATGAACTGGCCTTTTCCTATTTAAATTCGCTATATCAACAAGCAGTGGATTACGAAGCTACAAAATCGTAAATTGTTGTACATAACAGAAATGATCTCAACTAACTAGTAGACAATACTGCGTCTAGCTGAGAGATATAATAAACGATGACCACAAATTGGTGGAGAGATGTAATGAGAGTGGCATTATACTCCATTGCTTTTGATATACAATTCAATCTACTTCAAATTTGAAAACGATATATATTTGCGTATGAAACCACAAGGTTTTTCCTTGAAAATTACAAAATTGGAAACATTGTTCCGGTTGAATGTGCGTCATACAATTGTTTCATATCCGCAAATCTAATTTATATCCGATTTTATGTCTTGGTTAGAAGCTATCTACTGAATGTGATGGTTACGACAGGGAGAATTTAAAATGCAATTATACAAGATCACAGGATCGTCTTATTAGGAGAAATTATGCAATTATTAATACATCCAAATTGCAATCAAATGTGAACGATCAAACAAATAATTTTGTGAGATTGTGCCATGGTAATAATTCTCGGAAAATCAACCAGATCTAACACTAGTTTGGAGAAAGTGTGCGCATGACTTATTGTCATGTATCATTTTTCTGAGTAATCTCCAGCGAATGTAATTGTCCAGTCCTTTGCGTTGGATTGGTATGCTTTCTTGTCTTGCAGATACAAATCTGAGAATTCCTGCACTAAAGGGCTGTGTGGATTGCATTCTATCAGAACAAAGTAAACTTCTAGGAGCAACTGAGACACGCTGGTTTCTGAACGCCAATTCTCCAACAAATCAGTGCACACTCTACCCTTACTATTAATATTGCAGTGGTAGATCTTAGTATTGAATTGTATGTAAGGAGGGGCGATAGGGTAGTTGCTAGGAAATTTAATGGTGAGATAGAAGGTACCTCCTTGGTAGGGCGTGTTCGGAGGGCCCTTAAGCCTAGCGTTCCAGTGAGATAGGTTTTTTGCTGAGAAGGGGCACGCCAAGATGTTGGAGAGGGGATTAGAATGAAGCTCTTTGAACTCACGGAGCAAACGGTGCTGGGATGACAGACCCAACATGGTTAAATTCTGCTGAGCGTAATTAAGTAGTAATACGATAGTCAGGCGCAGTAGTTACTTGTTGAAGAGATACAAAATGGATATTCTTAACTAAACGTTTAGTAATTATGAAGATTGTAAATAGAGTAATTACGCTCATCACAGTTTGTGTGCTAACGTGTAATGGAGGCAATGGGGCTGACGGGGAAGTTACACTCGGACAAAAGGCAAGAGTGGTGGTGTATGTGGATGAAGAGATGAGGCCATCACTGCAGAAATTAGCATTAGGTAATGGATTTGATTACTTGGGTAGAGTGAAAAATCCAGATCCGATGTGGGACGGATACTACGTGTTAGAAGGGAAGGCTATAGATGCCGAGATGGAAGGGTTGAAATCGATTGGAATTGAGCATGTTATGATGGAGAAGATGGTAAAATTACACTAATTCATTTAGCATTTTATAAGGTGTTAAAATCGTTCTAATGTTATTATTAAGGAAATGAGAACTAAACGGAGTTTGACAGAGCCAAGAGATCCTCTATGGACGCAGCAATGGAACCTGAGACCTCGAGTGGATAAGTACTACCTACGAGAGTTTGAGAATATGAACCAGCTGCCCGCATGGGGCAGGGGGTACACGGGAGAGGGGGTGGTAGTAGGTATCGTGGATGAAGGTGTTGATTACACTATCCCAGAACTAGCAATTAAATACTTCTCAAATTACAGCTTTAATTATTTTGGTAAGTGAAACCGTGTAATATAATGGCACTAATTATTAAATATTAGAACTTGAACGTACGTAGACAATGACTCGAATCCTTTCCCGAATAACTCTGGGAATCATGGCACAAGTTGTGCAGGGTTAGCAGCAGCAGCGAGCGACACGATGTGTGGAATTGGAATGGCACCTGATGCTAACCTAGCGGCCATAAAGATATTCAAAGATGGAGATAGCAACGTCTTCACAACAGATCTGACTGAAGCAATGGCTCTATCACATGAGCTTCAGCACATTAGCATTTTCTCGAATAGTTGGGGTCCTGCAGATACGGGTTATACCCTAGGAAAACCAGGGATTCTGACAAGAAAGGCTATAGAAGCGGGTTTGGAACAAGGAAGAGGAGGGAAAGGGTCTATTTATGTGTGGGCGGCTGGGAATGGGAGAGTGGAAGGGGATAATTGTGGAAGTGATGGGTACATACAGCTAGTCGGTAAGTTCATTGAAGTATCACCCGTATTGCAGCCCCTTGATAACACGTGATTCAATTATAAGGTACAATCACTGTGACATCACTAGCTGCCGATGGCAGAGCCGCAGAGGAGGCAGAAGGCTGTGGAGCCGTGTTGATAACAGCATACAGCAGCGGAGTGTCATATCATCCATGGCTGATTACATCTCCCGGAAGCCTAGGCGGAGAATGCAATACAAGATTCGGTGAAACCTCAGCAGCTACAGCTGCTATTAGCGGTGCTATAGCATTGATATTAGAGGTGAGGAATTAGCATAACAAGTATTTCGATGCCATCTTTACATTATTTCTTAGGCTAACCCTAGTATGGGCTGGAGAGATGTGCAGCATGTGCTAGTCAACACAGCCAGAAAGGCAGACCCATCGCATAGTGGATGGAAGCGGAACGCAGCTGGATATTGGTTTAATGAACAGTTCGGATTCGGACTTGTCGACACTTTTGCAGCGGTCAGCAGAGCTAGAGTGTGGGAGAACGTGGGAGAGTGGATAAGATGTACACATGCTGGAACGGTGGAGAGAACGATAACAAACACCGACGAAATTACGCTGATTAGGTACAGCTATAATTCAAGCTATTGTTTGAACGGTAGCATCAGTTACTTGGAGCATGTAGGTGAGTTCAAACATTAAATTTTGAGAAGAATCGTCGTTATATCTCCATACTAAATCTATTAGCTGTCAAGCTCGAGAGATTCACAAGTGCTAACAGGAGAGGCGGCTGGAGGATATCATTGATATCACCTGCAGAAACAGAATCTGTATTGCTCTATGAACGACCTTCAGACTACAGTAATACAGACTTTCAGAATTGGACGCTGTCCAGCTGTAACTTCTGGGGAGAGAATCCTGAAGGGGAGTGGACCTTAAAGCTAGAACACGTCGATATGATGGTTGACAGCAGTATCATTGAAGTGAAGTTTGTCTACTATGGAACAGCGACTCCTCCTTCCAAGAGGAATTCTGTTAGTGGAGATTGCGGGGGACAGTGTGCTGGGAAATGCACAGCAGAGTCAAATGAGTGCGATAAGTGTGCTAAGTATTACAAAGAGGCTACAGGGTCTTGTACCGATACATGTCGCGATGAAGGGGAGATAGCAGAACTGGAGTTGAAGAATTGTAGAAAATTTAGGGACATGGAACACCCGGAAGTGTACCTGAAAAAAGGTGTGAAAAATGGGAATGTTTATACGAGGTATAACGGCAGAGACCTCCTGCTATGCACTCCTTTAATTCTCCAGAATTTCGCAGATAGAATTTGTGAAACAATGGATTATTCGAAAGCAGAATCGATCCGCAACACAAGCGGATCTATCAATAACTCTAGTTTTTCTGCAACAGCGATTAATTGCGATGAATTAACGTGGGAAACTCCTCCATATCAATGCTTAGGTAGCATTAGTGAGGTTAAAGTGTGTGACTCCTATGTATGGGAGATAAAGTGTACTGAGTATTTTCATAACTGTACATACCCTGAAGAGCAGATACCAAACGGGAGGTATATCACTGAAAGAGGAGAAGCCTTGTTACAAGATAAGGTGTTAAGAAATGGGAGCAAGTTATTCATCAGCTGTAATAAGGGATATGTGACAGAAGGAGACATATTCCTACCATGTGTTGACGGCCAGTGGGACAGCGAATCCAGGTGTCGGCTGGCAGAATATCAGGATATCTACTTAGATAGACAAGTGTCTGCTCTTTCTTATGGGCTACTGACTTACTATGAATTGAATGCGATGGGGTCTTTAGAAGAATATTCAGTTTGTTATGATGACAGATACAGCATGTGGGACGAGAAGAATGGACAGGTAGCGTGCAGACAATTGGGGTACACTGGATTTGAAGCTGTGATGGGTGTAGCTACTAGAAAGTGGAGGAAATACCTAACAATTTCCTTCGAATGCGACGGGAGAGAATCTCAACTCAGCGAATGCGGCTATTTAGAGAATAAGTTGGTTAGGTGCAGTCGACGAGTCTCAATAAAGTGCAGTGACGTCATGAGAATGGGACAAGTGGACCCAACGAGTAATGGGAACTTCAACACTCTTAGCTCCATTCTACATTTGTATATTCTGTTGATTTTAATGTACTTGAGCGGGAACATTTTTAAGCATTAGCGCATACCACAATATTGTGTTAATTCAGATATTATTGCTAGCTTATGTACACACACATGGAAAGAGTTAAAACACATCAAACAAACTAGATTCTGTGCTGGCCCGCAGCCTCGAAACGAGTATGAGACTCATTCAGTTCTACGATAATCAGCCTCCCTAGGTTCTGATGGGGCGAGTCAATGTGCTTGTCAGGATGGAAGGCTAGCGAAGCTTTTAAGTAAGCCTTTTTCACTTGATGCGGCTCCATTAACTCGTGCATGCCCATTGGTTTCCAACGCACTCCCTCCCAGGCCATCTCGTGTATGGAGGAGAGTAGCGCTCGAATGTTTCCCCGTTTCAATTTGGACCATTCCATGACACGCACCTTATCTGGGTCGCCGATAACCTCCACCAAGTTAGCTCTGTTCATCTCATTGAGCGTGTGCGATTCATCTTTGTGCTGAGGAAACCCGCTATCCATCAGAATATCCCCGAAAGGGTCCGATTTCTTTTCGGGTGCTTGTGGCTGGCTGGTTGAAGCTGACAAGTAATTTGCTTTCGGTACGTTATTAGTTGGGGTGGGGACCCTCTTAACCTGCGGTTCGTTAGTGGGAGATTTAGCATACTTATTCTCAAAGAGGCTACCTTGTGGACTCTTCGAAGAGAGAGAGTCCATATCGAAAAGATCCCAAGGGTCTTCTGATTTAGTAGGTTTCGGTTCTTTTCCATTGGGCGCCATTACTGGGTCTGAGTGCGTATTGGGATAGTTAGAACTCAGAAGGTCGACAGCAGGTGGCTGGGGAGAGGATGAGATGGTTAGGAGCTCTCCCAAGTCCCCAGTAGGGGGTTGGGTGATTATGAGGTCGGAGAGCCCCGATATAAGCGGTTCTGGGGGAGGAGGGGTCGTCTGATCAGATGGGGAGTGTCCTGTCTGGATTGGGGAGTGGGAGAGAGTAGGATTAGGCGGGGGACCTGCATCTGTCGATATAAGCTGCTCATCCTGTGATTGAGAGTTGAAGTCTTCTCCAATGAGGGAATAAGAAGTGCTAGTACTATTCTCCGGCATATCGTTATGGGCCTGATGCTCTTCACTCGAACTAGAAGAGCTGCTACTACTACTGCTGCTGCTACTACTGCTGGAGCTGCTAGGCCTATCCATGGTGTCTTTGAACTTGGGTCTACGGGGGATGATGGGTGGATCCTCAGGTTGGCGAGGGGGTAAGGTAGGGGGTTGAGTCCCTGGTTCCTCTGGGCTAATCGCGATGAGCGAGACGTCTTTTTCAGGGTGTGGTGCGGCGGGTCTTGGTGGAGGAGGGGCTTGCGAGTGTTGGAAGTAAGGATTGGCTAGGGTAGAGGAAGGATCGAACTTTGTACTTTTCATCTCGTAGAGCTGTCGTAGAGATTCGCATTCTTCCATGCTCGAGCAACAAGAGGGAGGAGAGGAGACGTTGGGTAGGACGTTCTCGATCGGACAGATGAACTCTCGCGAGTCCGAAAGCTCGTAAGTGAGCTGTAGCGTGAGGTCATGCGGTCTCACACTGCTCGAGTGGTTCACGTCGAGGTCTTTGAGAAGGAACTTCAAGATGCCGGACTCCTGAGCGATATACCCCGAGTAGATCTGTAGCGTGCAGACAAGCGTCCTGGCACTAGTGGTGACAGCTGCCGCCTTGCTACTCGGACTGTGTATCCGTACCTGGACGTCAGACTCCACCTCTACGTCAGGTGTGAACTCGACCGAGTTCTCAGCTGCTAGCACCAGCCCCCCTTCCCCCTGACTCGAGTAGACGACCCCGTCCCTACACAGCACCTCCACCACAATCTCAGTGTCTTCCTTGAACTTGCAGGGACACACTCTCACGCCGGAGATGCAGACTCTCTTCCTGTGTGGTCTGGCCCCCTCAGGGTCCCGCACTAGGCGGGTGAGGTAGCTGTAGTAGCGCTTGAGGCTGGGGATGATGAGGAACCTGTTCGGCTCCGGGAGCTGCTCTGTGAGGTAGGTGCCCACAGCGCGGAGGCTAGAGAACAGCCCGGTGTAGAGGAGGTAGGCTATGCTGAGGTAGATGGCTGACGTGAGGTCAGGGAGGTCTTGGAGGAGGACGACGTTGTTAGGATCTGCTCGGAGCCACGCGTCCAGCTGCTTGCACATGTCCAGCATCTTCAGGAAGTCGGGTGTGGGCCTAGCGCGCGGCCAGACCAGGTCTGCGACTCTCCCATTGAAGAAGGACACGTCATAGGCTACGCCTGATAGGTTGAAAATGAGGTAGCACTCGTCGTGCTCTCTCTCCAGCAACTCTCTCATAGCGAGGGCGTTCCTCTCGTCCGGTACCACAGTCACGAGCAGTCGGGTGGTCAGGTGCATGAGGGGGAGGGGGGACGCTCTCAGTAGGTTTGCACTGTCCTTGATGTTCTTTATCAAACTGTCCGCACCAACTTTCACACGACCTAAAACACTGCACTTAAAACACCATCAAATGGACATAGAGTAGTAGCGTGGTGTTACCTATGAATGCATTGATTCCGGAGTAGTAGTTAGGAGAACTCTCGCGTCGTATCTCAGAATGTTTCTCATGGGGGATCGATGTGGGCTCAGGGGAGGGGACACGGGGTGTGTGTGTGATGATCCGTGGCACCTTGTCCAGTGCGTCCAGATCAAACTGTATCTGTGAAGAGTAGTGGTAGAGACTGGCTATCACTCCGTCAGCGGAGGGTCTCTCCTCGGGGACTGTCTTGATGAGGGAGCGGATGAGGGACTGGAAGAGCAGCGGATCTTTGTTGTGTGCGTCTTGCTGAGGAAAGAAGTACTGCGCACTGAGGATTGGGAGTGTGCTGCCCTCTTGGAAAGGGTGTCGCAGGAAACACATGTGGTAGAGGAGACAACCTAGCGCCCATATGTCCGCTCGGATGTCTATCGGCTGGTTGGAGTAGAGGTCCAGCATCTCAGGTGCGCGGTACATGGGCGTGGTGTACCTGGCCAGCTCCTCTTGCAAGAGCCCGCGCTGTGTCGGCGTCCAGTTGGTATCAGGATGGTGGCTCTCAGTGGTGGCAGACCCGAAATCGCAGAGTCTGATGTTCTCCCCAGAGTCCAGCAACAGGTTCTCAGCCTTCAGGTCACGGTGAATGATGGGGGGCGACTGGGAGTGGAGGTGTGAGAGAGCGAGCACCGTCTGGTAGAAGAACTTGAAGATGTGAGGGAGGGAGAGGTAAGTGTTTGTGCCAGGCAGGGGGAGGATAGCGGAAATGTTCCCGTAAGGACACAGCTCTGTCTGAATGAGGTACACCATTGCGGCCTCTGACAGTTTCTGTGTGACGGCGGTGATGAAGGGAAGAATGTTCGGATGTCCAGTCAGAGACTGGTGCAGCTTCAACTCGCGCTTTATGTCGCCCATCTGCTCCCTTGTGGTTATGATCCTCTTGATGGCGGATTCACGTCCACTCCTGGTGTCCTGAGCGAGATAGATGATCCCATACCCGCCTGTGTCTAGGATCCGCTTCACTTTAAGATTCTGATCCTCGGCCTGGCCGTCCAATGGGATCTGTAGCGTGGTGCCCACGATGTCCTGAGGGGAGCCTCCTCCTCCTGACGCCATGTTGTAAAAAACATTTTTGAGCCTCTCCACCATATCTAAGCTAATTCAGCAAGAATTACCGTTAAACTCTGATTTACTTATCAACTATTTGTTAGGAGATTTTGCTATTAGGGGTTTCTCTGCTTTCATTTAAGAGACCAGTATAAACACACAATGAAAAACCTATTTACAACTTGAGCTCTCATCTCAGCTAGGATAACAGTCTGCTTTCTTCTCCACTTTCTCTTTCTGAGTCGTTGTCTGGAGAATTCTCTACACACACAGCTAAGTCCTGTGGAGAGGAACGGATGTTATTCGCAATGGGCGCAGAGGGGTTTTCTTCGCTGTCATTAGTCGGGAGGTTTCTACTGTCTATGAACAGACTGTTCCCTTCTACATCTAAGGAAGGGGTGAGCTCGAACTCATACCCGTTTCCAGGACGGTTATCCGTTGGGATTAAACCGAGAAGTATGTTCGCCCCGAATACTAACTCTAAGTTCCGCCTATAACCAAGATGGAAGGCGTCCTTGCACCTTCTGCCCTGGACAAGAGGGGGGTGCGCGCTCTCCATGGTGCTGGAGTTGCGGGATGCGAGGTAGATGTGGAAGAAGCCGAGCATAGCTGTGGAGAAAGAGAAGGCGATGCAGAGGAACACAATCACGAGCACGTTGTACTTCTGATAGTTGGAGTTGAGTGGCGTCTGTAGGAAGATCAGGAGGCAGTAGGGACCAGCTGAGAGTGCGACGAAAACGCAGATCAGAAATGCGTAATTCACGAACAGAACGAAGTATTTGTAATTGGAGTAGGCGCAGCAGTTGTTGATCCAGGGGCAGTGGTGGTCCATCTTTAGGATGCAGCGATTGCAAGCGGAGCAATGGTGAGCTCTGTCCGGTTTTATCAGCTCGCATTTCTGGCAGTACCGGATGTCTCCGGTGGGGGTCTTCTGGTGGAGAATGAGCTGCTCCCTCCTCGCGTGTTCCTCCAGTCCGTGCTGGAGCGTTATCTCGCTGTCGCTGGGATGTCTGTAGTGGTATTTCTGGGGGACGAGAGCTTGGCGAGTGAACACAGCTCTGAAGAAAGTACTCGCGTAGAGAAGCAAGAGAATGTGCACAGTCAGCAGGTAGAATATCCGCTGGATATCGTTCTCAACCAGCTGAATGCAGACTACGATGACGTAGGCGTAATATCCATATAAGGTCATGAGGGTGATCATCACAATAGGCGTCCAGCAAACTAGCCAGAACAGATACCTCACGCATCTAAACCTCCTCGGATCATCTTTCTCCCAAATGTGAGAGTTCATGCCACTCTCTGCTATATCTAATTCAAATAGAAGTAACGTTAATAAGTTAGGAAAATAAAGTGACATGTTTAACCTTATTTTAATCTGATTCATCAAGTAAAGTGTCAGGTAAATCGCTAACTACTAATGGGTCTGCAGAGGGTGAGGGGGGATCAGGGGTAGGATCTTTCTCTGCATGGATGGCTTGAGACCTGTGCATTCGAGTTATTTTCTTCTCTTCCAGGCTGGCATCCGACTCCAGCTCCATCCCCAGCATCACGAGGTAGTGCTGCTTCTCTTCCTTACTCACAAACACGCGAACCGACCAGTTGGCCCTCCACCCAGAAAATATCAGAGTGGAGGTCACGAAACTTTTATACTTTTTGTCTACATTCTTCTCTGTCTTACTCACGCTAGATTCCGCAGAATCGGCGGCAGGATGGTAGATGAACACCAAGGGACCGATGGGTAGCGGAGTGATATTCTTCAGGCTCTGATCAGATAGGTCATTCATGCTTATGGATTCGTTGTCTAGAAGCTTGATGATGTCACTCTCAGAGATATGCACCTTCCTCTCGGAAATGAAGCGGACAAGCAGGTTGCACCCCTCTTGCGTGATCCTCAGTCGAGACGGAGATCCCGGGGACTGGTCAGACCTGGAAAAAGCGCGTAGACCTGTGTTTATAATCTTGACGGCATGTTTGTCCTGGTTAGCTGCCAGTAAGCGGGAAATGAGCGGGGTGGTGATGTAGATGTTGTTCTTGGCTTTCCCTTCTGACCTGGTGAAGCAGTTCTCCCATGGGAAGTCTGGGGGCAGGCCGTAGAGGGAGGATACCTCGGCGATAGGGGGATCGGATCTGTCTATCAAAATAAACGGATCCTCTTTGAAACCTTTGAAGCCAGATGAAGGTGTGAACTTCCCGAATATCTGGAAAGGGCGGTTTTCAACTTTATACCCATTTCCTTCTTCAGATTTGGCGTCAGTTTCTTTGCTATCTTTATCCACTTCAGCAGCTGGATCGCGGCTTTTGACAGATTTCGCCTTATCCTTCATCCACGGCAGAGCCGCTACCTTGTGAATAACCGCGACGAAGAACCCGCCCGTGTTCTGATGGTGCGGGTACACTCGGAGACACCTCTCCAGACAGAAGTGAGCTGCTGCGCCAGGAGGGGGAGGGAAGAAACTGGAGAACACACCGCCTTTCTTGTCACCTCCACTGTCCTCCTCCACCCACACACCCTCGTTGTCCATCACCTTCCAGTTGGAGAGGCCCGGGCGTTTGTCCAGACCCACCAGGGAGCTGCTCACATCCACCAGCTGGAGTGCTCCTTCTGACAGCTTCAAGAGGGTGTGAATGACCGCCTCGTCTTCAATCGGGTTCATCGAGCAGGTGGAGTAGACCAGCCTGCCCCCCTCCACCAGCAGCTCCGCCCCCCTCACCGCCAAGCGGAGCTGAAGCCGATGCAGCCCATTCCCGCGAAAGGGCGCCCATTTCCGCCACACCAAGGGGTTCTTGCGGATGGTTCCGTCCCCGGAGCAGGGCACGTCGCAGAGAACTCGGTCGTACAGGACGTGGGACCCGGTCTTGCGGTCCTCCTCTGAGAGGAAGAGGTTGGGGAAGACGGTACCGTCGTGATTAGTGACGAGAACGTTCGCACTCTTCATGCGCTTGGCCTGGTGCACCAGCAGATAGCTGCGCTTGTTGTCACTATCGTTAGCGACTACGAGGCCCGGAGGGAACGGCGTCCGTAGCTCGGGGGGAAGGTCGCAGTGGGATTGGTGCAGCGCTTCTATGATCTGCGCCGTTTTGGACCCAGGGGCTGCGCACATGTCGAGAACCTTGTGGTGCGCCTGTATGTCCAGGAAGAGGGGAGGGATCATGCTCACTGCCTCCTGGCGGCAGATGTGTCCGATCTCCGTCTCTCTCATCAGAAACGCGTGGTAGCCCGCCAGCACGGGGTCATTCCTGATGTCCTTCTTGGTGATGTCCACGTGCCAGGCCAGGCCGTGCGGGTACCAGGGGATGGGGGCGGGAGGGGTGATGGGCTCCTTCTTGATGGAGAATTTGGGGAAATTGCGGATGTATCGCTGGGTTAGGCATTCCAGAAGGTCGCTGGAGACACGGCTGTTGCTGGTGAGCCTGAAAGTGGCAGGGAGCGGCTCTCTAACTGTGGTCATGAAGTGCTCCCATTCTGTGTGTGAGATTATGCCTTGTTTGGTGTAGAATTCTTCGAACGATTTGTTCTCCTTCTCAATGACTTCGTAGTCCACGCGAGGTTGCTTTGTCCGCTCTCTCTTGCGCTTTTTACCGCGCTTGGGCTTGCTTTCAGAATCGATTTCTATCCTATGTTTAGCAGCCATGCTGAAAGACATTATTTCAAGACTCGGATTCAAGTGAGTTAAAAGTTAACAAATACAGATAAGAAAGTCCCATTCTAGTACTAGGAATCATAATTATAATTGGAATTGGATGCATGGAAATGTCATTCGTAGCTTGGAAGGATGGAATCAGTTATGTCATGCAATACAGCACAGTAGGAACTCACAGCTAGTCGGAATGGGAGGAGTTCTCGCGTTTAATCTTCTCTGGAGAGGGAGACCTTCCCCCCTTCCTGTCTCTTTCTCGATCCCGATTCCGATCCCTAGAGCGGGTCTCTGTCGAGTTAGACCGAGACCGGTGTTTAGATCTGTCCCTCGAGCTCCTCCTACGGGAGTGCCGGTCCCTCTTTCTCCTCCGCGACCGGTCTCTAGACCTGGAACGGGAGTGAGAGTGCCGGTGGGACCTCTTGTGTCTCTCGTGAGAGGGAGACCTGGAGTGCCGACTGCGCTTATGCCTATCTCTACACGCAAAGGAGAATGAATGGATCAGGCATCACTACATCAACACTATTCATTCTTACCTGCTCGAGCGATGTCGATCGTAGTTCCGCTCGTCAGAGCTGCTCCGATGTCTGTGTCGCTGTCTGTGGCCAGGCGAACTCCTCCCGTCTCGGCGGTCTTCTCTTGAAACGGGAGATCTAGCCTTGTCGTAGCGCGCATAGACGTGGGAAGGGGAGTCGGGTGGAGTTCTCATGGGGGGAGACCGCCTGTCCTCCCAGTAGCGACGTCTCCGATGGTAGAGCGACACCTTCGGCTTGCCGCTCTTCTTCTTTTCTTCGATAATCTACCACAAACACGTCATCACAAGCTGTGGAAAGCGGGGAAACACAGGTATAGCTGTACGGGAGTCAGATAACTGTGCGTGTGCTGGTAATCGCGGACGGTACTTACTTGGAGTGTGCGGGAGATTAACTCACATAACTAGCAATCGAGGCAGTCTGCAGAGCATTCAATCAATCAATCCAAGGGCACACTTCAAAAGCTTACCTGCGTTGATTAGAAACATTATCAATTACAACCTGTTTCCAAGTCACACCCATCCAACTAACTGATGCAGTAATTCTAACTGACATTATTTAAAGTCAACTCACTTCTTTCAACTCAGTTATCTTCTCTCTTACATTCACGAACCCCAAGTGCAGTTTCCCGCCGAAGTGGTCCGCCAGCCTCCTGTCGTTGTCGTAGAGGGAGAGATAGGCGGAACATACCTCGCACACGCGGAGCTTCTGTGCCTGCTGAGAGGAGATAGGAACGGACCCCCTGTACTCGTCCTCTGCGGACTGTTTCTCTATTTTTATCTTCTCGACCTCCTGCATGATCTTGAGACACTCGTCCAGCTCTCCCCCACTGCCAAGCGCCTCCGCTGCCGCGATCTTCTCTCCAATCTGCGCAGCTACAAACACAACACACATCCGTACACAACATCGCTAATTTAACCTATTCAAACACCCCTGCCCCAATGTGTTAAATCCTAGTTCATAATCATATTTGTTGTATAATCATTGAGCTTAGTAGTATGATATATCCATTGATATAGTAAGAAATAGGTGTCTGCTTGTCTAGAGAGCAGACTTGTAGGGATGATTAGGAGGGGAGCAGAGAGAAAATAAGTTGCATTCTCGAGCGTCTATCTTGCTAGTAGGACCATTGATTTCTCTGGTTGTTGTTAGATACAAACGCGCCCCTACCTCGCCTGTCTCTGCCTCGAGACACGTATGCATCTCCGCGAGGGGAACCTCGGTTTCCGCGCCTGCTGTGCTGTGCCCCCCTACCCCCATGCATGGGGTAGCCCCCTTGTGAGTGGGCTGGGGGAGGGATAGGGATGGGTGCAGAGGAGAGGCGTGGGAACTCATCATCCCAAGCCTGGTGCTGTCTGTAGGAGCTGGGGTTCCTGTCCGTGCTCCCGTACGGGGCTTGGGGTCTGATGGGTCGGGGGTGACTGTGTGGTGCATGGTGCTGAGTCGCCCTAGGCCCAGGGTTGACGAACTGAGTCTTCACCGCAGTCCCCCCGCGTCCTGTCTTGAAGCCGGGGGAGACGGCCTGCTTCTGGACGGAGGGGGTCGGTCTCGTGTCCGAGGAGGGCTGTACGGGAGAGAGCGCTTTTTCACACATGTGCTTATTGGTGACAGCTTGTTCAGGAAGAGGGAGCCTTTCCCCCAGCGTGTCAGGGAAGTGGGCATGGTCGAAGGGGTTAGGAACGTCTGTGGGAGAGGGAGAGAAGGGGAAGGAGGCGGGTAACAGGTCCCTGGACTCCTGCTCTACCCTCCGAGTTATCTCATACAAGGTAATGCTGTCGCTCTCGGGGCTGACGGGAGCGAGGACGGGAGGAGGGGGCGAGGAGGGGACGCGGAGGGGAGAAGAGGTGCAGTTGGGAGGAGAGAGAGTTGGCGGTGGCTCGGGGGGCTGTGTGGGAGGTACGGTGCCATTGAGCTGAGGGTTGAGTAGTGTGTACTCGTAGCAGTGAGAGCCGGCGAACAGAACTTGGTCCTTCTTGGAGGAAGAGAGGTCCATTCCGTTGAGTAACTTGCTCGGAGCGGAGTTATCCTTAGCTGGTTTCGGACGCTTCTTCGAGAAGGCGTCAGAGGGAATGAGTACCGTCTCAGATAACTGGACAATGTCGAACTCTCTGAATCTGCTGTGCACGTCTTGTGTGCAGTGCCTATGCAGCTGGTTGGACCAGGAGAGGAGAGGTCGGTCCCTGTCCTGAGGTCTGGTCGGGGGGCGGGACTGGGACTGTGGCTGTGGCTGGGAGTGGGGTTGTGGGGGAGGTTGCTTCTTGGCTGCTGGCTTGGGCTGAGATTTTCTACTTTCTCGAATCGGCTTACTCTCCTTCAGCACGACATCATCGAAGTGCAGATATCCGAGGTAGGATTTGGCAGATCTTTGCTCGTGGAAAAAAGCGCGAGACTCTATCAAGCACTTCTTGAGTCGGACAGCATTCTTGAAGCTGAGCACAGTGCCCAGGTTGTGGTCTAGATTGAAGGGATCCTCAATCCCAATCTTCCTGTTCGTCCACATCTTATCCAGCTTGGAGATAGGCTCGAGCTGTCTCAAGGTGACCACCTGTTTCTCCCAGTCGAACTTGGACACGCAGTAGCACAGGAACTCCATCCAGAGGTCAGCCAGGGTCTGGGTATTCTGCCTATGCTTCCACAGCTGCTTCACGGTCTGAATGTCCTCGCAGAAGTAGCACTCCCACGCGTCCACCTTGACACTGCTCTCCTCGCACCCAGGTGGTCTGATCTGCTGCAGCACTGGGATGATGGGCGGATCCGTACGCTGCAGGAAGTGGATCGTGAGGAGGATGTACGCGTACGAGGAGAGACCGCCTTGAGACGCGTCCGCGAGTTCGTTCACTTTACCGAAATGTTTCACCAGCAGACCCAGGTCCTGCACCCTCTGGTCGAAGGAGGCGTAGGTCAGCAGCAGCCGCGAGTTGTTCAGGGCCAGCAGGTTGGACAGACTGATGTCGCAGGTGTACGTTCTTGTCGCGAGGAGGTAGTCGAAGCGGATTATCGGGACCTTCGCTGGAATCTGGGACACGTTGGTATACCGCAGTGCGTACTTCTTGCTGCGGAAAGCTTTTGCCATGCTCCTCAGGAGTCGGTTTTTGTCCAGGTCCGCGGCGTCTTCTGGCGGCAACACGAGACACAGGTCTACGTCACTGTCGTCGCTGCCGAATTTATTGACAGAGGATCCGAACAAACAAAGGTCGAACTTGCGTCCGATCACCTCTCTCACATCCGTCTCCAACTCCGCCCTGAGCTGCTCCCTCCGATCGCTCTCCTTGGCACTCATTTTGTGGGAGTTGACCAGCTGCAGAAGTCCCTCGTTCAGCTCGCGAACGTTCTCGCGAGGAAGGGGGGCCACTGGGAGTACAGGTGGGAGAGACTCTTTGGGACATTCAAATTTGGTGTGGCCTTTATCGCGGCAAAAACCGCAGATCGGACTGAACTTAAGGCGAATAAAGTTGTTCCGGTTACAATGCTTCTTCGATTCCTCTTGAGTAATGTCGACTGTTGGTGTGACGTCATCACCTCCAGGGGATACAGCGTACCTGATGGCGGTGAGAAGGGACTCAGGGATGTTGTCAACGGGCGTGGTGACGTCATCAGAGAATATGACACCCTCTTCTACATCCGGACTGTCAGGCTGACCTTTAAAGTTATCTTCCACTTCAGAATCCGTCTCTTCCCCCTCAGAGCTGTGTTCCAGGGTGTGCGGTGCTACTTCTTCGGAGCAAGAGGAGGCGACGGTCAAGTTGGAAGTGTCTACAGGGACAGTCGAGTCTGTGGCGCTGCTAATATCCTCGGTGCCGATATTCACACTGAATTCTAGCTTCAAGGGGGGAGACATTTTGCCTTCTGTGGTCTCCTCACCTCCTGAATCGAGGTTTATTTCCTCTGCTGGTTTACTGGGCACACTCTCCATCCCATCTGTTACAATCAGTCCCTTCGTCGTGTCCATGGTTCCAACTGAGTACAAATTCACGTTTTCTAACACCTCTCTCGGCAGGTTTGCCCCAATCTCAGAGTGGTAGAAATCGAGAGTGTGTCTGAAGCACTGGAAAAAGTATAAATAGGCGTGATGCGTCTTCATGGAGAAAGCGATGTTGTTGCGCTCCCTCATCGGATTCATGACGAAGAGACGGGAGTAGTCTTTGTCCAGTTCCTCCCGTACGAGGGGGAGGAGCGTCCCGTCCGCTTTGGACCTCAGCTGCAGAGCGATCTTATGGAAGAAGTTAAAGTCCATCCAGTAGAACTGCAGCAGCAGCAGCCACAGCTTCCAGATGGGGATAGGGGGGAGGGTACCGAGTTCCTCTTTGGCGCGTTCGAAGAGCGACTTTAGCTGAGCGCCAAACGCGTCTGGCGAGTCAGGGTCCTGTGCTGCTCTGGAGAAGAACTGGTCCAGGTGAAGGTTGGGGAAGCGAGGCGGGGAAACGCCGCTCTGCAGGAAGTGGATGACCATGAGCGGGAAGATGAACTGGTGCAGGTAGCCAGAGTCCGCCTCGTCCAGCTGGCAGTAGGAGCTCCAGAAGTTGAAGAGAGAGCTGAGGGTTCGCACCTCAGAGCTGAGCTCAGAGCAGGCGCGGAACAGTCTGCTCAGCTCCACCGAGACTTCTCTCCGCACGAAGAACACACAGTCCAGGCCCGTCTCAATGTGTGAGCTTTTGATGTGCGGGTACGAGTCAGAGAAGTCTTCTATCACGAACCGGAAGCAGTCGTTAGCGTAGTAGAGGGTGTTAGAAATCGTGGCGAGCAGCTGTTCCTGACTCTTGACCACTTCGCTACTGACATTGAACTTCAAAACGTAGTAGCACTGTCCCATCCGCTCCTCTGACTGCCCGAACAGCTCTATCTTCACGTCGCTAATCTCCCGACGCAGCGTCTTAATCGCGGAATCTAACACAAACTGCTTATTCTCAGACACGAACTGAGCCAGAGTATTCTGCTCCTTCAGCAACACAGCAATGTTTCTATTCACGAACTTGGCCAGCTTCGCATCATCATTCTCGATACAGTAGTGCAGCTGGCACATCATTCTCCTGACAGAGCTGTGGTGGTGACTGGCGAATAAGCTAGAGCGATCCATCTGCTTACAGATGCGGCAGATGGCACGTCCGTCCGGGAGGATGATGAGGTTGTCGCGTATCTCTGGAAACCGCTCGAAGAACAGATCTGGGTCTAGGCTATGCTTGAGGTAACCTTTGCAGCTGAACTCGAATATCTGATTCTGTCGCCTGCCAGTGTGGACGAGAGGTCCCAGCATGAAGTGCTCGTTCAGCTGGTTCGCAATGCTCGCCTCTGCGAGGTGAAACGCAAGCATTTTATCGGTGGCGCGTCCCGTCGCTCCGAACACAATTTCCTGATGCCGGAATATGTCAGATTTAACTTCGACAGCTCTGTCGATAAACCCCCCTTCTTTCTTAAGGGAGACACCCTTGGTCTTATCGACAAACAGTCTCTTATCTTTGAGGTACCCGAGCGCTTTACTCAATTCAGAACGGATATTCTCCAATCTGCCGAAGAGCTGTTTCAGAAACTTCTCTGCGCATATAACCTTCGCTTCATCCAAGCTCTCAGCCTGAATTCCCTCAACAGTTATTTGCCTCTCTCTGAGAAACATAGAGCAATCGTAGCGACGCGTCTCTTCAGAGAAACCTGCAATGACGCGGAGTTTGTGCTCCTTCTTGCCCTGCTCCGTCTGCTCTACTATCAGCTCCAAGCAGTTCAGTGCTGTGAATACGGGGTAGGAGATGCTCGCCCTGTTCGCCATGTTATAAGTGCTAAGTAAATATCACAACAGTAAGATGGTGCTCTGGAGTATATGCATAGAACAGTAATCTGACACTGAATATAAGCAACCAGCGATCTCAGTGAATAAACACAGACAGAGTGTAGCCATACATGACGAGCTGACAGAGACAGCACGTGTAGATCTGGCAAGCTAGCAGTTTAATACGACGTACCGAGGTAGTGTATCTTCTGTGCTTTCTGCTCCGCTTCTGCAGACTCTTCCTGCTCCTCTAACTTCTCCTTAGCCTTCATGATGGTGAGGTCCACACCCTTGATGATGTCCTCCAGGTACTCCAGGACCTCCTCTTCGAACTCGAAGTCCTCCGTCTCAGAGCACTTCTCGAACTCTGTCTTGAAGGCTAGGTTGTGTAACTTCTCACACTCCCCTACGCAGAGCACTCGTTACTACTCAGTTACAACTCAATTCAGTTAGAACTTGCCTCTGTCCATCTTAGTGTTGAGAAACATGTCATTCGTGCAGATCCCAAACAAGAAAGGCCGACAGACTAATCGGTCTGTGAAGTCCAGCACCGCCTTGTCCTCTCCGTCCCTGTTATGCCCCATCAGCTGATCCAGCAGTTTGGAAGCCTGTGCACGAGCCATTCAGCTACCAACAGCTATCCAATACACATATGTTATACGCGTTAGTATCGCAGTGATAAGAATGGAGTTAGATAAGTTAAAATCACACTAAAATACAAGACTATCTACAATTAGTGGTTCAAAAATTGGATAAGAATATATACAGTCATTAAAAGAGAACAAAGGAGACTTAGGGGAGTCAAACGGAAGTATCTGAGGTGTTAGCGGTGTTCTCAGATGAGATTTGGGTTTGTTCTGAAGGGGGAACAGCCTCATTTCCTTCCGGTTGGATAGCATCCTGTAAATCTTCAATTCTTTCATATATCCGCACGCGAACTCCGAGCGCCTGTGCGAGTCCTCTCGAAGGGTTCCGAGTCATATCCGCTCCCTCAGCTCCGGACATCTGCGAGTACTCGTTCGAGTCCCTCTGTGTGCCGCTAGGGAGGGAGGGGAGGGGGTACGTATCGTCCATCGGATCGATGTACTGAATGCGAGACATTTGCCTCCGTTTCCGCCTCGCTAGGCGCCTCACGGCCACGTGTCTGCAGGCTAGCAGGCAGCACAGGGAGAAGAGGAGCGTCAGGGTTATGCACAGTAGCGTGATGAGAGCAGCGATTATAAGAGCTGAGGAGTCAATATTAATAATGTTTGCTTGCTGAGCATATTCTAATTATGAAACTAACCTATCGTCAGCGAAGAGAGGTAAACAGTTGAAGGAGAGGGCAGGAATGTTGTGGTTGCCAGCTGATCTGATGTAGTGCGTGTTGTTGCTTCTGTATCGGGAGCTCCATCTGATGTTGTGGTATGTCTGGTATGCAGAATTGTAGTATTGCGACTGTGATTGCTGATCGTTACACTAGAATTCGCCGTAGTAGTATTGTTCGCTGTAGAAGTGCTTGCATTTGCACTGCTGGTTGAGACCTGAGTTGGAGGAGTGGAGGTGTGTCCTGTGAGAAGAATGTGTGAAAGTAGAGAATTCACACAGGACATAGGATTTGGCTCACTAACTTACAAATGAGACGTGTACCAGTCGGGTTAGTATTGTTGCGTTGTGAAGCGAGCGGACGACACATGCCAATGTACCGACCGTGTTGTTAGAGAGGAGGAGTGTGGGTGAGTGTGAGACAGTGTCCGTCAGCTGTCCGGAGGAGGTAGCGAGGGACCAAAAAGGTTTTCGCCCCACCCACTGGCCATCAGGTGGTAAGGAGAATGACCTGATGGAACAGTGAAGAGTAAGGAGAGCGTTCTCTTCCAGATCGTATAGGGGGGTGTTGTTGTAGGAGGAGTTTGCTTGGGGAGTGATAAGCAAGGGACTGGAAGCTAAGATAGAACCAATTATAAACCTTTTCATAAAGATAATTCTATAAATAGAACTTACAATCTACAAAGAGATCGAAATATATAGCGTCTCCAGAGTAATAATTGGTTCCGAAACAAGAGAGATGGTGCAGCCCAGGAGGGAAGGATTTCAAGTCTATTACAGCAGTAGCTGAAGTGTTAAATTCCGCAGAAGTGTCGATACTGTCAGTGGGGATGCTAGTGAATGCGGTGTCGTCTTCCCTCCACTCCAGTAGGGGGGTAGGGACCCCATATCCCAGACAGTAGAGGTAGGACGGAGTGGAGTTGGAGAGGAGAGTGGAGAGAGAGATGTTCGTATGCGTGGGAAATAACTCGAGTCGTGTAAGTACTGCCAATACAACAAATATAAATGCCTTACACTCACACAATTAAACATCGGACTTACTGTATATGTTAACGATGAGCTGCTTCGTCTCTTCAGCTCCTGAACCTGAAGCGAATTCACAAGATAACTCATGATGAACTGGAGACAGAGAGCTGAGATCTAGCTGGTGTGTGGTGCTAACGTTATAGTTATTCTCTACCCAATTCACGCGGTCGTCAACAGCTCCAGCGTAGAGACAAGATACGATGTGTCCCGTGCCCTGTTCTAGGTCGTAGAAGGTGTTCGGAGGTTGGAAAGAGAGCTGAGATCTTGTCAAGGCGAGATGGACACAAATAATTGAAACTACACAAAACCAGTCCATCCTAAACTAAGCAGACTGAGTAGTTAAAGGAAGATTAAAACGCATTAATCATAAGCAAGGTACTATTTATAGAAAAATTAAATACGATGGATTGATCTGTTTCACTCTGTCTTAAAACGAGGTAGAAATCTCGAGATCTGCTGGAGATACCAACGGTCTGTTGAGAGTACCAATGCGCCATTCGCGAGGAGACACACCCCTCCTATCGCGACGTGTAACACCTGTGTGTAGAATTCCAACTCTGAGCAGTAGTAGTTGCTAACATTCGTTATAATAAAGGCGATTAAAAGCGCGATTAGGACCAGAGGTGATGGGAACATTTCCCAAAGTATTGAATCGAACTTTTCAAAGTATTGCTCAATATAAACGAAACTATGGATGATCCGGATGGACAAGTTCACACTATTAGACAGGATGAGACCGACAGCTCCCAGCTGGTTGGTGAAGAAAACCGCGAGTACAAGATATACCACGCTATACCCCACCATGAACCAGTTGTACCTCTGTATCTGCTGCTGCCCCATTACCGAGAAACAGAAGCACTCCGAGATGCCATTAACCGCGAGGAGCAGCACGTAGAGGCTGAAGCACTTAAGGAGGAAGGGAGCGTCGCTCTCACTGAGCATCCTTCCTCCGTACAGGTGCAGCAGCAGCTGGGAGTAGCCCGGACTGAAGGCGGCGAAGACGAAGCCGATCAGAAGCACGACTCGGAACAGTCTGACCAAAATCCCGCGAGACGAGTGCAGCACCTCCTCCGGAAGTGAGGATGGGAGTGAGCCGCGGGGTAAAGATTTGGTGAAATAAACCGCAAAACTCTCCTCTAAAGGCTTGAAGATGAATCTCGCGGCCATTGAGCCTAAGTTATGCACGACTGAGTAGATTCCTTGCTGCGAGAAGCTGAGCGCGGTGAATATTGTCATGACGTACTGCTCCCCGTTGGTGAGGAGCTGCTTGAGGAGAGTGTAGGTGATGAAGCTCCAGACCCCGCGCAGAATGGAGGGGGTGAATGAGGGGGGGAGAGGGGGGAAGCAGGCGCGGAATGTGGAGATTGGGAGGGAGGAGGAATCGCGCGTTGTTGCAAAGCTGTATGAGAAGTAGGAAATGAAGATCGAGACTCTGATCACAGAGAAGGAGAGTTGTGGGACAGCGAATGAAAAGAGTCCCCATTCTGGGTACAACAGCACGAGAACTAGAGTGAGAGTTCCCTGGAATAGAAACGCGACTGATTCAGACACGACCTCCAGCTTCGTGAAGCCCCCGTACCGAGCGAGGATCACGAACGGCTCTCCCAATATGATCACGAGCCCGGCTGCCCCGTACACACAGACACTGACAGAGTAGTCGGCTCTGTCTGGGATCTCCATGATGGCGGGAGATATCCAGATGAGGGAGAGGGTCAGAGAGAAGAAAATAGCGACGAGGAGTATGCTCCAAAGAGAGCTGATGACTCGAGAGCGGTGGTGTTGATTCCATACAGCTTTGTCCAGGAAGACCTTATGGTAGGGATCTTTAACGATCGTGTGAATAGTGTAGAAGAGTAATAGCAGCCTGACTTGAACAATTCCCAGCAGCTCAGGTGTTACAAAGCGCAGGAGAACGGCGTTTATCAGGAATGTACCACCTCTCAGCAGGATGGAGAGTGACATCATAGCAGTCGCGAGACGAGTGGCAGACTCGAGATCCTTCGAACTAGCTCCATCTGACATTTAGCTAGAATCAAGAAGAGATTATTATAGGTTAAACGCATATGTTTAGAACTCTTAAGGATGGAAGAAATGCCCGGATTTAGTATAGAATCATACAATTATAGGATACAACATATCTAAAGCAAGGATTGAAAGGTACATTAATGATCTCCGTGTAGCATAACTGAGCCTAGCCATCAGTCTTCCAGACTCAATCGGCAGGTTTGTCTTGTAGGAGATTTAAAACTTGGTTCAGTTTTTCTTCTATTCGCTTTATTCTCTCTTCCTCGTTTTGTTTATCTGCCTCTTCGCGTTTTTCTTTCTGCTTCCTCTGCCAGTAACTTCGAAGACTGAGCCAAATACTCAACACAATCAATCCTACACAAAAATAAAAAAAGATTTGATGGATAGAAGAGTAATTGCATAGAATTCATTCACATTACCAAGCACAGCGATAGCTGAGACTTTCGGGTACTGAGCAGACGTGATCAGGAATGTGTAGAGGTTAGAAAACAGAGCCAATATCGCGTCGAGACACCACTTCGATCCGAACCAGTAGTGGAGTAACGTGACGACAGACAAGAATCCGAGGGTGATGTAGTAGGTCGTGAGCTTGAGCAGGAGGTAGGATAGGACGAGAGACAGGATGACGAGAATCGCAGAGAGGACGTTGGCATTCACAGAATCCGAATCCTCAGGAGTAAATGCGCTCGCGAATTGACGCACGAAAGTCTCTCCAGCGGCGTTGAAACTGCTCGCAAGCACATCCGGCGTCTGAACTTCCGGACAACCGGGCTCTCCTCTCACACAGTAACCAGCTGGTGAAGCCATTGCTCTAGGCGATAGGAATGTTCGTAATTTTGAAGGAAATACAAGTTACGGAAAGGTTAATTTACTCAACAAAATATTAATGATAAATAAAGTCGAGAGAGAGAGAGACGAGAGGGAAAAGATTATCAAATTTACAACTGCGTTAAAATGAAAATAAAATATTTAAACTATTTTCTCCTCTGTACCTTCGCATACTGCAGCAAGACGCTGTCGGAGATGTCCGAGGAGTCAATGCACGAGTATTCTGACTCGACCGGGTTAGCAGCAATGGTGTGAAGGCCTGGCGTACTGTTGGACTGTGGGAACTTCTTGTAGGGGGCGGGCACCATTGGCGATGGGTGTGAGGGAGACGAGTCTGCTGAGAAGCAGGGGGGCGGACCTGCCGATTGTTGCATTGATGACCCGACATTCATGTATGTGGATTCGTTCGTGACGGGCAGTGAGCTGCTGGGGTCGTACAAACCGAAGGCCTGGGACTGGGGGACGGCGGTGAAGCCAGGCGCAGAGATGATCTCGTGCTCCTGGATGCTCGGCCTGGGACTGGCGTCCCGGGACATAACTTTAGGGTCAGAACTTGTCGGCGATTGGGGTAGCATCTTGAGATTGCTCGAGTACGAGTTGGGATTGTCTGTGTTGGGGAAGAGAGGAAAGAACATGTCAGGCATTGGCTGTGGAGAAGTAGTTTCGAGTGTATTCTTTAGTCTAAGACTCTGGCTTCTACTCGTACTTTTCGAATCATCCCGAACTCTCGTATAATCTAAGTCTGGTTGGAACCCTGAGGATCTCTTGCCCTGTTTCATGCTCGCGTCAGATAAGAGGCTCGACTGATTCATAGGATTTATGTTGTTGTAAGCGAAAATATTTGTGTTGAGCAAGTCGACCCAGTCCTCTCTCTCTTCTTTCGTGTCTGCGCTCAAGTGGAAGACACGGGTCGGCGTGACAATGTCGAATACGTGTTTGTGTCCTTTCAAAGGCTCTCGCTTCAAAACGCCACTGCAATCATTCAAGTTGATCGAATTGAGAGGATTGCCGGACTTGCTCTCTTCCAGATTTGCATAGTACTCTATGCGGATGTGTCTCGGGGCGAAGGGGTACACTCGACTCGAATCAATGAACATAAAGAACCGACGTTTCCATCCATAAAAAGGGCCCTTATTTTCCGGCGGAGACTTCGTAAGGAACCCAGTTTTAATTGTATCTTTTGCTGACATTTGAGTATAATTAATTCCTAAACTAAAACTTACTGCAAACTGATATATAATACGTGACAAGGCAAATGCATACTGCACAAAGGAAGCGGCGTGGCGAGCAGATAAATTTCCTCTCTCCGTCTGGAGAAGTAGCGGGGGCAGCCATGTGACAGCTTTTAATATGCTGAGCATAATAGGGACTGGTTATAAAAGGTTTTGTATTACAGGTATCTCAGAACACGCATATACAAACAAAATTAAGTTAAGTATGCATGACTACGTAGATCATATATAGGCATCATATAGTACATCTATGGACTCGGCTTGGGGTTGAAACGGGCGAGTTCGATCTCGTCATTATTCAGGGCGGGAGAGAGATCGTAGGTTTTAGCTGGGTAGGAGGAAGAAGCGAATATCTGACTCGGTTGGATTAAAGCAGTGGAAGAGTTGGAAGTGACGAAATGATCATGGCCCACGTGCACGAAACCTTCATCTGTCTGCTCAGCGGGGGATGGGACAGGCCTGGTCACCTGGTAGACCGAGGGGTGGATTGAGAGAGGCTGAGCTGAGATATTCCGCATGACAGAGCGAGTGACTGAGAGCGACGCCGTATCCGGTGTTGGAGGCTGTGGCAAGCTGAGAAGATTCGAGATGGCGACTGCATTCTTGTACTTGACCTGCTGGGTAGCTCTGTGCAAAGCTTGCACCGCTGCCATGCACCTAATGCTGTCCTGGAATACGAGAGAGGTGGACAGGTACGACGTGGCCCGACCTGGCTTATGCATTCGGAGATGCAGTCTCAGTTTGTCCTCAGTGTCCTCCGTCAGACTAACGTGCTTCACGAACGCGATGTAGTGCACCACTCCCTTACACGTCTGCTCCTGCTTGGCCTCCACCAGCACGAACTCGTCGCTCCGGATTCCGATGAACCGCTTCAGCATCTGGCCCGAGCTGGTGGGCAGCAGGCAGTAGACCAGCTCGCTGTTGGACAGATTGATCGTCTCCTTTTCTGTCACGGAAGTCTGAGTTGGCACCAGTGGGAGCATGCTCTCTTCCACTTCGAGAGAGGAGTTGTAGAGGTTCCTGATGAGACAGAAAGTCCGAATCTTGCTGCGACACAGCTCGTTCTCTCCACAGGGCAGCCGCTTACTGAGCTCGACCCCGGAGAGGGGGGTGGGGCAGGGGGGCAATAGGATGCTAGGGTTGTTTAGGAGCCGCTTGAGGTTGATCTTGTTCGTCTGCACGTCCTTGTACTCAAGGTCTAGCGTGTCTGCGAACATGGTATCCTGAGGCCCGGTGTAGCAGAGTCTGAGTTGTGAGATGCTCCCCTCCTTGATGGACTCCAGCGTGGCGATCTGATGGTCCGTCAGCTGGGACGGCTGCTTCGCACGCACCTGAGAGTACAGGTGTATCAGCAGCTCCAGTGTGGTCAGTCTGCTGCAGTTATCGCGATGGAACACGTTGTCTATAGCGCGCAGGATTATGTCAATGAGCGCATGAGAGGATTCCTGCTCCTGTTCCGATGGGAGTAAGGGGGCTATGGTGGAGGGGAGGATGTTCTCGTTGTACAAGAGTGCAGAGAGGAGGCCGCAGGACAAGATCACGTTCCTGTCGTCGGGCACGGAGGAGAGGAGGTGGAGGAAGTGCGAGATGAATGGCTTGTCAGGGTCTGCTGTCTGAACCTGGAAGGCGGTGTCAGTATCTGAAGGAGGGAAGATGGAATCCGCGGGAGGGAGGGAGAGAGGCTGCAGTTCCCCGGTAGCAGGGTGCAGCTGTCCGGTAGCGGGGGCCTGAGCAGGGCGGAGGTCTTCTAGTTCGTATACTATCCGGGGAGGAGAGGTTATGGGAGATTGAAACTCGTCAGATGGAGAGCCGAGCAGAAAGATACCCTCCGAATCCATTTCCGCAGGCTGAAGGGGCTCAGGGCTGTCCAGCGCTGGGTACTGGGGGATGTGGGATAGAGTAGGGTCTGGGTCACTCACGTCAGTGCTCCCCTCTTGTGAGAGTGGATGTATCCGCTCCCCTGTCGTCTCCACTGTCTCTGCTACCACTCGCGTGGGGTCGTCATTCCCCTGATGGTTAACAGGGTCTATTAGGGGGAGCTGTTCAAACGGGGGTATTTTATCCAGAGAATATTCTTTATTCTGAAACATAGGCATGGTATCATTAGCGGTTTTAGAGGAGTGAATTCTCCTGAAGGCGTAATCAGGAGTTGAATCATCTCGGGAAGATTGAGTCGAGAAGTATATCGTTCTCTGTGGATACGCTCCAGACTCTTCTCTTGGAAACTGGTCATCGTACATGGTCTTCCTTTGCATAGGAGAGGTGCCTGTGTGTCTCTCTATGGAAGGAACGTATGACTGGTATTTAGCCTGCAGCGAGAGAGACGAGAGAGTCTGTGAGACAGAGAGATTGGGCTTTACAAACTGAGCTTGCGACTGTATAGGGGAAGATTGCCGTTGGGGCGATTCTGGTTCTTGAGGTGGACAGTAGTAGAAGTTATCTAGGGAGTTGGCGTTCTCAGAAACGAGACAGCTGGCTATAGTGTTCAGCATAGGCGGATCTTCCATGTTGAGAATGATCTGGATGAGCAGGAAGAGGGCTGTGTGGACTGAGAGGAGGTCAGAAGGGCTAGTAACTTGAGAGGTGATGGCAGGACATAGAGACCGGATGTAGAGGGGAATGGTGAGGTTGTTGAGGAGAAATGCCCTCAGCATTTGACCGAGGCGCGGGATGCAGAGGGAGAGGATATCTTGCACGTAGAGTATCTCATCGAGGTGTCCTTCTGTGAGGGAATGCAGCTTGGAGAGTGTCAGGTGGCTAGCGTCCTTCTTTAGGAACCGGTCGAACTGAAGGGCGTGGTCCCCTATGAAGTAGACCAGGTTAGAGAAATAGCAAGTGGCGGTCTTCTTACAGATGAACGCCAGCATCTCCTTGTTGTCTACTCGGAATACGTTGAGCGTGAGTGTGCGTACGGCGATACGGACCATGGATTCAGGGTTATCAAAGAATTTAATCGCTTCTGTGTACAATGGGAAGTTCATGAGGTGCTTCACGTCGTTAAAAAATAAATAAATAGTGTGTTTATTCAGTTTCATGCTGAGGGTTTTGAGAAAGGAAATGTAGTAGGCTAGGATCTCTTCGTTGTGAAAGTTGAAGGGGTAGGATATGATGGATGTGACGTGGTCGTTTGACATGAGGTAGTAGATGGAGGTCTCATTGTGTGTATTCTCAAATAGGATGTTGAGTGTTTGCAGAATCTGCACTGAAAGAACAGTTCCTTCTCTTTGGTCGAGGATGTCTAGGAAGAAAGATTGCATGTTCTTTTCAAGAAAATAGTCGAACACACTCGAATCATTCTGATCGCCCCAAATTAGGTTCTCTGCCATGGATCGTAGCGCCTCCACTAGCATCCCCTTGTTGTTTTCTGTCACTATTTTATTCTTTAGCAGAGTTTGGTATGTGTGTTTGAGGTTGTCAAGACCGAGGTTTCTCCTAGATCTCCAAATTAGGTCTGTCAGTCTCTGTCTGAGACTCATTACTAGATATCAGGAGAATCGTAGCAGTACTAATTTATTTGAATAATTAGAAAATAGAGGTCGGTATTATTAAAAAGTCACTTTCAGTGGTGAGCAGACTTATTGATGCAAAACTCGTGTGTGAATGAATTTTATGGTCAAAATAGTCAAGGGAAATTTATGAATAGTTTAAAGGACATTGCACTGATAGACGAATCGAGATAAAATGCCAGCATTGCCAGGAAATATTATTATATGGTTTTAGTGTAAAGTTCGCAATCTTGAATTATTTATTGGAAGATTTATCTGGTAAACCTCAAACAACCGAAATTAAAGGTACAAATCAAAAGGAGATCGCTTATTGAGTCAATTCTGGAATTTATTCCCACTGCCAAGAGCCAAAGTGTAATAATTGCAAATAATTCGATGAGTCATACTCTTAAATTGTTGAGACAAATCAGGTATGATGTTGAGCGATTAGCTGACCGATATTTGAATATTTAAACTGTTATATAATTGCGTAAGTTTAATCAGCTGATAGTTTAATATGTATAAGTTTTGTGGAATTTGGGCGTTTGCAAAATACCACAGAGCAAATAACTGCTTGGCAATCAGTTGGTAGCGATCATGTGGCTGGCTGTGCATATAATGATATTTGAGAATGGAATGCAACCTGTGTTTTAATGAGTTCAAGGAGCGGAGCTGATTTCGTCTGACAGCTCATTAACAGATCAACTAGCCACAGATAAACTAATGGTGGAACAGATATGTTCATAATTGTACCTAAATGCGAAAGGAGCGTCAACAACTCAGAATTGACTTGTTCAGTGGTTAAAGCAATTGTAACTACCTATGTTTGGCAGAGCTTGTTGTGCATACAGTAAGTTATAGGTCAATATTTTGATTCCATGTCTAGCCTGTTCACTATCTCGCGGTACTGTTAACCAAGGGTCATTAAGACATATCACTACTGGGCAGTGTAAACTAGACTAAAATTGGGAAATGACTTGTCGAAAACCACATCGAAAACTATTTACAAAACACAAGTTAATAATCAAAATACCAACCCAGCTGATTAAAATGAATTGAATGTTGTAGATAATGCAATAGTAGTAGATGTAAATAGAATTATAAACCACGACATTGCCAACAAGGCTACAAAGAGGTTGAATTTTCACCTGACAACAAACAATGTGATTGAACTTTTGAATTAATTGTTAAAATCGAATGACTGGCTCCTGAAATTAACAACTGATTAAATGTTAGACCGCAATGCTGCTCTAATATAACATTTAATTACAGATTAGTTTAATAAATCATATTTGCGGAGAATTGCGAGTGCAAGAATGCTTGGTCGTCATTCGGAAGTTTGTGACTAGAATTGAATGAATAGAATTGAGGTTTAATATAAGGCAGTATAGCAGTTTGTGCATCCTATGCGAAACAGCTGATTCAATTACAAATCTAAGCATTTCGCAGGAAGAATGAGATGATTGCGGTGAAACAATTAGGGATTGAGGATCAAGGTGGGTGTCTAACCTGATATTTCAAATTAATAATTAAACTATTCGGCATACCGACGCCTTAATAAGCTTAGCGCATGAACAAAACCAGGTGAAAATTTGAATATTTATGACAGAATCATCCGACATACTTTTTGCCTTCATCAGTATAAAGTTTCTTGCTGAGATCAACCAAAAATGCATAAGTAATGCTATACAAGAATTAAATCACTTCATTTATTAATATTTAGATAAAGAGGTTAATGTCAAAAGAAGTAGCTGCAATATGGATGGGATTTTTTGTATAATTGAATGGAGTTTACAGACAAAAGAAGTCTCGAGGGAATAATTGACATGTCAGATACAAGTGGAATTTATCCGAATTGCTTATTTTCTAAAATAATGTACAATCAAGAATTTACAGAAACTCATTCGCAATCATGTCGAACATTGTAATGATAATTTCCAGCTGAAAGTGGTCAAGGCGCAATGGAATATTTCGTTGCAGATAATTTGGTAATCGAGCTGGGATCCATTGTCCCCTGCAAAGTCCCAATTATTTTAAAAGTGTTAGACTAACGTAGATATATATCTTCATAAATTAAACCATCCGTATTCGATCATATCTGTGCAAAGCAAATCTCCAGAGGTTAGACAGACGAGGGAGTAATTTTAAATTAGATAAATAGGTCAATTTACATTCAAGATTTAGTAATCATAAATGGGGTTTATCTTGCAATAATATTTCAGCTGATCAAATATCTTGAGCGAATAATAATTGAATAAATTAATATGTAATGAAGGTCTATTTGACCCTTTTGATATATTCAGCGAATTTTTGAAAGTTGTGGCTATATGAGAAACCGTATGGTAATTTCCCGACTATAGTATGTTGAAATAATATCTTACAAAAGTGAATTATATAATTATGGGAATAAGTATGAGGTATATATTTAACAAGAATCTTCCACTCAAAAAATAAACACCACCAACATTTTCGACGTCATTGCTAACTATGTGGACTTAAGGAATCCAGAATAAGCCCTACAAACAATTGAATGCAAAGCCTATTTCAGTGGAATGAGGACAGAATACTGCAAGCACGTAGCAGTAGTGAACGTATAATAGAACAAAATTGTGGCATACAATACTACAGCAGAAATTGGGAAACCAGGACTGATCAGTAAATTGCTGCACATATAAATATGGCTTTGCATTGAGAATAACCCAACCCCAGAACTATTTAATAGACTCAAACACGCCTTTTGCAATTGGAATTCTTACTCTCAACACGAATTCAGAAGACTCAGATCAATAGTGCAAAGTGAGGTTAATAAGTCAATAAGAATAGGCTACAGCATAAATATAGGAGTTTCACTACAGATATAAAAGCTAACAGAACCGAGCTAGCGTACTACTAAACAAAATATTGAAGTCGAGATTGGACATCAGGAAAGCGAATACTTCAAAATGACAGAAATAGAAATGCCCAATGTTTTGGTGGAGAGCATTCCAATCCATCCCACTTCCCTAGAGCAAAACATGGCCTCAGAAGACATGTATCCTGCAAACACGACGTACATCATCTCCGTACCAGATACAAAGGACATCCCCTTAGAGTATTCGCCAGATTATGCAAAATCGATGCTGATTTCACAGTTTCCAACTCCCCAATTACAGAGTGACTCGATATCACTTCCAACCAACAGCAATATCAATGAGATAATGAACTCACTCATAATAACACTAAATGCTGACACACTAAGAGAGATGCAATCAGAGAATGAAAATGGAGTGTCTATCTGCAATACACTTGATATCTTCAACGGTTCAGATTCAGAGATGAAAGAGGCGGAGAACTCAGAAGACCTGATCCAAAATGGCATCAATGTAACACAGCCTGTCAATCATCCTCAAGAAATTTACCAGCACAATCTGCTTCAATCAAGATTCATAGCAATCGGAACAAATGAAGAATGTACAGTTATACAAGATGAATTCAACACAGAGAAATTCATCGCTCTAACTGAGATCTCGCAAGAACAGACTCTTGCAAATGGATCTGAACCTCTGGAGAAACCAGAAACGCCCGAAATAACCGTGATTCGTTTTCCACTCAATCACAAGGCACAAAGGAACATCGGCCACCACACCATCAAACCGATTGCAACACATATTCCATTTACATTCCAAGAACAGTTCATGCCTCAACAAAAGACGTTTGATGACAGATTAGAAGCTCTATCGCAGATATTAATCAAGTCAACTCCTTTCACGCAGAGACGAGGCAGCGCCAGCGAACCATCCCCGCTACAGAAACCGAGGAAAGTGCACATCTGTCCATTCTCCAACTGCCAGAAGTCTTACGGAAAGAGCTCACACCTCAAGGCGCACATACGTACTCATACGGGTGAACGACCTTTCGCATGCAGTTGGTCTAACTGCAATAAGAAATTCTCGCGATCAGACGAACTTGCACGGCACTACAGAACGCACACAGGCGAGAAGCGATTTGCTTGCCCTCTCTGCGACAAGCGATTCATGCGCAGTGACCACTTAAATAAGCACGTGCGGCGCCATGTGGCAAACGTGGCTCGCGGAAAAGGCCGGTCCGTCAAGGGCTACATCCCCCAAAGCTACATTGATTCCCTACCCGAAGACACACTTAATTCTTGCACAAATATGACGTAAGCTAGCGCGGCGAATGCACGAATAATTTGGCTAATCCAAAGGCCCTCTTCTAAGCATGTTGTATTAATATTAATACGTTAATTGTAGTTTGTAATTGTAATTGTGTAAATAGGTAGCCATTACATTCGTAGGAATGCTGTAACATTTTTCTTCATATTGAGAAATATGATTAAATGCAACTGTAACATGTTATAAAGTCGGTTGAATAACTTAGATCAAGACCAGAACCTGCTTAGATAAACCTTTATTAAATGCAAAATGTATAAAAAATGATACTTAATGCAAAATGTATAAAAAATGCAAGACAAATAAGCCTCATTTAATTCCGAATTAAAATCAAAGGATTAGAAATAAGTTTTCTGTGCAATAAGATATTAAGGCGGAAAACAAAGTGAAGAAGGTTGACACAGCGTAGATCAGAGGTTGCGTTTCACAAGTAATTAAGCAATAACATCGGAGTCAGTTGTTCAGATTGAATTAAAAAATTTGAACTTTAATAGTATTCTGTGTAACATGCGAACTTCTAAGAGGTACGGACGATTTGAAACTATTGAGGTATTTTTATGTGGAAAAAAAGCTAAATTGGGAATGCCACATAGTGGTCGATCAAATTGATGCAATCTACTGTTAGAAGGGTTGAGCAGTTAGGAGGATGCGAGATAGCACTGAAAGATCGAATAGACTAGTCGGAGTGTTAGATTCCATGGCAAAACGAAAGGAAATAATCAAACAACCGAAGAAACCCTATCTTACTACCTCTTATGAAACTTGTTATCGGTCTTGTGAGTTCAATCCTGAAATAGTATATGGAGTTTTCTAGCATTAACTGGTGTATGGTAATGCTGAGTGGGTAGAGAACAGTAGTATTGTCTGAGAAAGCAATTAAACAATCGAAAAGGGAGGTGTATTGTTAAGCCAGAGATGAAAAACCAAGATGAGGATAATATTACTCGCATGGCAATTAGCAGGGATTATATTTCAGAGAGAGAGAGAGAGTGTGCTAATGCTTTTAATCATTTTGACTCAACAGGGGGGACGATAAGAGCTTATCAGCTACTGCATATGAATCAGTTCTAGTTGTATTGCAGTGTCTATCAACTAGGATGGCAATTAACATTAGCGACGAAGATTTAACACTTATCTTACAAAGCCTGAGAATATTTTGCATTATAACCGCAACTAGATAGGAGAGAGCAGAATAAAATGCCCAATAAACAAGCACGAAAGTGTCTCGCAATAGGTTTGCATATATTAACACGCTCTAGTGTTGGAGATAATTGAAATTTAGTCTGCAGCATGGGTGCCATTACTAGAACGGATCTATTGGAGAGGTGAGATGCAGACTGAACCCAAGGATTGCGTGAGTTGCACCCATTTAAGAAAACAAACATAGAAACAGGATTCTGTTGTGTGTGCATAATTAAAATTGTACATGTAAACACTCTAAAAATAAACAAACTTAGCGAACCTGTAAACAACATACGTATCACTATTTGGTCATAAACATAAATACACACATACAAGCGAGAAAGGAAGATTATGTTTACCATTAAGGAAGGGCTTGATATTGCTACCAAATCACTAAAACAATATTAATCAAATAAAGTGCGTAAGAGAACAAATCACCATTCAACTGTATTAAGAAAATCATACTATAGATGGGTGTAGGAGCGAGATGTGATAGAGGGAGTTTGGAATGGAACAGTTTAGAAAGGCTGCCTGGGCCAGATAAGGATTCGGATTGCATGAGATAAGGTGTAGCAAACTGATGGAAACAATTGTGAAGAGAATACTACAAAAGGCAACAGAGATGAGGCTATCGAAAGAAAATGAGTTGAGAGGTGATGTCAGACGAAACAAGGGCGAGGTAATTGAATGATACCAGCTGTATCGATAAACCTTCTGACACGATTCGCAGTATGAAACCAAACGAAACAAATGAAACATAGCACTGTACATAAGTGCAGGTTAAGACAGTATTGCTTTAGCTCGGAGGAATGTCCTCAACGTAGGATTGAATTGCCAGTGGCAGAATGTGAGTTGAAAAGGCAGTTACTTTCATGGCTTAAAGCCAAACCCTAAAAGTGTGCAATGCCACAAGCTGCATTGAAAATCTTAGAGTTATGTAAGAATCAGGCGAAATTGCACTTTTATGCACTGGTACGGAATCTGTTATTCAAAGAGAATAGCTTCGCCACATTTCAATTGTGAGTTGGAGTTAGTAGGAGGATGTAGTGTAAGACTCATTAACCTGTGCGCATCAACCACCCATGTAAGATGAATCGAATAAATGCCAATGTAACAAGGTTCAGCATAAATGTATTAGCTATCCTCTGTCTCTCTTCGTGCAAACACATACTACATACAAACACACACATAGTGCATCTCTACAACTTATAGACTCTATGTCGCACTGTTTATTGCTAGCTGCACGAAAATGCAGAAAGTAAGGTTCGGCTCGTGGATGGAATCAGCTGTTCCTAACGAGTCTTAAGTCAAAAAGAATCCTGTTTAAATTAAATAATTAATATCAATTCTGTATAGTAGAAGAGAATTGTCCTCTTCAGATGAATCCCAATGAAATGGCATTGGTTAGACTTGGAATCAAAACGAGTTGTTATGAAGACCAAACTACTTAGTGGCACGATAAGCATTGTTAAACTCGCTAATGAGTTGATAACGATATACATTATTTTGTACTAAAGGATCTAAACAAGTTGTGTAGAACAACTCTATTAAAAAGGCACAGGAGTTTTCAGAACAATTAAACAGAGACATACACCTAGTACAGGGTCAACAAGCTAGAAATTGAGATAATGGATTCACTACAATGACAATAATGGAACAGCTAATGCAATCTCTAAATTGTGTATAATTAAACAAAATCGACTGATTAGCAAACTCCCCCCGGTCTAGGGCATCGAAAGAGAAAGTAAATAAAGCGATAAAATATATATTGGCACAGTATATCTAAAGTGAGGTGCGTTCCACTCTATGCCATAACACATTAAGGTTACGCAATACAAAAATAACTCGGGAAAAGTTACCAATAGGGGTAGTACTGATTTCGAGGACTATTTCGATCAATTCGCGAATATCTCTCCCATGGGAATCCAAATATTCTTGACCTCTGTGGCCTGAATCAAGAACTCCTCTCCCTCCCCTTGCTCTGGGTCCATCCAGTCCCTTTGAGCGCCGTAATTGACCCAGGTCCTCTTCACGTTATTTATAGACGACTGCTCCACAAACTTGCTTCCCTCGGCGCTGCCGAAGTACCACATCGCTTCGACATTCTGATGCTCCACTAAGTACTTCGTAATGTGTTCTTGCGACCCTAAACCGCAATGAGCAAGTTCAATCAAGTGCAGGTTATGCAACCACGTTTTTACTATTTAAGGTAAGAAAAATGGAACAAGAATTGATTATGTGTTGATTGATCTGTTTGAAACCAAACCGACCAATAAAACTAGCTCGGAACTAAATTAGCATAATTGTGGATGCAGACAGCATCCAGCCTAGACTGAGTTACGATTGCGTATAATGGTATCACTAACCTGTGATAATGTTGACAACACCCCCAGGGAGATCTGAGGTGTCAAATACCTGGTAGAGGTCATTGGCACTGAGGGGGTACCTCTCGCTCGGCACTATCACGATGGTGTTACCGCGGATCACAGCCGGAGCGAACAGAGAAACAAATCCGAGGAGAGGACGCTCCATTGGACAAGCGATTCCTAGAAACGAGATTGTGAAGCTGAGTAAGCATATACTACATGGATATAGGTAGAAGTACTGACGCACCGATCACACCGACTGGCTCATGGATCTTGACGGTAGCCCCGTACAGGAGTGTCTCCTGCACCCCTCCCCCATACTTGTCCGCGTACGCACCCCAGTGGAACAGGCGCCGAATGGAGCAGTCCACCTCTGCCAGCGCATCCTCTAGTGTGTCACCTGTTCATAGCAATACACATAATCATGATACAACATTGTAAGGTGTGAGATTCCGCGTGACTACCTGTCATGTCGGATATCCGCTGTGCGAACTCGGTTCTCCTCAGCTCCAGGTTCTCGGCCAGGTAGTACACAATCTGGGCGCGGTTGTGTGCCGCTCGCTTCCCCCAACCGGGCCAAGCCTTGAACGCGCACTCCACCGCGTCCCTAACATCCTTCCGGTTGCCCTCTCCCACCTGACCCAGCACCTGACCTTTGGACCCGATAACTGGGCGGGCGTAGGGGGCGTCGGGTCTCTTTTGTGCGCCACCAATGTACATCTTGTACGTCCTGTCGATAGCAGGTACCTACACACAAGAGTTGGTCGTGAACTAGCACTACAGTATTGGAATGGATTGGTCATATCTGTCACACCTCCTGGTCCTCTAGTGTACATGTGGTGGGGTAGCCCTGTACCAGCTGGGAGGGGTTCAAAGGACGAGGGGCGAGGTTAGATCCGAAATTTTGGACTTTCTCTTCATCAATCTCCGGACAGACAGGTTTCTGCCAGACAGGACGCACGTAGTCGTAAAGCCCCTCCTTCCCTCCGTCCCTCCCGAAACCGGACTCCCGGTACCCTCCGAACCCTGCTGCGGCATCGAACATGTTGTAACAGTTGATCCAGCAAGCGCCAGCCTATAAAATAACCAAATAAGTAATCGCGAAGCAGTCACAGTTCGATTGAGCTAAGAGAGAGAGCTGACTTTAAGGTTGAGAGCTACTTCCAGAGCCAGGCTGATATTCTCCGTCCAGACACTGCTGGCCAGTCCGTACACTGTGTTGTTAGCCAGCGCGATAGCCTCTTTGGGCGTTCTGAAGGTGAGAACCGAGAGGACGGGTCCGAATATCTCCTCCTGCACGACCTTAGACACCGGCTGCACGTTGGTTATCAGCGTGGGCGGGTAGAAGCAGCCTTTACTGGGGATAGAGGCGCATGCTTGGTACACCTAGCACAACTCGAGATAAGGACTTATAAACCCAATTCCGCCCTTATCATGGTCTCTACCTCTGCTCCCTCCTGTCTCGCTCGCTCCACATACGTCTCCACAGATCTCCGCTGAGCGGGGTCTACTATAGCCCCCATATCCACCCCCTTGTCCAAGGAGTCCCCCAGTCGCAGATGGGACATGCGGTCTTTCAGTTTGATCACCATCTTATCCGCAATCTAACAAGCAGATAGAACACCGACTAATGAGCACAGGAGCTGGGACCGGAAGTACTCACCGTCTCTTGCACTAACAGCCTGGAGCCGGCACTGCACACCTGGCCCTGATTCAACCAAATCGCGTCCACCACTCCCTCCACAGCGCTGTCAACGTCCGCTGTGTCAAACACCACCATTGGGCTCTTCCCGCCTAGTTCTAAGCTGAGTCTCTTCCCGGTGCCAGCTGTCGCCTGTCTCAAGATCTGCCCCACCTCGGTGGACCCGGTGAACGCGACCTTGTCCACCAGAGGGTGACAGGCCAGCTCTTGTCCGAATGCTCCATTCCCTACACAGCACACGAGAGGTGTGAACTCGATGGTGCAAGAAGCGACGCTAGCACTCACCTGTCACGACGTTGAAGACCCCGGGGGGCAGTCCCGCCTCTGTACAGACCTCGGCGAACAGGAGGGCGGTGAGGCGGGTGTAAGTGGCAGGCTTCAGAACCACGGTGTTGCCCATTGCCAGGGCGGGACACACCTTCCACGTGAGGAGCATGAGCGGGAAATTCCACGGGACGATGCCCGCCACCACTCCCAGAGAGGTCCAGCCCTTCATCTCCGTGTCCATCAGCTGCGCCCAGCCGGAGTAGTGGTAGAGGTGCCGGACCACGAGCGGGATGTCCAGGTCGCGGCTCTCTCGTATCGGCTTTCCGTTGTCCATGGACTCCAGCACTGAGATGAGACGCGAGTGCTTCTGCACGTGTCTCGCGATGCTGTACATGTGTCTATGGAGAGAATTAATACTATCCCGGACAGTTGGACTATGGATTGCATACCTAGCTCTGACGTGAGGTGGAAGCTTGCTCCAAGAGTCGTACGCAATCTTGGCGGAGTTGACGGCTAGCTCCATGTCCTCAGTGGAGCCTTGAATCGTGGTCGCAAGTCTGGATCCGTTCACTGAGTTCCTGCTCTCGTACGAGTTCCGCTTGCCCTCGGGGGTGTACCATTTCCCGTTGATAAAGTGCCCGAATGATCTAGAAGCAATTTATAACAAATAACCTACGATAATATTAAATGTGTTAACTATTACCTTTTATGGTCATCTAGCCACGCCTCTGCTACGTTAGGCGCTTCCGGAGCGGGTCCGTACTCCAGGGTCTTGAAAATGTCGTGGATGGAGGGCTTGGTAACGCCGCCAGGGGAAGGGGGGACAGTCTTGGCCTTCTTGGGTTCGGACTCGACTGTGGAGGTGACAGAGTGCTCTGTTTCCATTTGTGTTTGTCCGTTGGAGGAAGGGTGTGACTTTTCGCGCTTTCTTGAACTCCTGGAAGATTGTTCCTTCCCTGTCACTCCCTGGACGATAGATCCGGAGGGACCAGATGCTGGAACGGTGGTAGCTGACATAGAACTAATAATATGATTGTTAACACGGTATGACGTCATATACCATGGTACATAGCGTAAGGTTAGAAAGAGCTTAGATATAATCAACTGAAATAACATCACAGTAAGGACTGGTCTATTTATGCAGTTCCAATGGCGCGTAGTGCAGGAGCTTCTCAATCAGATCCACGTGAGAAAGCAGCATACGTCGGCAGCAGTAGCGCTTCAGACCCAGCGCGTCTAGAGCCTCTCCCTCCGAGTACTCCGCCTGCAGCAGTCCCAGGTACGCCTCCCACTTGTTCCCCACCACCTTGCCGCACGTGAAGCAGCGCACCGGGATGATCATCTAACAGCTAGTGCAGGCAAATAACGCGTTAGTAATTGTAGATTAAATTACTTAGAAATAATAGCACATTATCATTATACGAGTATCATCATTCGAATAACGTGTAATAAAGCGCGAGAATAAGAAAGGTTCATAAGCTGAGGTGGTAGGTGGGGCGGGTCGGGTCGGATTTGAGGAGTGGAAGAGTGAGTCTGTCCGCATCTGACCGCAGCACGATCGCCTGATTGAGCGCCTCTTTCAAGTGCTGCCTCAAGAGGAGAGGGTCCCCCTGGTCCGTGGAGAGCCGGGACCTGAGTGTCTGGTACCTGTCCGTCAGGCTCTTGTACTGGTCCAGGTAGCAGCAGACCTGAGGGGGAGGCGAGGGGAGAGGAGGGGTAGCTTTCACGCGGAGAGGGGGCTTGGAAGGGGAGGCAGACGCCGGGGGGAGGGGAGTGATGGTGGGGAGAGAGGTGGAAGTTAGCTTCTGTCTGCGAAGTTTGGAGATAGACCTGACGGGGCGTAACAACTTGATGCTAGCAGCCGCTTGCTTTGCCTCTCGCTCCCTCTCCTTGATCTTCTTCAGGATGAGAGCATAGGCCGCCTTCTCCGCTTGCAGCCTTGCTTTCATCATCTCGTAGGACACGTCGTACCGGGACCTCCTGCCGCGGTACAGCCTCCAGTGTCTCTGGAGAACAGCGGCAGCTCTCTGCCTCCGGAAACTCCTCAGTCTGCACAGGCGACTGAAGCGGAGTCTGACCAGAGAGCCCCTGGCGCGCGCCTGCAGCGGACGCAGCCAGGAGACCAGCTTCATGAGGTTGAGGAATCTGAACCGCAGCTGTATGAGCGAGGCGGCTCTGTGCTGTGCTCCCCCCTTAGTGCTGGCGCCCAGTTGCGCGAGGAGGGAAGTGATGGCGGGTTGCTGGGTGTGGAGGGAGACGTCGAGCGGGGAGAATCCCTGGTGCGTGCTGTCGATAGCGGCGCCGTACGAGAGCAGGAGGCGGGTTAAGGGCAGCGAGCCGAGGAGGATAGCTGTGTGCAGGAGGGAGGGCCCGTCAGGGGGGAGGGAGTTAGGCGAGTACCCGTGGTTGAAGACTGTTTCCAACACATCTGTATGAGTACAATGTTAGCGGACTATGGATAAGAGAACAGATAGAATCGCTTAACTTACCTATATGGCCGTTATGCAGTGCAGACTCGATAGCATGAATAGCGGTGAAGTGCTTGGAATCAAAGCGAGCGCCTCTCTGCAGCAGCAGCTGTGCCGCCTCCCTCTCCCCCTGAGACACGGCGTGGTGGAGTGGAGTCCAGGTGGCGACATCTGGCACGTCGATATCCAGCTCAATCTCAGCCAGCAGCAGCTGGATACAGGGGAGGTGAGTGTGAATAACCGCGAGATGTAGCGGGGTGTGTCCCTGCTCGTTCTGGTGGTTGATGAACTGGCTGGAGAGGGGGCTGGCGAGGAAGAACTGAGTGAGAGGGACGTTCCCAGTGGCGGTGACGTAGTGGAGGAGGGCGTGCTGAGAGAGATCGGAAGAGTTGAGGAGAGGGGCTGACACGGTAGAAAGCAACTTGACCACCTACACACAAACCCCACACACTGAACAATTAGCGAAGAGGAATGGTGTAATACTAGCAGGAGCACTGACCTCCACTCTCCCCGTGATAGCGGCGTACGCGAGAGGAGAACGTAGGTGTGAGTCCACTGCGTCTAACGAACACTTCTGCTTCAGCAGTTCCCGCACCAGACTCACCTCCCCGGAGAGAGCAGCCAGGTGCAGGGGCGTGACTCCGGAGTTGGAAGGGATGTGGTAGAGAGGGGAGAAGTCAGGCCTGGGTCTGATCTTAGGGTCCTCTAAGAAGAGAGCGGTGATGGGCTCTGTGAGGGAGGGAGAGAGAGCGAGGTAGTGCACCATGTTCAGTCCGTCTCTGTCCTGAGCGTAGAGAGAGGCTCCCTTCCCCTGTAGCGCTTGTATGATGTCTCCTCTGCCCACAGCTAGAAGGGAGCGGAGCAGTCAGAAGAAGAAGAGGATAGAGCACAGGCGTGCATAGCTATCTACCTGCAGCGTAGAGCAGCGCCGTAGCTCCCACGGAGTCCTTGGCCGAGAGCAGGGCCTTGCTCTGAGATCGAAGCAGCTGCTGCACGGACTCCGCACTCCCGCTGAGACAAGCCGCGTGCAGAGCCGTCCTCCTGAGCGGACCAGGGACGATGGGGTCCGCAGATGCGCGGAGGAGAAGACGGATGCAGGGGAAGTGTCCCATGGAGGCCGCTTCGAAGAGAGGTGTGTGCTCCAACTTGTTGTGCACATCTAAACTTGTCCTAGGAACAAGACAGGATGTAAGTGTGTATAGAGCTGGTGGTGAGCTGGTACGAGTATTACTTAGGGGGGGTGTGGTTGAGGAGGAGAGACAGCAGCTTCTGGTCCCCCACTCGAGCACACAGGTGCATGGGGGTGTCCCCTCTCTTGTCCTGACACAGAGTATCAGCACCATTCTTCAGCAGCAGTCTAGAATAGAACACACCGTGATTAGTTTGTCGTAGCGGTCTGAGAGGGAGGGAGGGAGTACCTGAGTGTCTTCTTGTCGCGGACCAAGACAGCCCAGTGCAGAGCGGTGCGGCCCTCGCCGTCTCGGGAATTGACGGAGGCGCCGGCGACCAACAGAGTCCGCACACAGACCGGAGAACCCTGCGAGAACAGAGCGGAGAGACCGAGCGCTGTGAGGCGGGGGTGTGGCGGTACGGAGGTGTCCATGGTCTCCCCTTCTAGCCCCGGCTCCGGAGAGAGGAGCAGGGGCTTGTCCAGGTCGAGTTCACTCTCCTGCAATACTGCCTACGCAGTTCAATCTGAATTAACCGGGGTGTTAGATAGTGCAGAGGGAATGGGTGTGTACCTGTAGAGCGGGGGGACTGTTGAGTCTGAGTGAGACGGCTAAGTATTCCTCCAGCTCTCCCTCCCCTCCTACGGACTGGGAGTGGAGGGGGCGTCTCTTGAGGGTGGGAGATGAGAGCTTCTTTCCCGCCTGAGACTCAAAGAACTGATCCTCTCCCCTCTTGCCGAGCTGAGATAGCATCAGAGAAGTGCTGGAGTCCAGGAGGCGGGGCGTGTCACCATACGACCGCCCGTAGGCCTCCACCAGTTCAGGGGGCTGTAGAGTAGGTGTGAGGGAGACACAAGGGGGGGGGGTAGGGACCTCTCCTCTGGAGAGAATGAACTCCAGAAGCTCATGGAAGGAGGAGAACCCTTCAGACAGAGGGGTGCCTCGGGGAAAGGGACTCGAAGGGATGGGGAGCGAGCAGAAGCAAATGAATCCGTTGTAACAATCAGGATAGGACATAGCTAGTTTAATTATAAACGCCATTAAAATACAATGATAAATTTACTGGAACACCATCCTATACAGTCGGTATGCCCGCAGCTTAGCCAGAATCCACTGAGTGCGCAACACGATGAAACAGCTCCGCATCCAGCTGGACTCTCTGGCGGCCTCGTAGCTCCCCAGCAAGCTCACGCACTCCTGCGCCAAGGAGAGGTAGTAGCTCTCCCGCCGCTCCACTCCGAGCGACGCCTCCACGTGCGCCAGGAGGTCGTTGGTCTTGAACACCATGATCAGCTCCCGAGGGACGCTCTGCAGCACCTGTGTGATCTCGGAGAACATGTCCATCGCCTGATTCGTGATGAAGGACTCCTCCTCTCGCGTCCTGGGCGTGTTCAGTCGCCCCCCGGATATGGCCTCCCAGCTGCGCTGCGTCAGAACAGCGGACATGATCTCATACAGGTCTGGCACCCCCAGGTCCGCACACGCCCTCTTGACACTCTTCATGTCCCCGTCAATGACAGCTTTCCAGAGGCGGCAGTAGCTGATTCTGAAGTCGAGGTCTACCTCCACATACAGTCCATGGTCCAGCATTATCAGCTCGGGACCGTGGCGCGTCGCCCTCACCAGGACGTTGCCAGGGTGCGGATCGCAGTGCACCCATCCGCGCTTGAACAGCATGTCTCTGTAGAGACGGTCCAACTCCCGGATCACTCGAGACGGTTCCAACCCGTGCTCCAGCATGTACTGCCGGTCGTCCAGCCGGCCGCCCTCCACGAACTCCATGGTCAGGACGCGGGAGGTCGTGAGGTCCCAGTGGATGCGAGGCGCGCGCACTGTCCCGAGGTATCGATAAGCGCGAGAGAAGCGGTGGCAGTTGACAGCCTCTTGAAAGAAGTTCAGTTCGTTGGGAAGATTCCGCTTGATCTCCCGCACCAGCCACTGGAAGTGCACCTCAGGGAAAATCTTGTGGACGAGGTCGACGAACAGGACGATGGACCTGAGGTCTGTCTCGGAGTGGGCCTTGACCAGGGGGTGCTGAACCTTCACTGCTACCAGGGACCCGTCCGACTTAAGGCGGGCCTTGTGCACCTGAGCGAGAGAGGCTACGCCAAGTGGACGCTCCTCGAATTCCTCGAAAATATCCGCCACTTCCTTCCGCAGATCGTCGCGTATGACGGAGTAGAGGCTGGGGAGAGGAGAGAAGGGGGCGTCCTCGTGAAACACCTTCATCGTCTGGACGTACTCCCTCGGGAGGACATAGTCGAGAGCGCCAATGTGCTGCCCCACCTTCACGAACAGACCTCCGTTCTGGTAGCAGAGCCGCTTCAACCGCTCGGCGGAGCGCCAGTGGATTTCTGAGAGGGTCTGCTTGTAGCGCGGGTCTGTGTGACTGCAGAGATTCCATTTGTAGTCCACCACGATCTTAGCAAAGACCACTGCGACCCTCCCGAATCTGACTGCGCTGTAGTCGCTCGGGTTCAAAAAGGCGGAGTGCGGATTCAAGGCTTTCAGACAGAAATAGGCGCCTGCCCCCGTCCCCGAGAGGAGCAGGAGAGCAGTCACACCTTTGTGTCTCCGAAAAAAACGCATCGCTAAACCCAGGCAACAGCACTTTAGATTTCCTAGCTTTCCTTACGTCCACAAATTAAGGCCGAAATAACGATAAATATGTATAATTTCATACCTCATAGGATAGTCATAACTTGAACTTATGTAGATAAAATTAATTAAATAACTAACATAAATATTGGGTCTCGAGGTAAAAATGAAAAACGAACGATAAATACTAATAAGAGAGACTTGGGGGATATGGGAGAACTAGAGATAGGTCCTCTCAGCGATTATATCAGACAGGTCGTCCTTAGAGAGGAGGGGAGAGGAGGAGAGAAGCTCAAAATCTCCAAGCACCCACGGGTGTCCAACAGCTGCCTGAGCACTTATCCTCTGGACAGGATCAATAGCTAAAGCTCTGTCGACAAAGTTGCACCCCTCACTACTCAACTTCTGCGTCAGCATCTGGCACTTCTCGCGCACCACTGCCTCATGTCCCGTCTGGCTGTTGGAGAGGATGGCGCCGCTTCCGAGCATCAGCAGCAGACAGCCCACGCTCCAGATGTCGCTCTGCTGACTCACAGAGGCGCCTCTTAACACCTCAGGAGCCACGAAGCCGCGCGCTGAGACGGAGAGACTGGAGGCGGGGACATGTTCCCCTGAACGCCGCGTGAGAGAGAAGTCTGACACCTTCAAATTTCTATTCTTATCAATCAGCAAACTCTCGGGTTCGAGATTACAGTGCACCACTCCTAAGCTGCCGAGATAAGAGACCGCTTCTAACAGCTGAGCCACTATCTGCACCAGCAACCTCTCGTCCAACAGGAGCATGTCATCACTCAAATACTGGAGCAGGTTGCCTAGGGGCATGTGTTCCAGCACTAACACGTAGTGGGAAGGTGTGAAAAACCGCGAGTCATAAGCTACAACTCTAGGATGTATCAAGGTCTTGTGTATATCTGTCTCGCGCTTGAAGTCTTCTTGGGTGCGAGAAGTGATCGGGATTAATTTGGCTACGAATTGTACTTGTGTAGTTTTGTCTCTGCAAAGCTTAATCGAGGCAGACCGTCCAGCCTCTACTTCCTCTCCCAGCTCGAATCTCCGCTGGAACACCTCCTCACTCTCCTCATCGGCCTTCATCCTCAGTCCCGGGACTATCAGGGAGGGCGTGGGGACAGAAGGACAACTGACGCCCTGTCTACTGGAAGAAGAAACCCGGTATTGGTAGTCCCGACCCCCTTCCAGTGTATAGTCTACGAATGCAGTCGTTTCTAGGTTCTCAGCGAGGAACTCCCAAACCCCATCCTTCTCCAGTCTCTCCAGGTTGTAGGAGATCTGCTCCTGCTTCTCCACGCTGCCCTGCCACGAGATGAGCGCGTTCTTTTGCGTGATCAGGATCGCCTGTGGAGACCGAGGGGCGATAGGAGCACCTTCTACTGTCAGCCTAACACTAGCACTCGCATTCCCTAGTGAATTGGTTGCTATGCACGTGTACACACCCTCGTGACGGGGTTCCACCCTCCGGATGGAGACCACGACCTGTCTCTCCTGGGACAGGAGGGAGCAGTGGAGACTGTCTTCTGACAACCGCGCGGAGTTGTGCTCCCACGCCAAGCTCGGGGTGGGGTCTCCTGAGGTGTAGAACACCAGCACGCAGCTGGAATCCAGGTGTGCACTCACGTCTCCTAGGGTCGTTAAGGTGGGTGCGAATTCTGTCACCACTGGCGTTAACACGTAGCCGTCTTTCTCCACGAGGAATTGGTCTCTCGTGGTCCTCATCGTGTCCTCAGCGTGCAGCCTCGTCACGAGATGGTGCAGCGACTGAGTGGACAGCTGGGGCATTGGCCAGGGGGACTGTCCAGAGGACTGGGTGATCTCTCGGATCCAGGGGTGCGCTATACAGGCGGAGGCAGTGAGTCTAACTGCGGAATCTAACACCAGCAGCTGCTGGATGAAGTCCTGCGCCTCCTGCGAAATGTCCTGGAACACGGACTCCTGCAGGGAGTAGTTGCAGGTGAGGATGTTGAGTGCAGTGTGCGAGAACTCGTGCGACTCCGCGTAGAAGGGACTGACTCCCGTCAGGATGATGTAGCAGAGCACACCCAGGGTCCACATATCCCCCTGTCCAGACACGGGCAGCTCCTCCAGAGCCTCGGGGCACGTGAACTCTGTGGAGAGAGGAGGAGTGGTGGGAGACATGCCGTCTACCCTGACAGCAGCGCTGAAGTCGATGAGTTTGATGAGCGGCGGCTCCGAGTCGGTGGTGAGGATGTTGCACGGGCGTAGGTCGTTGTGCGCGATGGCCAGCTTGTGGATGTGCGAGAGAACGAGCAGGAGTTGGTGCGTGTAGCGCACAGCGATGGCTTCGGTGAGGAAGTCCTCCGCGAGGATACGGTCCAGTAGCGGCGCTCCTGACACGAGCTCCAGCACCAGGACTCTGGCCTCAGGGAGCTCTAAGCTCTGTAGCAGCTCCACCACGTGAGGGTGCTGCACCTCCTGTAAGAGAGATGCCTCGAGCTCTGCCAACTTCACATTCTCAGGACTGGATCTCAGAGCCTTGGCGATGAACTCCTTGTTCTTATCTCTCAACTGACACCTGAACGCTACCGCGAACCTCCCCCTGCCGATCTCCTGCGAGAAGTTGAAGGGGTGTGGCGCAAGGGGAGGGGTCTCCTCCCCAGACTCTTGGAGGGAGAGGGGGAGGGAAGGGGCGCTTGGTTCGCTACTACCGAACTTATTGGCAGCTGTCACTCTAAACTGGTAGCTGAGCTTAGGGGACAAGTTCTTGATTATGACGCTAGTCTTACTGGACGAATATTCAGAGGGTCGGCCCCAATCCTGATCCCCTGTCAGGGACTCTACGGTGTAGCTGGTGAGGGGGCTGTTCCCATCGAAAGAGGGAGGTACCCATCTTAGCTTGACGGAGTTCTGGGATGCTTTGGTGGGGTGTGGGGGTGAGGGGCGAGTAGGAGGACCACGAATTGTGACAGATGTACATTTGGATATTTCCCCCACATCATTCTTTACGAGACAGGTGTAAGGACCTGAGTGCGAAAATTCACACTTATCAATTCGCAGTTTGCTGCTGACGTGAGAAGTAGTGATGAGGAGAGCATCTCCTGACTCAGGGGAGATGGGCGTGTCTCCATGGGTCCATTGGACCAGAGAGGGGGGAGGATTGCTAGCGAACCTGCAAGTGATGACGAGAGGCTTGTGAATCCAGAAAGCGTGCTCCGAGGGGAGCTGGACGATCCTGGGGGCGAGCAGGGAGGTCCGGGCGCCCGGTGCGTGCTGGTACTGACTGGCAGGACGCTTGGGCGTGGCGATGGTCTGTGTTTTCGTTTGTTTGTTGTCTGAGATATTCTCTCCACGTAGACGAGGAGGGTCGTTGAGGGAGAGGGCCCGCCTCCTTGCGTAACTGTCCATCCGGAAGAGTCCCTTCCTGCACACCAGAGTGAGACTCTGGAGGGCGGAGACGTCCAGGGGCGGGCCGTTCAGCTGCTCCTTCAGAGACAGCAGCCACAGTTTGTGAAGGTGGGAACACTTACACTTGAGAAGGAGGCGTTCCCCCGCTGTCAGCTCGATGGTGTTAGGATGGTCCTCGCTCGCTCTCACCTCTGAGTAGTCCGAGCACTGCAGGAAGTCCTTGAGGTAGTAGCTCTCCTTCCCGCCTGGGAACTGCTTCTTCTTGGTGAGGAGCAGCACGCGCGGAAACAGGAACAGCTGTCTCTCCTTCAGAGCGTGCTTGTTCCCGTACTGCAGCAGGAAGGTGTCGGAGAGGAGAGGGTCTCCTCCTAAGCACTGCTTCTGCTCGAACTCCAGCATCAGGTAGTGGATGCGGGTGTTGGCTCGTCTCAGAATCTCCCGCGTAAGCTCGATGGCGGCCTCGATCTTTGGCAGATGTCTGTCCGCTCGAGCGGAGTACTTGAGTACGTCCTGGAGGGTGAGCGGGTACTTGGCGATCCGCTGGACAGGACGGATGAGATAGTCGGACAGGGTCTGCTTGGATTTTCTGGGCATTTCTCGCTCGATCTCTTCGATCTGAGCGCTGAACTCACGCATGGGTGCTTCCGCGATGTGTTTCCGCTCGATGTAGTCAGTGTAGAGCCGCAAACTCTCTCTCTGCGACACGAAGCACTCGCCCAGGTTCTCGGGGTGTGACTGACACATGCGCAGCACCGGAAGGAAGATGCTGCGGTGGAAGCTGTAGAGTCTGGACAGCAGCTCGAACAGATCCGAGCAGTGACTACGGAGCTGGCGGGGTAGCTGCGATTTGCTGAGCGGGTCTGTGTAGTGGGAGAGGGAGTAGGAGAGGTCCTGCACATACTCCTGCTCGCTGGAGACCAGCTCGTCTATCACCAGGCCGCACTTCTCCATCGCGGTCAGATCCGAGGCGTTAATAACCGCAGAATACTCACCACTATCAGATGTCTGGAACGACTTAACGTGGCTGAGCATTGGGAAGTCAGAGGGCACACTGCTGTCTTGGCTGTCGTAGGACTTGACGTGCAGGTGTGAAGTAGGGGGGAGGGAGATGGGGGAGAGAGGGGGAGGGGAGAGGGAGAGAGGAGGGAGAGAGGAAGAGGGGAGGGGCTGTGAGAAGTAGCCGCGGTGGGAGACTGCGGGAGGGGAGGAGGGCTCCTGGAGAGAGGTCAGCTCGAGACAGGAGTCTGGTACCAGCCCCTCCTCTCCCTCCTCGGAGCGACACATGATCCATCCGGTCCCCTCGGTGTAGAGGATCTCTAGGCGTGTTCCCTCCTTCGCCGTGAGGAGGTCTGGCTCGTTCGACTCGAAGTCCTTCAGCACACTCACCATTAGTGTGTCGGGAGGGGAGCTGCTGCTGACACTGGTGCGGTGGACGGAGGCAGGGGGGGAGGGGACAGGGAGAGTGCTGGCCTGCTTCTTCAGGCGCTCCCACTGCTGATCCGAAATCTCCTGCTCCGCGTCTGCTTCCTCCACGGAGTGAGAGGGGCTGGTGAGAGGGGGTCGGCTCTCCAGGAGGGGGGAGTCCAGGGTGGGGACCTTCAAACGCTCCTGCATGGGACTAAGAGACAAGTCACTGTTGTGAGTCAGCCCACGGCTCCAGCTGTGGGAGCTGGGCGCCTTCATGAGGAGGAGGTAGGGGAGCTGTCTCTCCGCCTCCAGCTCGCACGGACTCAGGAGTCTGCTCACGAGCCACAGCGTCGCATCCGCCTCGGTGTCTAGCACCACCACGCGGTCTCCTGAACGGAAGGGGTGCGTCTCCTCCGACACCTCTGGCAGCTCGTCCTCGCGCGAGTAGTCGGAGAGGAGGGAGTGGATGTGGGAGAGGTGGATGTGCTGACAGGCGAGGAGGAGGAGGGAGGGGTCCAGTGAGTACACGGAGTCTGAGAATACGGAAGAACTTGCCCAGCTGGGCTTGTGGGTGGGGACTTCTCTGAGATGGGACACCGGGACAAGTCCCTCTACCCGATTCAGTCCCAGCACTCCTACCAACCACACGTCCCCCTGACTCTTGTCCAGGACGCGAACTTTCTGGCCTTTCACCAGCCGCAGGTAGAGACCTGCGCCTGTGGGTTCAAAGTTCTCTGACACCTCGAACATTTCTTGAACAGGAGGCATACTCTTGTGGGGCGTGTCCTTCACAGGAGGTGTGAATCCATGGTGTTCTGCCAACAGCCTCAACATAGTCTCCACCCACTTGTCCTTAGTCTCGGGGGTGCGGGCCAGCAGGGAGTAGGACTTAGGCTCCGGTTTGGAGAGGAGAGAGACTCTGAACTTTGAAGAGATCTCAACGTATCCCGCGGTGAGTAAGCACTCGCAGAGCTTGAACGCGTCTCTGAGCACGTACATGTCCTTGGGACCCGATTTATGCGAGACGCCGGCCACTACGAACCAGTCAGGTGTGAGGAAGACGCGTACCTCCTTCGCGTGCTCCTCTCTGAAGCCGCAGCTAGCATAGAAGACGTCTTGGAGGAGGACGTCCCTCTCCTCCAGGGGGAGACTGTCCCCCTCACTCACAAAGCTCCAGTGCAGCGCGTTGTCAGCGCAAGTGGGGATCCAGTGCAGGAGTTTGAGGGTGGAGTCCAAGGCCTGGGCGTGGGGCGAGTGGGACGCGATCGCGTAGTCCAACAGGTCCTTCAGCAGGATCTGGTACTTGGGGATCCTCTGCAGCGGCTGTAGGAGGTAGAACTGGAGAGGATGCGTGCAGTTAAGCTCTTGTGACACTTTCTGCCACACTTTCGCGTTGTGTCGCTCTATCAGCTTTTGAGACTGGTATGACCTCTTGATGTAAGTGAAATAGGACCAGAATTCGCTCTCCCTGGACGCGAATATGTGACACACCTTTTCTGGGTCCAGCTCTGAAGAGGAGAGGGCCGAGAGGATGGAAGAGTGCAGGGAGAACAGAGTCTGAGAGTTGGAGAAAAGAATGGGTACCTGTCCCTCTAGGCTTTTAGGGGAGAGGGAGGACTGTGAGAAGTAGGGAAGAAACACCTCCACCAGCTGCCGGAGCATTTCGACATAGGCCGCTTCTGTGTCCAGGAGGTCCCTGATGATGTACTGGATGAACTTGAGTGCGTAGTCCTGTCCCACCGTCCCGATGGAGGACCTGGAGTCCTGGGAGGTGCTGGAAGTTGAAGAAGAAGAAGAGGAGGAAGACTGTCTGATGATGACCGTGTTAGGAGCTGAACTGTCTCCTTGTGAGGTATCGGACGGCTGGAGGGTGTGAATAGGGGGAGAGAGGGACACAGGGGGGAGCAGATTCTCTAATTGTAGCTCAGATCTCCTGGTTTGTAGCAGTTCCAACAAGGACTGGGAGTGCACCTTTATTTCCAGCACGACCTCTGTCACCTGCTGCACCTTGATCTGCTGAGCTAGCCAGAGGCAGGTCTCTAACTGAGAGAGGAGGAGCTGGGCCGAGTTGATACAGGCCTCCGTCTTGTGGTAGAGGGGCACCGGGTCTCTGAGGGTGGAGGGGGCTGTCAGCTGGCTGGCACTCTCGCACCATGCTCGCAACTCAGCGAGGGAAGAGAGCAGCTCGAGGAGGAGGTTGAGTCTCTGTCTTGTGGTATCTACCTGTGTCCTCATCTCCTTCAAAGTGTCCGACATTTGTTCGCTTAGCCGCTCCACCCTCAGCCACTTGGCGTGTCCAGTCGAGATGATGGAGTTGCCTGTCATCATGAGGTGGTTCACTGGCTTGGTGAGCTCCTTCAGGCGCTCTTCCCCTTTCTCCACTCTCTCCAGCTCCTCTCGCACGCGCTCCGCCTCCAGGCCCCGCTCGACTACCTTGTCCAGCTGGGGAATGTCCTCCATCTCACACCTGATCGAGTCCACCATCTGGAAGACTTGGATTTCGAACCTGTCCACCTGATCCGTGGGGATCTCGCGGCCATCCCCTTGCGTCTTGCTGCGTATGAGTGTCTGCAGCTGCTTGAACAGATGCAGCGCGACTGAGACGACCGATTCGAGCTTAGCGAGAGATTGCGTGAGCTGCTTCCCGCTGAGAACGACAGAGAGGGACTCGACTAGGCAGGCCCTGTCCTCTTGCAGCTGCGAGAGACGGAGCTCCATCCGTTCCAAACGCAGGCTTGAGGGGAGGGCCTTGTTGGCTCCCACCTGATTCAGGAGTCCCTGGGTCTCGCCCCTCGCGCACTCGGCAGTGGAGAGGAAGGAGAGGAGCTTGCCGAGCAGAGAAGCGAGCCTCTGTGCGAGGTCTGAGCTGTTCCTGTAGCGGGACAGGAGGGAGCGGGCTAAGGAGTTGAGAGCGGGCGTGGGGTAGTCGCGCTCCAGGGTGGAGCAGCTGATGGAGGAGAGAGCGGTGAGGGAGCTTGTAACGCTACTCAACGCTTGCTGCGTGTCTGGGAGCGAGAAAGGAAGGGTACGCTGTACTCGTAGGACCTCTTCCTCTACCTGCGAGATGACGTCACGCAATAGCTCTAGGTCTCTGTTGGAGGGATGCACGCTGGGAGCAGGGGCAGGGGTAGGGGGTTGGATGCTGAGTTCACAGTCCAGGAAGTCCGTTTCAACGCGGGCGAAGTCTAACTTCACACGATTCAGCAGTTTGCGGAAGGTGCTAATAGCCGCAGAGCAGTTGATTTCCAGTGCGGTTCCCTGAGTAACCGAGGCGGCAGGGTGCGAAGAGAACTTTTCGAAGAGGGAGGAGAGTTTGGTGACACAACTCTGGGAAAGCTCGAACTTGGACTGGTACTCCAGGAAGGTGTGAAGAGTGGAGGCGTCAGCTGACTGGCAGAAGGTGTCAAGATCTGACACCAGCTCTTGCACCTCATCGAAGGAGCTCAGAAACTCAGCGGCGAGTTTAGAGAGGCACTGGAGTGCATTGAAGTGGGAGGTACGCTTCTTGTGAATCTTCTTCAGTTGATGAGACAGCTCTAAGAGTTTGCTTTTCATCTCCCCTGTGGAGAGGGTGTGAGAAAGAGAGAGGGCTGTGCCCTGTAACTCTTCATGTTCCCCTTCCCGTGGAAGAAGGTACTCCTCCTGGAATGAGGTCATTTCCTGTCTGTACTCCTCCAGACCCTCACTCGTGTCAGGGAGACAGCTCATGCTGAGTAGGAACTCTCCCATGCTGTCCAGGTACCAAGTATTCAGAGGAGAAGCTTTGTTCGCGAAATCTAACACCTCTTTGTCCTGCCTCAAAGCATTCGCTCTCTCGTGGAGCTTTTCTTCGCACTGCTCCAACCTCGCTTCTATCTCCAGTTCCATGTTGTGAATGTGTAAAGTTTCGCGAGGAGGGAAGTATGCGATTGTTTTGGTTCGATCGGTCAACTTCTCAACTTCAGAGAGATAGGAGTCTCGTATCTTCCGAAGTTTCGCCAGAGCTTCGCTGGGAAGTGTTTGGGCTGTCTGTTCGGAGGATATCTGCTCTAACCTGTCCATATCCCGCAGGAGGGAAGATTGCCGGGAGTGGAAGTGGATGCAATTGCTCAGAAAGTGTTCTCTTTCGCGTAGGAGAGACACTACCTCATTCCGAGCTAGAGACGCGTCATCTGCCAGCTGTTCAATCTGAGACATTTCACACAGCTGCATCAGCCCCGAGGAGGCGAGTAGCTCCTTGCTTTGTCTCAGGATCGTGTCGGAAGTCTGCGTGAGCTCGTCCATCCGGCTCCTGCACTGAGAAAGATCTCTAGTCTGCTCGCTCAGTTCTTCCTTTCCACTCCCTACGCAGACCCTACTCTTCAGCTCCCTGCTTATGACGTCATAGGAGGACGCTACCTGTCTTAGCTGAGTGCAGATACGGTCCACTGGGTCCACGCCCGCCCTTCTCAACACAGCTCTCCACTCGATGTCGAAGAATCCCAGCTTATCTTCCAGATCCCTCAGCAGCTGTTCCGCCCCTCCGACTCCAACTTTGAGTGGAGTCCTGGCGGCGTCACTCTCCACAGCTACGGACAGCAGCTGCTGCAGAGACTGGCGGCACTCTGCAACGCGGAGAATGACGGCTGATCGCGTGGACAGGAAGTGCTCGAGTTGCTGCAGACACTGCGGCTCAGGGTGCGCGGGGGAGGTAGGGGGGCAGGAGGCGAGGAGGGAGGAGGCGGGATCTAGAGCCGCGTAGAAAGAGGCGGCGCAGGCGGGGAGGGACCTGACTAGGTCGAATTGGACGGAGTACCTGCTCCACTCTTCTTTCAGCATCTTGATATCATCCGACACCTGGGATGCTTCCAGGAGCACGTGCACTGACCTCTCTGCAGAAGTGTGCTCGCTCTCTAACTCGGCAAATCTGGCAATGTTTTGCCGGTCTTTCTCCTGATCCAGACCCCACTCACTCAGCGAGAGAACGGCACTCCTCCCACTCTCCGCTATCCACCTGCGCACCTCCTCAACCCCTGTCACTACAGAGCTGGGAGCGGGAGGGGGCGGGGCGAGTGTGCCAGGCGCGTGTCCGGACCAGATAGAGTCCACATCGGTCTGTTTATCCACGAGCTCAGAGATGAGAGAGGCAATGGCTTTCTCGGTGTCTGGAGGCAGTCTGTAGTGGGCCGCGGGGAGGATTGATGGGGGAGAGGGTACCAGCGGCTGAGAGAGCTGCTGCTGAAGGAAGGTAGCATTTCCAATCGTACACGCTAGCTCGTTGGTGACCAGACCCTTCTGCTTACTCGCCTCGGGACTGGCAGTGGCCACGAGACGCGAGTACCTCTTGAGCGTACCGGACACGTTAATTCCGGCTAACTGCAAGTCTAGCGCCAGTCTGAGTCTGTCTCCGTACTCGAGCATGGCCGTGTCCAGCGTGGAGTTCATCTGCGTGAGGTAGCGCAGGCGGAAGTGGAGCGTGGGGGCGTGAGGGGGCGCGAGCGAGGGGTGGGTGGGATCGTGGGAGATGCAGCGTGTTATCAGGTTCTGGCAGTATTTCACAGTGGAGGATATGTTCACTTTAAGATTGTCAAAGTCCGTCAGGAGCTGTTCCAGCTCTTCAGAGGTGCCCCACACCCGCATCTTCCCGTCCAGCAGCGTCTGATACACGTTCTCTATCCACGCGATAGCCTACAACAAATCCCAGTGAATTGACTCATGCTTGCATTACGCTCAGCTGATTCAGTGGGTCATAATCTTAAGTGTTGGAGTCCTCACCTGGTTGATCTCCTCTTGCTGCTGTCTGAGGCTGTCGGGGTCCAGCGGTCTCCTGCGAGTGCTGCTCACAGCTCGAGAGAACTGCTCCTGGCACCTCTCCAGCTCCCGCGTCACGTGCTCCACGGCTGGGAGGTAGCTGAGCGGGGGCAGGCTGGGCGTCTGGATGTTCCCTGGAACTCTCTGTGCGTAGGCTAGATTCTCGGCTCGCAGCTCTTGCAGCAGTTTCCTGCCCTCCTACAGGCGATACTTATAGAATGACGTCATCATTACATGGGTATAGGAAGGTGTGAATACCTCAATAACTCTGTTCGCCAGGTCAATCGTGTGCTCCGAGTTGTGTCTCTTCTTGCTCAGCTGCTTCAGCTCCTCGACCAGCTGGTGGAAGTTGAGTCCCTGCAGCAGTAGCTTCTCTCTAGACTGGATCCTACAGACACGGCTCACTACTCCCAGCATGTCCTGAAAACGATCTCGTACCGTAAGTGCGAACTCACCGGCTCGTGAGCTGAGTCATCAGTTGGTGCAGCAGTGCCATCCGTGCACCGACCGGCTTGTTGAGAGAGCTGGTATGGTCCGGGAGGGAGGAGGGGTCAGAGGAGAGGATGAGGTGTGCCACACGGGACAGGTGTCTCAGCTCCTCTGAGATTGTTACCACTTTGTCTTGGAACCGTTTGATGCCTCCTAGCATCTCCTCACTCTCCTCTGAACACTCCCCGATGTGTACGACTCCTGACAGCTCCTCCTCGCCGTGAGCTAGCATCCAGGACTTTAGCTTCATGCTCGTGTTCTCGAATATGTACACCTGTATTGAGCATCAGTAAGCACGAGAGTAACTTCCAACAGCGGAGAGCTGCTAGCTAACCTTGATAGAATGCTCCAGTCGTATGGTCTTCTCCTCCGCCATTACGGACAGCTGGGACTGTCTCCTGTGCATTGAGTCCATCAGCTTCTTGACTACCATAGCGGCCTGCTGCTTGTACGGAATCTGTATCTGCACAAGATCAATCTCAAACTTACACAGCATAGAGTGGCTGTCCACAGAGGTACAGTACTGACCTGAGCGGATCTAGCCGATCTTGTGTGCTCTACTCTCTCCAGGAAGTCGTCAGCCTCTCTGAGGAAGCCCTGGGGGGACTTCATTATCTGTCCGCTCAGCTGCTTCTGTCTCTCCAGGATAACCTCTCCGGAGTGCAGATCCCTGTCGCGCAGAATCAGTACACACAACCAGGTACGTAAAAGCCTTCACAACGGAAACTCACCTAGGAATGTCTTCGTACGTGATTTGGCGCTCCAGGCGAGAGAAGTGATCCATGATGAAACTGTGCGAGGCAGTCAGGTGCTCCAACTGTAGGCGCAGCTTCATCCACTCCGAATGGTCGTAGGGGAGCAGCCCACCTACCTCAGGGGGCAGCTGTCTCAGGTCCAGGTGTCGGGACAGCTTCTCCAGGGAGGAGAGGGGGATGGTGTGAAAGGGGAGCTTGGTTTTCTCTTTGCTGTGGCCTACCAATCAACCAATAAGATGAGTAAGCAGACTAAGCTAGCGATAGAAGTGTGAGGAGGAAGGAGTACCAATGGAAGCGTGCTTCTTCTTCCAGAACTGCTCGGGTTGGAGCAGCAGCACCTTGTGCACCTGTGTAGAGAGCGAGTCCTTCAGCGCGTGCAGGATGAGCTTGCTGCAGCTCCAGGGACTGAGTCGGGAGTCCACCACCGCGATGAAGCCCTGCGCCTTCAGCTCGAGGGGAGGCATGGACGCGAGGTAGGCCAGCAGTCTCCGGAGCTCTTCCGCTGAGTAGACGATGTCCTACCGAGAGAGAGAGAGAGAGAGAGTGACGTCATTAGAATAACAAGTGGGGTGCTAGTAGCTACCTTGCTCAGGGCGGGGAAACAGAGAATGAGGCGCCCTTTCTTATCAACACCCCCTGGCAGGAGGCACAGTCGCTTCTCAATCGTGTCTAGTATCTCGGCAGCCGTGGTGGGAGGCTGTCCCATAAGAACCGAGTCGACACTGGGGAGCGAGGACTCGTCAGAAATCACAGTTATCCTGCTGACGTCAGAGGCCAGGTGGAAGGGAGAAGCGCCGGAGAAGTGCTGGAATTCTACACTACAGTCGCTGAGGGGAGATGTGGGGGGACTGAGGGGGTGCGAATCCATCGGATCCTCTTGAGATCTAGCGAGATCATACAGTATGAATTATTAACTGCATGAGTGGGTAGGAGAGTGTGAACTTACGTAGGAGTAGCTTCGAAGGATTCTGGCGAGTCGATGCGAGCTAGAGCGTGAGTTGGGAGGGACATGGGACTGGTGTTCCTCCGCTGTAGCTGACCTTCTCTTGAGTTGCTAGATTTGGCAGGGCTACTGTGCGGCATGAAGAGGTGCCCTGACATGGTTCCAGGACCTGGCGGAAGCTTAAACAAAATGAGTAAATGCACGTATATTGTGAAAAATCAGGGATTTCAAAAAGATAAAAATGATGATGTCTATCATTTCATGGAAAATAATCTGATTAGCGATTAGTAGATTTGAGGGGAAATATATTCAACTACTAACGAAACACAAGCAATTTTAAATTTATCGTGTGTCCCTCAATCATTCAAGAAGGGAGAATTTAGCCAACATTCTGCAGAGTTAATTATTAAATAAAATGATTCAGCCTAAGGTAGATAGGGAAAGTCCTGAAATGCGATATGCAAGCTCGTTAGACAGTTAAGGTTGTCTCAACTATTTTGAAAGTATACTCGAAGAGAAATATAAACAGGGAAATACAACTCTTCCATACAGGACGAATGCGTAAGCGAATTCTTACTATTTGTTTAGGTAATCATGGTATAATAATGTTGCACCAGGAAAACCCAATATTTATCCCTGCAATGCAAACTAAATGTAATGAATCATAAGATAATTAAACAAATAAATCCCTTCGGATTAGCCCGAAAAATGCAACTAAAATACACTGCTAATCATCTGTAGCCTGTGTGGAGCAAACCCACTAGGAAAATGTCGGAGGGAAGCGTACATTCAGTTGCTTCCCGTTAAACAACAGTGCAATATTCCCCGCGAAGGGTTAGCACTTTGGTAAGCTTCTAAAGCAGTTTTGTTTCTTGTATATAAATAAAAGATCATATGGGTTGAGAAGATAAACAACGAAAATACAAATATGGATCAATTAAAAAGTAGCGTCGTTGCACTCGTCATGTCTCCGACCGAGAGCGGAGGCCAGGAAGCGGCGGGGGAGAGTTGGGACGCAGGCCTGGAGGAGTACCTGGATTGGCTGCAGAGGGAGCTGCTATGCAGTGAGCTGGAGCTAATGAGCATAGCTGCATTGGACCGAGAGGAAGTTAAGGAGCTAGAAGACAGGATCCTCTTGCTGATATGGACCCCGACCGCATTGGCTAGCTTGTCAGACACAGACGTGAGTGAGAACAGCATCTTAAGCTGGTTACAAGAAGACGCACTAAATAAGAAAGTCGTCAACCTGTTCACAGAACTTAACACTAGGTGCACGCCCCCGCACTGGGCCGTATTCTTCCAGCAGTTCTTCGTACCTATGAACTCAAGCACCGCAGCGCTGGGAGCCTACCTCAAGCAAGAACCTAGCGCAAAACTGTTTTCTAGCAACAAACAAGTGTGGCAATTGAAGGAACAGCAAGCGAGGGACCTTCTAGAGATAGCAAAAGTAATTGACTTAGACAATCTGCACAGACTATTACCACACGTCAACAGATCTAGTAGTGACAGAGTGGGACGAGTCTTGGATGGGTATCGATTTAAAACGAACAAGAATTTGCTTTGGTATATGTTGAATGTTGGCTTTTTGAGACCAGACAGCGTGACAGATGACTTATACAAGGCAATAACAGAACACTGTCCTGAGCTATCGAACAAAACGGAAACAAATATCAATTCAGAATTCAGTCCAGAACAGCGCTCAGACAACATAACTGTAAGCTTAGCGGAGCATCCCAAGTCTCAAGGCTACAGATTCCGTTACGAATGCGAGGGCTACACTCACGGGGGTATACCCGGGGAGTCCTCGGAGAGAGGAAGGAAAACACACCCATCTTTGCAGTTCACAAACTACGAGGGCAAGGTAGTGGTAGTGGGGTATCTCCTGGGAGAAGAGGGGAAGCACCAGCATGCGAACAGTCTAGTCGGGAGGGACGTCTATCGGGGAGTGTTGGTTAGGTATGGAGTCGTGTCTGCAGCTAGTCCTAAGATGGAGCTGAGCAACATCTCCATTCAGCACTGCAAAAAGAAAATGATCTCTCAGAGCGCCGAGGTTCAGCTCCAGATGAGAAAGCTGGTGGAGAAGATTGGGGTAGACGCAGTGAGGTCAGCTCTCTCGAGTAGTGTTAAGAATACGATGAACGGGGACGTATCGAGTAGCGAGCTGGCTCTAAAAGAACTTATGCAAAAGTCCCTCACGGAAGAAGACTATAAAGCAATCAAAAACGAACAAGAAAAGTCTGTTTCGACTCAGCAGAACCTCTCAGCAGTGAAACTGTCCCTCATCGTGTACACCCAAGACGCCAGGAGTCAGTTCACAGAACTAACCAGACTTATCACTCACTGCATCTACGACTCGCAGTCCGTACACTCTAGTTCCCCTCGCATTTGTAGAGTCAACGTGAACAATGGACAGCCAGGAGGGGACGAAGAGATAATGATTCTCTGCGAGAAGATACAGAAATCAGACATAGAGGTTATTTTCTCTCAGGAACACGACAGCGTTGATAAGGAGAGTGGATGGTATGTGAGCCTAGACATCACTTCAAATGACGTGCACCACCAGTATGCAGTTTTGCTTAAGACCCCTGCTTACATAGACACAAACCTTGAAACAAGTGAAACCGTGTTTATACGACTGAGAAGGAAGTCAGATAATGTGTATAGCAATGCCGTCGAGTTCACATACGACGCAAGCCTGAGAGGTGATCCAGAGGGCATCGGGAGAAAGAGATTGAAGGCGCAGTCACTTGATCAAAGAAACTATGAATTCAATTAATAAATATTACCTTTGCTATGGCAAATTCATTTAAACATAAATCTTATTTCTAATTGTTAGTAAATTCATCAGGTACATATTTTGAACTTTGCTTAGAGTAGAATTTAATAAGGATACAATTGGAAATAAGTAGCACTACACAGCATATTAAGAGTACGATAATTCCCTGTAGATGGCACATACCAGGCGAACAATTGATAAATAAAATATTCATCAGTATCATCAGTAGTAATGTATTATTCGTAAGCGCAGCTGTTGTTTGCGCAAAATAGAAAGACTTGCAACACATAGCTACAAGGTTCAGAGTGTAATTAGTAATTACAATCCGTCGGGTCGTGGAAATAGTAATGATTTAACCGAATGCAATAGCATTAGGCAAGAAAGTAGAAAATAAGCTTGGGGAGATATCATATCATATATTCAACTCATGAATTAGCTAACTGCCCCTATCTCTAACAACAAGCTGCAATCTAAGTGAATAATTTAAGCAAATAAGGCTTTGATACATTCTTTCATTGCAAACGTGCCGATAGCATTCAGAGAATATCTACGGAACTGAATTTAGTGTAAGGAAAAAGGTAGAGTAGGATGATGTGGTTAACCCAACAGATGTATTTTAAATAGATGGGAATTCTTCAAAGAATCACCCTTTTAAGAGATCAACCCCCGAAATAACCAGCAATTATAGTTAAAAGAGAAACAGTGTTTTATATTAAACTTTTGTAAATAATAAATGAGAATTCTGTCCGATATCAGTACAATCATATTACAGATCTGAGAATAGTAATAAAGACAGCTATATTGAATGTAAAAACAGGATAGATCAAGCATCTGGAGAAAATACTGGACAAATGATATGATAGGTGTTAGAAGTGTAGCTCTGGGAGCGATTACTGGTGTCAATAATAATAATATGTAATAATAATAATATAGAAGATAAACCTAAGATATACATTTAGAAAAAATCAGTATACAAGAAAGATAACGGTATTTCTGAGTTCTGTACACGCTTTTGCTTTATAAAGTCTCTATTATATTCATAAATTAATGGTTTTATAGATCAAGGTGAATGGAGGTTGGAGAGGATGTAGCTATGACTCAGGCTGAAGGCGCAGCGTGGACTCGACCATTTTATTGCAGTAGACGCAGAAAAGTTTGTTAGCACAGTTCTCACAGTGAATAACGTGACCACACGGGGACAGGGCCATCCTGTAATTGGACGGAGCACTGCTACACACGGCACAAGGCTCGGGGGTCGGTTTCTCAGGGGCATCGGAACAGACGGAACTCGTTAGGATGGAGGAATCGCCGGAATCTGAGTAGACCGAGGGGCAGCGACTTTTGCTGCCGATGGGAGGGATCGGAGAGAGGTGCGTGGTGTCCGGGGCAGAGTCAGAGCTAGTCACGGTGGGGAAGGAGCCGAGGGAGAGGATGGCGTTCTCTCCGGAGAGCAGGGGAGCGCTGGTGGCCTTGGTGAGGGAGGGGGAGAGCGGGGGGTTGGACGAAGTTAGAAGCCCGGGGTATGATGCAGTCATGGAGCTGAATGTGCTGCCGATCGGCTGGGGACAGGAAAAAGAGTCGAACTGGCTGGAGGAGATAGAGGGGCTCTGGGACCAGATAGGAAGGGCTTTCTCGGGACCTGCGCTACTACTAGGAGTCATGAAATTGTACATGGAGCTGCGGGGAGTGAGAGCAGGGGACTCGCGGAATATGTCATCGACAGGCACACCGGGCTTCAAGTAGAGGTCGGACACGAGCTGGGACTTCCCGACGGAATTTTCGGAGAGGTAGGGGAGAGTGAGGGAGTCGCTCACCTCTACTCCCTCCGAATTTACGATCGTACCTGTACGGGCTGCGATGTAGTGCTCTATCTCCTTCCGTGCCTGATCCACGTTCTCCATGGAGCCAGTCACCTGGAAGTAGGGCTCCTTGTCCCGGGAGGGGGTCACGATGTAGGTGCTTGTCCTCTGCTGGATGCGCTTGATGGTCGCGCCCTTGGGTCCCACCACCAGTCCCACCACGTGATAGGGAACCTTGACAGAGATGGTGTGGCTGTCCTCATCTGAAGGGGAGTAGGGGCCTGTCCCCGTAGCAGAGGGCGATCCTGACCCCATTCGGGTGAGGGTGTTCCCTGTCGCCGCTTGTTTCCTCTGCGCGCGGATCTGAGTGAAGTGTTCTGCCGCTGCCAGGATCTCTCGCTTCGCGAGGTTGACATCTTCCTTGCGACCCGTGACGACGAAGACTGGCTTTTCCCCGCGCACTGGCGTCTTGATGTATGTGTTGGTACGAGCGCGCAGGGCTTTGATCTTACAGCCTACATACATACATAATTATGATTATTGTGCCAAATTCATGTATACTTTGTGAATTCATTGTAACGAGCATTCTGTGGTGTGTGTGTGTGGTATGGCGTTGTCGTGGCAGAATATTAGAAGGCACTGTGGCCTGTAGCTTATTAACTTGTTCTAAGAAGTATGTCTCCAGACAACGAACTCCGTAGACCATACAAAGTGAACAGCAGATACAGATAAGAGAAATGAAAGGTAATACTGGAGTTGGCAACAAGATAACATACCACATTGGTAGAATAATATATGCTTAACTAGTGTATCTATTCAGAAGGTCAGAGTGCAGTGCGATGAGTGGGCTATAAGCTGTCTGTGTGTGTGTGAAGCAGATTCAGAGAGAATTTTAAATGTATCAGTGCCCCGGAGTTAGCAATGATTACTCAGTAACAGAGACAGTCAACGCTGCACAAATGATCATGGAACTATGTTAGATCTGCAAACTAACTCCAGACTGCAGCAGCAGCTGCCATAACAACCACAATTATAACATTATTCTAGCTTAATGCGTAGGAGTAGAACTGACCTTGTCTGCCCACGATCTCTGCCACGTGCTCTGAGCTCGGGACTTGCACTACGTCGGTGGCGTTGACATTCGAGTCGGAAGGTCGGTGCGAGTGGGCGTACATGTCAAAGAAGAAAGAGTTGAGAGGAGACGTGTCATCGGCCGCAGAGGAGACGGGGGCTGGGAAGCCAGGTCCGAGATTCATCATCGACATCTCGAGAGCAATGTCCAACGTGTTTCCTTGCGATTCTTCAAGTGAGAGTCCGTGCGTGAGGGGGGAGGGGTACGAGGAAGAGGGAGCGAGGTATGTAGCAGTCATCTGAATGGGAAAGATACATAATAACAATAATAACAATAAGTGTTTCTGTAAATAAATGGAATGGCACACGAACCTTCACACGGCAGAGTTGAGTTATAATAGAACGGATGAATCGTAAATTTTGATGAAATTTGAAAATCCTAAACTTGAATTTCTAACCTAATTAACAAAGCAGCGCGAAATTCGAGTATTTAAAGAGGAAATATTTCGTTTCGATTTATCCCGCAATAAGAAATTCCCAAAATAATTATCCTGGCGCACATCGGAAGTAAAATATGTAACTAAACATAGATAATTTAGCGACAATCTAGGTTAAGAATAGACTCACCTGAGAACTCTGTTAAAAAATTTGCACTTCAAGAAAATAAGTTGCGGAAATTGACAAATTCAGTGCTGTATTCATTTCCACCGGATTAGTTCGCTTTTATAGTAATCATCGTAGTATGCGAGTGAGTGTGCTTTGAAATGGTGTGTAGGATTGTAGAAAATATTCAAATCTTGTAAGATTGAAAATATTTGTGGCTTAATAACACATAATCGTGAAGATAGTTAGGGTAGAAAGTGCTGGATAAATCAATTGTTTGAAAAGCAGTGTAATTGGACGGTAATTTACAAAATAGAGAGGTAGATGACAGGATAGAATCTCGTAAAATAAAAGAATTCATCTACGCACGGAGAGGCGAGGGGGAGACAGTAAATTGTATTTTAAGTGGAATCGCATGCAAACAAATAGAATATTTTGTGTACTAAAATCATTCAGGAATAAAATTACACCGAGCAGTGAGACGCAGCAACGCGGTTGCTGCGTGTGAGGAGGCGACATTACGCTAGGAGCTACGGAGGTGGAGAGCGACGCGCGCGTGTCACATGGTGGCTTCGGAGCTCTTGAATGGCAAAATTGCGCTGTGGGAGGTGCTACGGACTGGCATTTTCTTGGGGGGATGCAGACTGGGGAGTCTCTCTATGATCCCCTCCAACTCCTGGAAGGAGGGGCGGGTGTGAGGGTCCTTGTTCCAACAACGAAACAGCTCGTCCTTGATGCCTCGCGGCCCGATGATCATGTCTAAGGTCTGACGCACTCCGTTGCTCGCCTTGAAGAGCACCACCTCCACACTGTCCCCCTGCAGCGGGTACAGGCCGGTGTACAGCTCGTACCAGATGGAGCCGAACGCGTAGACGTCGCTCTTCTCGGAGAAGGGCAGTCCGCGCTCCATCTCCTCCTGCGCGGGCGACAGAGCCATGGCAATCTCGGGCGCCATGCAGGACACATACCCGCGGGGGAACTCCCAGCTGCCGGCGTCGACGCCCGCGTACTCGAGCAGCGGGTTCACGGCGATGTCGAAGAGGACGGGCTTGGCGTTGCTCCGCTCTAGGTAGATGGAGTCCGTGGTCAGGTTCTGGTGCACGATGCGCCGGTCGTGCAGGTACGTCATGGCCTGCGAGATCTCCTTCAGGATGTGGAGGGCGCGCTCCAGCGGGTGTTTGGGGGACTGGCGGATCACCTGGTGGAGGGTGGGGGAGTGCTTGACACTCGTCACGATGGTCAGGTCTGGAAGAGCGGTGCAAGCGCCGCGGAACAGAATGACGTTGTCGTGTCGGATGTTCCTCAGCACGTTGACTTCCTGGTGGAACTGCTCCCGCACAGCGGTCAGCTGTCCCTGGTAGGTCTTGAGCAGGATGTGTCCGTGCCAGTTCCCGGTTGAGAGAACGCTGTACTTACAGGCGCGCACCTCTCTGATGTTACGGATCTCCTGGAAGTTAATCTCCCAGTCCGTGGGCACAGGGGAGGTGGTGAGGGGGGAGCATGAGCCGTCCGTCTGTCCCGTGTCGGAGGGGTAAGAGGGAGATGGGGCGGGGTCGAGCAGGAAGACGTCGTTGTCAATCTGCAGTCTGGACTGAGAGCCCTTCTCGGTGTCAGGGGAACCTTGGAGCGGTGGCTTATAACGAATCGCCTTGGGCTCCTGCGGGTATTCCAGGATCCAGGAGTTGCGGTCCCCTTTCTGTGGGGGGTGGTTCGCGTAGGAGCGCCGGAAGAGGATCTTAGGTCTGAAGAGGCGCTTGAGCAGTCTCTTCCCCCGGAAACTTCGAGGGGAAGAGGAGATGTCCCCGTCCTCCGAGAGGCAGTTCTCCCCTATCTCCTGCACCTGAGTGGGCTGAACCGTCTCTGGGTTTGGAGTGGCAGGCTTGTGGCGGCGAGGAAAGGTGTGATTGCTAGGTGCGAACTTGTGCCGCCCCAGGGAGCTGGGGGGTCCGGGACTGGGGGTGAGGGGGTAGATGTTGGGGTCAGAGTTAGAAGTGGCGTCAGAGACGCTGGGAAAGACCAGATTTCCGGTGTATCGCGGCTTGGTCCAAGGGTCCGGAGAGGGAACACGTCGAGGCATGTCCAGCGTCGTCGCCTCGCTGGGGAGGCTGCTGTTTAAAGGGAATTCTGAAATTCTGTCGCAGCAGTCCGTCCAGGAGAAGTGGCACGGAGAGGGCGGGCCCTGCAGGAGGTGAGAAGAGGCGCGAAGAATCTCCCACGACGATAGGAACAGCTCGACTTCAATGGGGTGTATGGGATAGTCCACCCCCACCAGCTCCATCAAGTATGGCCGCTCGCTCGTCAGAAGACTCTCAATCGAGTTGAAGTGTGACTTGATACGATCGATCAGGAATCTGGACTGAATGCCGACCGCTTTCAGCCAGTCAGAGACGGTGGGATTGCAAAAGCAGAAATCCAGCACCTCCTGCGAGTACGCGGGGGCCTCTCTCAGGAGGGTGCGCATCTGCAGGAGTTTCACGAACACCTGTCAGAGAGATCTATAAATAGATCGCTAGTTAGTTCCTAGCTTTACAAGAATGAGGGAGAGTACCTTGACGATGGCCTGCTCTCTCTTGTGCACCACGTCTCTGAGAGCAGGACAGGGGCTGTGTGTGTATTCGCTGCGCGCCTCTTTCAGCTTTTTCCGGCGCCAGTAGAGGAAGTGGTAGTAGAACTTGTACTCCTGCAGCTTGAACTGACTCGACCCCTCCTCTTCAGCCTTGTGCGCACTCAGTCCGTTTGGAGAGTCCGAAGTAGAGATGGGAGACTTGCACGCGAGGTTCTGGAGAGACGAGATCTCCTTTCGCGAGAGAGGGAGCGTGGTGTCCGAGAAGGCGTCGGAGGGACACGGTCGCTCTGGAAGAGCGCCGATGCTGTACGGGAGAGGCGGATGGTCGACCATTGCCCGGCTAAACCATTCAATTGATCTGCATAGTTTATCAATTAATTAATACGCAAACTCCGTAATTACAGTTATGGCTAATTGGTTATAACATGATATGTGCGAAAAGCTAATTAATCAGAATTCATCCGTTGCGAAGAATGAAATCAGTGCAGATTGTATTGTAATGATAAAAACACAAACACAGAAATATTAAACAATGCTCTTCTCAGAGGCAAAGATTTGAGAATAAAAAGTTTACTATCTACATTGGCCCGTCTTAAAATGGGAGGAGAGGGGAAATGTACAGCGGGACGGGAGCTGGAGCTCCAGCCTTCTCGGAGGTTTGAGAGAGAGAGAGGATCGGATGTTATTTCGTCTTCCCGGGGGCGTAACCTGTGATCTTTCCAAGTCGGAATTTTTTGAGCAACCCCTTGCTGCCCTCTTTCCCGTACTTAGCGGAGAGGACGCGATTGGACATGATTTCGTCGTATCTCTCCTGGAACAGAGTCTTGATGGACTGCGAGAACTCCGGGTTGTCCCCCTGCTCCTGGAGGAAGTTGAAGAACATCTGAGTCTTGCAGAATTCGGACAAGAAGCGCCTGGAGGCTTTGCTCTTGATAGTCTTGAGGAAGGCCTTCGTGTTGAACTCGATGATGGTCGGATCTTCTGAGTTTGGTTCGGTGAACTCCGTGTACATGTCTAGAATCTCTATGAAGAATCGGACGAATGCCTCAATCACTACATCGCTCGTCTCCGGGGTATCTCTCCACGAGTCCAACTCGTCGCAGCCCCTCAGTACAGACTCCAGGGCCGCCTGCAGCTTGCTGGGGAGGATGCTCTCCTCGTCCCCGGCCTTGCGGATGAATTTCCGCTCGTCCAGAGAGAAGATGACCGCCTCTTCCATCTCCTCCCCCAGCTCGAGCACCGTGGGCAGGGAAGAGGGGAGCAGCCCCACGATGTAGGGCGAGGGGGAGCAGCAGATGTGCACCATGGCCTCGGGCAGGACGGGGATGAAGACGTGCTGCCAGGAGAAAGGGTAGAGGAGAGCTGTGATGGAGTGGCAGCAGCTGGAGAGCAAACTCAGCTGCTCAGCGACGAAGATGATCCTGCGCTCCAGCAGGATGGCCGCGAACAGCTGCAGGGTCAGCTTGATGCCGAGGCAACAGAGGAGCTTAGAGAAGCTGACGTGCTCCAGTCTAGCCGAGTCTTGCGGCCGGTACAAGCTGATCTGACCCATCATCCCCTCTTTCGACTGGGAGATCATGGACTTGATTGACACGGAGTGCCCGGGAAGGGGCAGCGGGTGTGAAATGACGGTGCGAAGGAATGCGTAGACGAGCGCAGAAGATCGAGCCCTGCCCGCCTCCACTTGGTCCAGGATGGAGGAGTAGAGAGAGAAGCAGCCGAGGGGAGAGATGATGCAGTACACCTCTGGCAGGTCCTTGCCCTTCGGAAGTATGCGTCGGCAGTAGCCGAACTTCTTCTCCCCCAGCTCGTCCGTCAGCAGGAAGGAGTAGGTCTCGGACAGGTGGTTGTGAGAGGGCTTTAGGGTGGACGGTTGCCAGAGACGAGCGTCCGGGAAGCAGAACTGAGGAACAGCGGCCAGCAGAGAGGTGGAAGCAGTATCGTTCATGGGAGGGAACCGGTACGAGATGCACGGTTCGTACCCTTCTTGTGTCTTGCTCTTCGTGAGACCGACCACGATGACGTATTGGAACATTTTCTGCTCGCAGTCCCCTTCTGGCTCTGGTTCCGGTTCAGGCTTAGCCTTGCTCGGCGCGGCCTCCTTCTTATTCGCGTCTGTCATGGATCTGAGCATCTGCCGCTCCTTCTTCTTTATGCGCACGGACTCGCGGAATATCTCATGCGCGGGTCGCCGCGACCTGACGATAATCGCTCCTCCCTGGTCTTCGTCGTCCTCTGCCACAGAGGCGGTGGGGGTGGCGGGAACTGGGTTGCTCTGAGTGGGGTCCAACCGCTTGGCATAGGTGGGGGGCACGTTTCCGCCGAGCAGCTTCCCGAAGGCTCGGTTCACCTGGTCCCAGGGGCGGGTGCGAGTGGGGTTGGCGCTAGGGGTGCAGGGGATGGCGGTGGGGCCGCCGTCATGAATGAAGACAGAGGTGCTACTGGAGCTGGTGAGTGCTTCGGAGAGATCGTCCGTGGAATAGACTTGCCGAAGTCCTCTTTTGAACTGCTCCATGTCAGAGGCCGAGCTGGAGCTGTTCTCCACTGTCCCGCTGGCGCTGCTGGGAGGCGTGGACGGTCTGTCCACCAGGATGTAGTCGTCTAGGTAGGACTCCCTCGAGGAGGCGGGAAGCGCGTGTCTAGACGCGAGAGAGGGTCTGTCCAGGAGGGAACTGGTGTTGGAGCGGGTGCGGGTGCGATTGGGAGGGGGCTGCGGGCCCACTTCGAACTGGCAGGAGAGCTTGGCCACTAGGCGCAGAGAGTTGATGTCTTGCACAGTGGGGTCTGTATCGTTGTCGAAAGAGGGGGAGAGGGGAATGCTGGATTTGGGCTCTGTAACCTCGGAGTAGGACTTGAGTAGACTTGGAGCATCTGGAGTCTTGCTGGGTGTGTCATGTACCCGAATAGGGAGGGAAGAGAAAGCCTGATTGCCTGGGATGACGTTCAGAAGAGTCTGTGAGTTGTCTTTCTGTTTCTGTTTCTGTTTCGGTTTCTGCTTGCCCTTAAGGGCAGGCGAGAGGGTGTCAGGAGAGTCGCGGGCGGACTTGGTGACCTTGGTGAGGGAAGGAGCTCCCTTGGACTCGTGCGCTGGAGTGAGGACGGGGCTATGGCTGGGGGAGTACTTGTTCTTCTTGACGTGCTTCCCGATCTTGAACTTCTTCTTCACCGAGTACGGACTCCCGTTCAGCTCCTGGATCGGGAGCTTGGAGAGGGAGGGAGGGGGAGGGGCAGTGAGAGGGGGAAGGGAAGGAGAAACGGTGTGGTTGGGAGTGAAGGGGGCACGCACATTAGAGGTGTGTTTGTTCTTTTTGTGTCTCTCTTCATCGATATTGAGAGACCTCATGAAGTTCACGTTGTCAATTGGAATCGCGCGGGGCCTTCTGCCAGGCTCCTGTTCGAACTGGAAGGAGACCGGATTGACAGGCGTGGTGAGCGGGGTGAGAGTGTAAGGGGGACGCTGAGCCTCTAGGAAGGAGTTCCGGTAAGGGAGTGGCACCTTAGGTGTGAGTTGGTCGCTATTGAGCGATTCCGCAGATTTGAGAACGAAGCGAGGAGGCTTTGGCCTGGGAGGGGGTCTCGGGAGACTGGGGGAATCGGGGCTGATCTTGCGGGGAGGGAGAGGCTGGCTGCTGTCTGTGTTATTGTGTGTCATGGCAGAGACAGAATTGGAAGCTAAAAACTCAAAATAGGCATTTTCGTGCGATAACATTATGAATGGCAGAATTATGAATAAAGCTGAATGGACAAGCGTATAAATAGTGAAGCCACCCTTACAATCTACAGCTTGCCATAATTTCAGTGTAAGCGCTGTTACAAGCTATACGAATGATTACTTGCGACAGGATTTACGCTGAATATATGATTACCCGATTAGCACATCTCTAAATTTCAAAAGCGGTCACGTACATAATAATTTCATTTCAGATCTGTACAGCGTGTGGGTGTCAGGATAATTACCAATTGTTATATCATATCACCACTATTACACAAAGGCACTGCTGTTGTGTGTGGTTTCCTGCTCTCTAATTGAATAGAACGAGCAGACGAGCTGACGCAGTCTGCAGAGTTACACTACAACGCTGCTGCCTAATCAAAACAAACGATACACACAAGCAGCACGCAATAAAACACAGCAAAATCCCTAAGAGATGAAGTGACTGGGTAGCAGTAGCTAGGCTGTCTCCTTCCTCTCTTCTCTCCAGCGCTGAGTGGCCATCTTGATAAGATCGGACCGCTTGAGCTGAGGATTCTCAGCTTCTAAGAGAGGCAGAGTCTGCTCCAGCCACTCCCTGAATCCGATGGCTCTCTTCTCGCTGCTGTCTGTCTGAGTCTGTTCCTCACCCTCGCCCGTCGTCACCGCGCGGGCGCGGCCCTCTCCTGTCAGCGTGGACTGTCTGGAGGCGGGGACAGGAGCTGAAGGGGGAGGAGGGAGACTGGCTGCGCCTGTAGGCTTTCCTCCCATGGATTTCTGGATGACTGACTTGATGAAGTTCTTATCAATACTGGAGGCCCTAGCAGCAGCAGTACTGCTCTCCTTCTGTCTGAATGGGTTAGTCGGAGCGGTAGAGAATATGTTGGTCGCGGCCTCTCTACCTGCTTTAGCTCCAGATAAGAGGTGTCCGATCTCTTCCTCGGGGAGCAGAGATAAATTGCTATCGTTGTCTTCGTCCAAGCCTTCTAACACACAATCCGCGTCCATTTCAGCCAGAGAAGTGGACGCGGGGTTAGCGCGAGGGTTTGCAAGAGCTTCGTTGTCAGCGGAGAGGAGCGAGTCCATTCTCAGGCACAGCGACTTGAGCTGTAGCTGCGACGCGTACGAGATTGCCAGTTGTTTGTAGTGAGGAGTGAGATGCACGCCGACCTCCATCGCCCTCTGGAAGTAGCCCGATCTAGCGGCTAGAGCGTACATGCGCATGAGTCCCTCCTGCGACCCTCGAGCGGTGCGTCCGTGTGAAAATGAGGAGAGAAAGTAGTCCTTCTCCACGCTGCTCTTTTCCGAGGAGGTGGGGCAGAGGAGAGGAGAGTAGCTCTTGCACTGGACGGAGGGGCGAGGGTGCAGAGAGGGGAACTTTTCCCCGTGAGAGGGAAGGATGTACCTAGTGGCACAGGTTAAAGAATAGCATTGCCAGGAGTGGGTAAGGGCTCACCTGATCTCTTCGCTCGTCAGGCCGCTGCTCTCTTCTCCGGACGTTGGGAAGAGGGAGGGGGTGACGCCCAGAATAACGAGACAGTCTGCGTACTTCTTCTTACGCAACTCTTTGCTGAAATCCAACATCGGCAGCCACGCGACGCCACGCATACCGACTCTGCCCACGTGGAAGTGTCCGGCGGAGTCTAAGGTCGCCGGCAAGTTAGAGACGGTCATTCCCAGCCAGCGGAGCTCCGAGAGTGGAGAGAGGGGCAGTCCGCCCTCGGAGAGAGGAGACAAACCCAGTCTCTCCGACACGGAGAGCAGGTAGTAGCTGACGCACTGGTTGTCTCTCAGAGCAGAGTTCTGGTGGAACGCGACGATGAGACGCCGGCCCCTACCCGCGCTAGCTAGCGGGACTCCAGGAAGACGGAGCAGGTCAAACTGTGTCCCCTCCAACCCGAATAGCCTGAGGACACAGGTGTCAGTGGCACACACCACCCAGCCCTTCCCAGCTGCGAGGGAGAGCGTGTGCTCCTCTTCAGGGAGAGTGGCAGTCCACTCCTTCGACCCGTCCCACGTATTAAACCTGTGAACTTGGATCGTTGTACGTTCCTTTTCTCCCGGATGAGAGGTGGAGGACCTCTTGCCGCTGCCACCCAGCACCAGCAGCTCCTCTGTCAACACCCCCAGACAGAAGCTATACGGGTCTATCAGCTGCAGGGGATGGTGCACACCTCTGTCATGGAACTCCACCTACGAGCACGATCTCAACACTACGCACTGGCTATGAAGCGTGGCTAGCTCACCTCGATCATGAAGTTGAGGAGCAGGTGCTCGTTCTCAGCTTCTGAGGAGCCTGGGCTCCGGTGGCTGATCACCACTCCGACCAGGTTGTAGCAGAGGCAGACGTGCTCCCACGCAGCCGCCTCAGAGAGGAGCGGCCAAGAGCTGGGCTGGAAGCTCTCCTGTCTGCTCAGCCCCGGGTCTGGCGGTGCGGATTGTGCTGACTGAGAATAGTCTGCATCCGCGAACTCGACTTCAGTCTCAGACACGAACTTGCGCTTCTTAGCAGCGGTTCTGAAGAAAGCAGGGAATTTCTCAGGAGGTGAGTTTGAGAGATCTGAGAATTAACTGATAAACAAGTGGAGATGCACATCAACTCTAGTCCTAACGTTTCAAACCTTCCTTCCCAGCGCGACTAGTTTCGTCTAGCTCCATGGCTTGTGGCTGGGGGATGGGAGGGGGCTCAGAGTTGGGAGGAGAGTCCTGGGAGTCGAACAGATCCGCAGCAGCAATCCCCTCCAACAGACTGTTCTCCTCAGAGTCCGCAGGGAGCTTAGGGCTCTCGCCTCCCGCTCCCAGCTGCAGACACTCGTGCAGGAGGAGGTACCCGGATTTGCTGAGAGCCGCCAGTGCGAGGGAGGGTCCCCAGCAGATAGAGGCGATCTCTCCTCGCAGGGTGTGGCGTAGTCGCCGGATGAGTTGGAAAGAGACCCGCACCGGATCTGAGAGGAGACAGGACCAGACCAGTACGTGTCCCTGCCCCGTCCCCGCCGCTAGGTGGTGCCCGTTCGGCGCCCAGCAGCAGCACTGGAACACTCCAGAAGAGCGCGCCTCTGTCTTCTCCGCGGTGTTCGCGTCAGAGGTCAATCTTGAGTAGAACGAATTAGATTCTATGGTCGGATATGAGAATGAAGAATCGACTAAAGTACCTCGCTATGATCTGGTGGTGCTGAGAGGAGACAACAGCGAGGCAGTGCTGCTCCTTGGAGAAGTGCGGTGTGGCGATCAAGTAGGCGTCAGTCCCGCCTGGAGAGAAGCGGGGGGAGACTGCTAGGATGAGACGGGACGGGCAGAGGGAGAGGTCAGACACAGGAGCTGCTAAGACAGTGAGTTTGCTCAGAACTGTATGGGCGCTGGTGCACCAAATCAAGAGCTCTCCGTCACAGCTAGAAGAGCAGAGCGTCCGTCCGTCCGAGCTGAAGGAGAGGGAGAGGACGGGTGCGGAGTGAGCATCCAATACTTGGCACTTGGGACTGGTCGAAGAGATGCTATCCACGGGGATTAATTTGATCAGGAAGTCCGCCGCTCCGGCCGCTAGCCATACTCCACTCGTGTCAGAGGCTACTGCGTATACAGCTGACCCGAACCTGAATAATCCAACGCGTAAATCTAAATCTAAACGGCTCAGATGCAGTGGCAGGTCCTACCTCGTGAGGATCTTCTTCTTGTGCTTGGAGAAGTCGGAAGGGTTCAGACCAATCCAGTACAGAGCATTGTCCTCACAAGCAAACGAGACTCCTGGCTCTTTCCCTAGAAAGATGGAGCGTTTAAACGAGATTATTTGAGAGAATCTTAGAGTGGAATGGAATACCTCTGACGTAGGCTAGTTGGTAGAGGGGAGAAGAGCCGATGTGGAGATCATTAGGCTCCTTCTCCCCAGACAGATCCAAAATCCTTATGTCCCCGTCAGCACCGCAGGAGAGCAGGTAGTCGTGGTCCAGCAGTGAGAAGAGGATGCAGTCTCCGAATCCTTCTGAGTGAGTGACGAATTCCTCAGACCCTTCGTCCATTATCTCAGACCGCCTGGGAGTGTAGCTAGGTTATAGGGTACATACTCGTAGTAACTTGTTTCTCTAGAACTTTTTAATTACGTGTAAAATTATCTCCATTTCGTATAAAATCAATGTACATAAGTGAATAGAATGCTCTGATGCTAGACCACGTGCACATTATCCATTTCGGTGTTCGAGACTGCCAGGCCACCACAATCTTCTTTGAACTCAGAAATCTGTGCAAATTCTTCAGTTCCCGCCTGCTTTTTGTTAATAACCATCAACATCATAAGCAGTGGGAGGTGCAGCAGAGTGACTCGGAACAGCTTTCTAGCACTGTCGTTGCTCCTCTCTCGGTAGAAGCGCCATCCAAACCAAGCCAGGAGGGCGTTGGGGATGAGCGAGTCCGCTATGAACCAGTAGGAGGTGACACCGAGGAGGGGGGCGGTGCAGGAGAGAGGTAGCATCAGTAGAGAGTATCTCAGTCCCACTCTAAAGTTCATTTCCGGGTCCTGCAGTGACATCATTGTGTACTTGGCTCTGCCATAGTCAGTACGTGTGTACCAGGAGAGGGAAGCGATGTGTGGGAACTGCCAAGCGAAGAGAACGGCAGCCAAGACACATGATTGGAGATTCAAACTCCCCATCGCAGCCGCCCAGCCCATGAGGGGCGGGACCGCACCGACTAGAGACCCCACCCACGTGTTGTACACGGAGACTCGCTTCATCGGCGTGTAGACGCCCGCGTACAAGAGGATGTTGAAGAGGCCGAGGTAGGCGGTGAGCTCGTTCACTGCGAAGAAGAGGATGGAGCCGCCGAGAGCAGCGCTGGAGAGAGCGAAGAGACAGGCGTGTAGCGGGGAGATAACCCCGCGAACCAGCACCCTATGCGAAGTCCTGAGCATCTCCGAGTCATAGGACCTCTCCAGCAGCTGGTTGAAGGAGTTGGCCGATCCTGCACATAGGCCGGTGCCTACAACCGTCCATACGATGCCGGTGCCTAGGGCACAGGGGGCTATGACGTAACCGCAGACAGCGGTAGATACGACAAGGAGAGAGAGACGGAATTTGGACAGACTCATGTAGACACGAGTCCAGTGCAGGAGGTTGTCCACGGACCCAGGCCTGAGAGGAGAGAGTGCGGGCTTCGTGGATGCATTCAACTTGAGAATGATGTGTAGGTTGCTGTGCTGAGATTTTAAAGATTTCAGAGAGGAGGGAATCCAACAACAACGCAACCTAGCTGTCATTAATGGGATGGGGTGCTAGCTAGGTAGAGACACTCTTACTCAGTTGCACGCACGCCACAGGCAAAGGATTATCTATCGTTACATTAATGTAATTTCATAGATGTAATAACTAAGTTAATTATACTGCTAAGACTTGCTAATTTTGATGGGTCTCAAGTCCTTATCAAAATAGTGCTGAGAGCGCTTCTCGGCTGGACAGAGCCGTATCATCAGCTCGAAGGCCGCCTGTCCCTTCTTAGGAATGTCGCTGTGCATAATGCGGCGGAAGAAATACTTCTTAGTGACGGTGATGCTGAGCGTGACCAAATATCTCCACTTCTCTCTCTCCGATAGGATGATCTGTCGCATTCCGGGCTTCAGCACTTTGGGCGTCTCTTTCGACTTGTCCCGCTTCTCTATGTTGACAATCTCGGCGCGCTTGGTCTTGTAGTAGATCCCGTTCAGCATTGGATAGACTTGAGTATCCAATGTGAAGAAGTCCCCCAACTCAATGATGTGGCTGTCTCTCCCCGCCACAGTCAGAGGGTAGTGGTTCACCCTCACGCGGTTGTAGTACTTGTGTTTCTTCGCATTTTTGTGCTCCACGTTACAGTGGAGAGATTGGCCGATCAATATCCTGAGAGACTTGAGGTGCCGCACGCGGACTTGCTTAGTGAACGGATTGCTGACACGGTCTGTGTTGTGTGGACGTATGTCAGGGGTGCTACGATGGAAAGAACGCGTAGAGGCGATCTTCCAGTTTGTGCTTATAAGTCGAGGTAGCATTATAGCTAATACAATATTAATTAGAATTAAAACTGTAAGCAAAGGTTGAGCAAACAAACAAGCGTTCCCACAATAGTCTATCAAACAGATTGAATGGGTGCTAGTAGAACATAATGGCGTAGAGCAAGTTATTCCAGTCAGAGCTGTCCATGCGAATGATGACCTCCTCGATGTATCCGTCCAGGTCCGCGGAATCCTTCACCTTCTGGCAGAAGTCGTTGATGGTGATCGCCCCCAGCGTGGCCGCCTCGTGGTTGTCCATGATGTCGATATTGACCACGTAGACGGGCTTGTAGAGGCGGACCGTTCTGTTCTCGAACTCCTCCAGCACCTGGTCGTACACTCGCTCCTCGCACGTCAGGATCAGGTCGAAGAGGAGGGGAGAGTCTTGGAATCGCTCAGGCTTCGGTTTGATCCTCCTGTTCCGATCCAGCATCCGCAGGATCCCATTGCCCGTGTAGAGCTGATGGTCCTTGCTGGCCAGGTCCCTGTACATCTCCTCGTACGTGGTGTTGAAGTCGTAGATGTTAGGCTGGTGCATGCTAGCGCCCGGCAACTTCACCTGGGTGCCGGAGCCGAAGCTATGCACATCGAAGTCTTTCTTTTTGAGGAAGGCGTGCGCCTCCATGCTCCTGTTCTGGTTGCTGGAGCACACCACGGCTATCTTCATGTCTTCCTTCTTCATCAGACCTACAGCTACGCGTACGTTTAAGAACACTCGTTATAACCTATGCACACAAATAATGGATAAAGTATTCACAGTTCCTCTTTCAGACTCGGCCTATGCATTCCTCCACGGTCTACTAAGTGAAGCAAGACGCCGAGATGATCGGAGAGGGAGTGGTTGGGGCTCCTTCCTGCCCCGAACAGCGCAACGCTGTCTGCTTTATTAAGGAAGGAGCGGTGGACGTAAATGTAATCGATCCTCTTCCTCAGGTATAACTCCGTCGCGTCAAAAGTAAGACCAAAGAACCGGTCCTCTCTCCCCTCTACCTTCTCACTGGTTCTGACTTCTGGTTCCGAGTGGAAGAGCAGCCAAGCGTCTTCCAGATCGCTCCCTCGTAAGCCTTGCATTTCGCTGCTCCCCGGCTCGGCGTTCATGTCCCCCATCAGGACTTTGCTCCCTTCGAAACCGCGCATGAACCTGACAATGTCCGCTACCGCCAGCTGCCTCAGCTCCTGGTTCAGGGAGAGGTGGGTGACGAAGACCTGGAGCTGTGGGAGGAGGGGCGTGGCAATCTGTGCGTGCAGACAAATCCGCTGATGTACGTCCAGGCTGCTGTTCCCCGGAAGCAAGATGTAGCTCCAGGCTGTGATTGGGTAGCGAGAGAGGATGGCGAGGCCCTCTTCTAACTTCTTAGTCGAGCCAACTGAAATATCAAAGTTTGCTGGCTGAAAGATAAAATTGTATCCCGGAATTCTCCTCCAGAAATGCTCCGCCTGATTGGGGGAGAGACCTTTCTTTACTCGACTGTCAAACCTAACTTCCTGAAGTCCGATTACATCCGGCATCACCCGTCCAATCTCTGAGACCATCCGCTCTAGTCTCCGAGAATAAGCGGACTGGCTCTTGGCTTTGCTTCTCATGTTCCAGACGTTAAAGGTAAGAATCTGGAGAGCGTAAGCCGGAGGCTGGACCGTCTTCCTTGAGAAAGGCATGATACCGTAGAGGTAGAAACTGTTGTTTCTCTCGATGAGGGAAACGTTGATCGTGTGTAATTCCGAGGGGCAAGTTAAGTTAAGAGTAAACTGATAGAGACCTCCGTTAGAGATTAGTCGGTTCTGAAACACTTGCTGCCCGCTCTTGTTGATCCAGTACATCTGCGCCCGATACGGAACTGCTCCGTCCGTAGTGAGGAAGAGAGCGAACCTGGTGATATGCCAGATGTGGAAAGCCTCGGAAGGGTGAGATGTAGAACAATTCAGAGCATAATCAGCATCATCAAAAAGATCTCTGAGATATTCAGAGATTCTATCCCTCAATCCGGGTTTCTCTGAGGATATTTGCCTAGCAAGAGTGTTTCCATAAAGAAGATGGAATGTAGAGTCATTCTCCTGTAAATGGAGTGTGTCTAGACTCACCAAATGCTGTGGAAAGCAACAGACGCTCCCTAATTCTAGCAGTAAGAGGACGAGTAGCATTGCATTCATCTATCAATGCAATGAGAAGTTTCAAAATAGATACTAATCTAACAACATATTTTATTGTAATCGAGTTTAAACTATATTATTAACATCTCTGACAACTCATAAGAGGAACATAGGTAATCATAGTTATATTTATTCATTTCTCTTGAGGTTGGTTATCAGAAGGAGGGGTTGGGTCACTGACCTTGTCTTCAACAGCTCCCTCCTCTGTCCGTATCGGTACGGTAGGCGTCGTTTCTAAAATGTTCCTACGCTTCGCGATTTCGAGACTGATTTGTCTCTGGAGGCGAGTCAGGCGCTCTTGAATGCTATTGACAGTGGAGCCTAACAACAAAACACGGCGCTTGGAATTTGCCAAATTTCGAGTGTAGTGATCAATATCCACTGGGAGGGACTGGTTTTGCGCGAGTCTGTCCAGAGCAAGCGAGAGGCGCTCAATCTGCTCCCCGAGCAGCTGCTGGCTCTGCTTGACTCCTTCCGTCTTCTGGTTGATGGTCTCGACAGTGGGTCTGAGTAGATACAGCAGTCCTTCCTCCAGCGATCCATCCGTCACTTCACTGCTCGCCTCGGTGCTCATTGCTAGACTGAGAGACAAAGGTCAAATAAGACATTAAACTCTGGAGTTAATAAGCAATACGCAAAAATCAATGTTAAAGTACATAGCAAAAATAGCACAAAAAAATAAAATATATACACACACATCTATATATTAGATAGAGAGGAGAAAGGAGATAGGGAGGCAGGCTAGAGAGGATGGTGGATTAGGTAGGTGTAGTCTCCCATGCGATGACCTTGACAGACTAACTGGACTACAGCGATGTCGTAGAGGGTAGGGACGGGCAGGTGGCTGATCTCGGGATAGTATTTTTTTAGTTCTTTAAAAATATCAGGAACCTTCCATGAAGCAATGACAAAATGACTTAAGAGGTTCTCCTCTATCAACTGCATTCTGGAAATATTGCGTCTCAGGAGAAGTCTTAGAGAGAAGATAGCTATTCCAGTGTAAAAATGGTACAGTTGTCCGAATATCTCTGGCTCCCTCATATGATATAGCCATCCCAACAAAGAGTTAGAAGGAATGAAAAATAAAGATGCGAATGGATCTAACGAGCCCCAGATGAACTTATAGTAGTCCTCGAATTTGAGAATATCTTCCATTGTGACGGTATTCCTAAAATTATGAAATAAAATAATGATTTCCTTGAAAACCTCCAATGTCGGAACATAGTTACGTTCTACAGGCGTCTTGAGCCAATTGAGCATGATCAAGCAACCTACATAGGCTAGCTCCTGACTGCAGTTGGAGAAGGTGGGAAGGATTGTCTGCTGGGAGAAGTGCTGGAGGAGACACGTGTAGGTATAATCGATACAAAGATTTTTGGAGATCTCGGTCTGGGAAGAAATGCTAAAGAAAATTAATATTTGAATGACACTGTTCAGAGGGTCGTTGCTTGCTTCGATATTGTCTCCTAACACAGATTTCCTGAGAAGTTGGGTGATAGTTGTGTCCCGCCCTATCTCCATAGCAGGCGTTCTGAGCTCGGCGAATCCCTGGATCACTCCAATACACTTGTTGAAGACAGTTCTTCCGAAACCACGGAACGATTCATCTTTAGATTGTAAGAGCATGTCAGCAATATGGATGGATTGCATTGTTTCGAATAAGAATCCTCTCTTATGTAAGCAGATTCTGTCCATACACTTAGCTCCGAAATTCCATATAAACGCAAGAGCAGCGTCCAAAGCTGTGCTCATAGACTCTGCGCGACCTAACAACTCAGATTGTTGCTGACTCTGCTCACCGGACTGATTGTGCGAGAAATTCTGGTAAATTTGGTGCAGGTGTCGATTGACCATGTTGATGCAATCTAATAACTTGGTTAGGAAGCCGGACTCTCTGAGGTATATCCGGGTCCCCATAGCCTCTTTAGAGTCCCATCCTTGCTGGTTCATGTGCTCGTGGTTCAGAGAGTTGAGGATTATGTAGATCAGGCGGTAGTTTGCTTCTTTCAAGTGTTTATCGAAGTCTTCTACCATCTTCTCGATCGGTTTGAGGGGTACAGAGCTGGCGTAGTAGCGGAGTGTGATCGGCAGACGCTCTCCGCTCCTCTTAATTCTACTCGGGAATGCTGAGTGAGCTGATTCCATCGAGTCGAGAGACATATCTGCTAAACTGAGCTTGATTTGGCAGACGAGAGGGATATTGAGTCGGGTTTGAATCAAAGAACGAATGTATTTCACTGAGAGCTCGAAATCCCTCTCTGGAATGGACATCACCTCTCTGCTCAAATCCCCATCGCTGAGGCAGATCAGGTCGAACTGAATATCAACGAGCTTGTTGGCAACTGGGGGCAGGGCGTTGGAATTCATATAACTAAGGATTTTTCAAACTAGATTAAAACACGTGATATAAATCTACCCCCTAGAGTCTAGACCCTTGGACCTAAATATAATTATAAAGTATTTAAATGTATCCGAGGCAACAGCTGATGCTCAGTGCTCTCAAGCACCAGTCCTGGACTCGGGACTTGTCTCCCTCTTTCGTAACCAGTCAGTAGAGACTAACTGATAATCTAGAAGGGATTCGCTTAAAGTACTATAATTAACCAATGCCACTTGCATTAATCTAAAATTTAATGAAATGCCCATTATACGCTTTGATATTTACACTTGGCCGTATATCTTTCCTTGAGGGAGGTCCATGCCTTGTCCACTTGAGCGCATGTGACCTCATGTTCCCACAGAGAGCATAAGAGTACATTACCACGGTCTATCCGCTCTCTGTTACTCATTTGAGCGGCAATCCGCTTATGTGCGAATTCAGCACTGATGCCGTTCCGAGCTATGAGGCGTTTGCTAGCTTCTTCTTCAGAGACAAACACAACCCACACTTCATCCACGAACTTCTGCCAGCCGGCTTCGAGCAGAACAGCGGCGTCGAGCACACACACCTCAGCTCCGCGCTCAGAAGCCGCTGCGATCTGTGCCTTTGCCAAATCCGCAATCGCAGGCCACACGATCTGGTTCAGAAGGTGGAGCTTGTTTGGATCTGAAAACACAATCGCTCCGAGAGCCTTCCTATCGATAGTTCCGTCATGAGCTAACACGCCTGAACCGAACTCTCCGACGACTCTGCTGAAGGTTGCGGTGGAAGGTTCATATGCCACGTGTCCTAGCTTGTCACAGTCCACGATGCAAGCGCTTAAACTGCTCAGATGGTTCGCGATTGTAGTCTTCCCGGAACAAGTCCCTCCAGTCAAGCCCACGACATAGACAGCAGAAGAGAGAGGCGAGGTCTGCGGGTCAGGGAGATGCCTGTACACTCCCAGGAGATCCTTTCTCTGCTGAGAGGAAGAGAGCTTGTCTGCGCTCCCAGCGATTAGCGGTACTTGCAATATGTCCATTGAAGGCATCCCGAGCTCGTTACGCTTCCTGTTCACAGACGCTCCACCCTTGGAAGTCTCCTCTGACACTATCAAGCATTGAAACTTTGTGTCTGTGATGGTGGGGCCATAAGGGTCAGTAATGGGCATAACATCCAGCTTCAAGCCCGGCCGCATATCACTCAGAATCTCTCTTACGAGCTGTGACCTCTTTTCCAGCGACTGGATCAACTCAGAGAGCACTTTATCAGCGAGCAGCGGCCCAGACGCCACACCTACAAAACAGGAATTGGAACTGGAGAGAGCAGTCGCCGCGAGAAGTAAGTGGTGTCCCTGATGCATGTGGTCGAATGTACCTCCGACAGCCACATGCTCGTGACTGCCAGCATGACATGCGCCGGAGGCTTGAAATAAGGAATGATGCCCCTGCACAGAAAGGAAAGAATACTGCGCGAGAGATGGAGGAATCCTCCCAGCGATTAGGCGGTATGCCGGACTGCACTGAGTTTGAGAAAGGTCAGCGTAGGCGGAGACGATAATGTCCAAGTTATGGGAGAGAGGAGTGGGTGGGGAATCAGGGAGAGAGGGAAGGATGACTCGAATGTCCAATTTTGGAACTTGTTCTTTCAAATCCTGATAAAGTCTGCCCAACAACCCAACATACTTGTTCTGACTGGAGGAGAAGTCGTGCACTTCAACGGTAGCCGTGGGGGGGAGTAAGGGGAGGGGGAGGTATAGTGTCTCCAAAATGTGCTCAGCGGCTCTTACCACATTTTGGATGAGGTTCGCGCTTGATTGGAGGATTAGAGCACCGCATTTGTAACCCTGAACAGCTGACATTCGCCTTGAAATGCATTCAACAATGTAAATACAGTCGACTCCGCTTAATCGGGCCACTGTTTAATCGGGCCAACCGCTTAATCGGGTCACTTTGGCAGGACCGGAATAGTTCTCACACATAGATGCTATCACAAAATATTTTCGGTTAATAGGGTTCTTCGCTTAATCGGGGCAAAATGTCCTCTGACCGATGTGACCCTATTAAGCGGAGTCGACTGTATATATAAATTTAAAACCTGTACACGTATCCACAAAATGTGTTATTATTGTTAAAAAGATATTACGTATTCTATGGATGAAAGTCATGTGAGATAAGACACAGTACTTAGTATATAAATGTGTGCAACCAAATTACAATAAGAACGTTGAAAAATCCACACATTACGGCAGGCAAGAGACAACTCATTTGGTTTGTTCGGGGGGCAGTTCTGTGGGAGGCTGGAATACTTTGTTATCCAGAGGTCCGATAAGAGGCTCTGTCAGTTGGCCAATTTCAGGACATACAACTTTCTTAGCGCTGGGCAGAATCTCAGGTTTGGAGTCTGCAAAGAGTGAGGCGGGAGGAGATTGGGGCGGTTGAAATGGCAAATTCCAATTCCCAAAGAACATGCTTGAAGTAGGCTTGAAGGAAGATTGGCTCTCATGCATCCGATGCAGGGCAATGATCTGCTGGCTTGCCTGCGTTTCTTGGTAAGAGGAACTGGTCATTCGCAACGAGGGAAACCGAGCAATACTAGGAAGGTCGGAAATAGGGAGTGTGTGTGTAGGATCGGAGAGTGTGCTCAAGTACATCCCGTGATCATTCCCTGTTGAAGATTCCTCCCTTACCATTTTCAACAGTTCGCTGGATTGTCTAGGAGGTTTCCAGGTCGGATTGCGGACAGAGAAGCTCAACAGAGATAATTCTGTTTTCCCGTTTTTCGCCAAAGCTGAGGTAGAAGCCTCCAGTATATTGGCACCACTCTGCATCCCGCCTGAATCTCTGGACTCCTGGGCTGATATCCAATCCATGTCTCCGTGCCTCTGCAGATCTAACTGGGCGAAACTACACACATCACCGAGTCCCTCTACCTCCACTGTAAACTGACGGAAGAAGTCTATGATGTCAGAAGATTTCCGTCTGAATGAGAAGTAGAGGATGAAGGGGGTGAGTAGAGGAGAGAAAAGCTCGTGCAGGATGAGAATGACCCTGAACTGGAACAACTGAGAGAACTCCTTCATCACTCCTTGGTCCTCCGGATGCAATTTCCAATCTTCTGGCATGTAATGCACTTGCTTCAGCACTTCTGCTAAGAGGAACTTGGGTTCTTCTTGAAGCATGTCTTCAGGAGGAACGAGTACCCGACACACAGCAACAATGATCCCGAGGATGGATCCAACTTTTATCAGATATTCTGTGAAGAAAACGTTCTCGTTCAGGAAGCCAAAGAAGAGGATTAGCGCTAATAAAGCTCCGGAAATGAAGCCACAATGCCTCGCGAACAGGTTGACGATTGGGTTGGAGTAGAGCTGGAGGTAGTTCTTGCTTGGGGTGTAGGCTCTGGAGAGTCGCTGCTGCATTTCGTGGTCCAGTTCATTGAAGTGCAGGAACTCTAGCTTGGCTGGGATACTCCAGAGGCGTAGGCCCATCGCATTCGGGTTCTTGCGAGCCAGATCAGCGTAGCTGAATATGGAGAAGAAGAATTGGTAGAGGAGAACGAAAGGGAAGAAAAGCAAGTTGAGTAAGGCGAAATAGGCAACGCGATTTGATAACTTTTTGACAATTAGATCTTTGCTGAAAGAGGAGCGTACTTCGTCCACAAGATGGTACTTAGGTTGAAAGAGAGAGCCAGGAGCAGAGAAAAGGATCCAAGTATAATTCTTCAGCAGCATGGATGGGCAAAAGACCATTTTTCCAAGTAAAGGAAGGTGAAAGTGCATCGGGAGCAGCCTTCGGTTCATCATGGCAACCATAAAATTCTGGAAACGCAAAATTCGGTGATAAACATCGAGCGAGCTCATGTCACGCTTTTTAATCAGGAGAACATAGCCATCACCTTGCTGTTGAAAGCTTTTCAAGCGATCAACAACGAGTGTCCAAGGGTAATTGCGAATTTTGGAAGTATCCAGTCCGAGTGCTGAACGATAGAAGTCGCGAATATCTAAAAAGATGATAGATTTATGAATTGCTCTAAAAGTGCGCCAAATCCAAAAAGGTATCCCAAAGAGCAGAAGGATGATGACAGAAGCAGGGGGGTTGAGGAGAGGGCGGAAGTCAATGAAGTCGAGAGGGTCAGCTTTATTCTCGGAATTGGAAGGCGAGACCAGCTTGGAGTAATCCACGCAGGTGATTAGAAAAATTATGAGCAAAAATATGAACACAAATTGCAACAGGTCCAAGTATAGACCAACAACAAGAGGGAGATAGCCTCCTTCCACCCAGAAAACATAGATTTTCTTAAAAAAGTCATCCAAATCTTTGATGTGCTTCCATCTGTTCAAGTCTTTCTCCCATTTAACTCCATTGTTAGATGGATCTCCCCTGGTCCCCGGTGCCCCACCGACAGAGTGGAAGGAGGGAGGTTGGTCATCATGATCAACTGGGGCGTGAATCCCGACTTCGGGATTCAGCTTGTCCCTTTCTTGTCTCGAATCCAGTGATGCCGCTTCTTCATCAGGCTCGGATACTATCTGCGTATAAGGTACGTCTTTATGTGGAATCCATTTTGAGAATGAGTCTCTAATGCTTCGAAGATTCAAGTCAACCCCTGGCCATTGGCTAACCCTGGGGGCAGGATTTGAGTTCCCATGGCTCATCGCAGACAATATAATAATTGAGTTAGGCTAAAGGACCAAAAAGAGAATTGTATCAGACATGTATTCACAAAATATTGTGGAATAAGGGCTTTGAAAGGAAGTAATTAGGATACATGTGGACGTGGTGCGTACGTAATGAATTCAAGTTAATAATCACAATGTCATGACAGAACCTTCATAACTGAAGATTCACAGACAAACCTCACAATAAGTATAACAGTTTTTAGTATTTATAGAGCTTTTATTGAAATTTTCAAAAAATAATAATCTCATGTCAGTTTTGAAAACAACTATAGGTTAGAAAGGATGAAAATAAGAAACTAAAATGTACGTATTTTGAAACCGGAAATCATGAAATTCAGGAAATATAAAGATTTTGATAATTTATTTTTCAGAAGGTACATAATTAGCTATTGAAAGCAATGATCACAACAATCAATCAGTTTTGGTGTATCAAAGATAGTCTATACATTTGTAAATGTACATGCGAATCGAGATGCAACACTATCGAGGGTTAATTAATTTGCATCCAGTATATAGCAACGAATCGGAATGCAACACTATAGAGGGTCAACAATCAGTACATTTAGATTGAGTTCCGAGAGCACACATTGAGATCGTATCCTCAAGAAAACACAATATCCTCATCAACTTTACGTCATGAAGGATGGCAGATGGAGTGCTTATGTTGCCAGGTACGTGAAATATAATATGTGCGTTACGTGTATTATGAAAATGATTAAGTAAATAGTTATGACGAATTGATATGGATCCCAGCATTTAAGAATTAAGAGAGATGAAACGGAGGCTGATGAGGTAGGGCTTCTTATGTTGCTATATTAGATTAGTTAAAATATGCATATAATTATAATTAAATGCTTAATGATCCCGGAACCTCGATTGTATTTCTTTGATTATTAACCCAGCATTTCAATATGAAATTAGACTAAATTTGTAGCTAATTTAATAGTCAATTTGTGTTCAAAAACAATAGATAATATGTATATATGACAAGAATAATATAATGACATTAAACAGCTCCTTCATCAATGTGGTTCCTCCATCAGTATAGTAACGCGGTCCGTGTATCTCCTCCATCAGTATAGTAACGCGGTCCGTGTATCTCCCCCATCAGTATAGCGACGCTGTCCGTGTAACTCCTCCATCAGTGTTGCGACGCGGTCAGTGTAGCTCCTCCGTCAGTTTAGTGGCGCGGTCCGTGTTAGTCCGCCCCGGCTCCACCCCCATCCCTTCCTCTCCGGTCGCCGAACTGTGGACCCCTGCTGTGTATTCCCCTTCTATGTTTCCCTCCCGCCCGTTCCTATAGTTAATTACTCAGGTTGACCCCTCAGGGTTCCAGCAGCCGTTTTGTGGCTAACTGTGAATGCACTTGGGACGCATTCATGTACCTTTCCCCAACCTGAGCTAGAATTGGAGGGTGTCAAGGCCGGAGCCCCTCCGAATTGAGAGACCCCTCATTATGTAACCTAACTGTATACTTACTATACCTATACTTATACCTTGACACCATTTAAGGACCTCCCTATACCCTTAGGATGCAACAATGAGTACGATTGAATTTTGGACGTAAAATTATGACTAAAACGGACATTAATTTAAACTTAACTTAACTGAACTTTAAACGATACGAGGGTATTCGAACTTACACCTACACTGAACTTAATTTTGAACGATATTCGAATTCGACCTTATAACCTAACTTTATACACGTCAACGAAAACGAAGAGTTACTCTCTTATTCGACCTTAAGCTGAACCTTAACCTATCTTAACGAATGTATTGATGAGACCACATGGACAGGACAACTTTGAAGCTCATAATTAACCCCCCCCCAAAAAAATTCAAACCTAATAAAATCAACAATTTTTAGCTATACCCCTCTAAGGGGTATGCACGATAACGATAAACTGAACCTAGACGGGAGGTATAATTTGGAATACCTCATAAAGCGCACTGAAAGTTTATTAACCTAGTCTACTGACCTAACTGAAAAATAATGTACCCTACTACCCAGGAAATGATGAAGTTAGCGATGATGAGGAATGAGGCTAGAGACATCTCACACCTAGAAAGAAGGAGGGAGTTGATTAGTTTGAAAATGGGAAAGAAGTGAGTGATGGCGTTAAGATTAGACACGTACCTTAGCTCGACAGTCTGGCAGTTTGGAAGTCCCTCAGTGTGAAGATCTGATAGTACCTCAGTCAGAAGATCTGGAAGTCCCTCAGTCTGAAGATCAGGAAGTCCCTCAGTCAGAAGATCTGGAAGTCCCTCAATCAGAAGATCTGGTAGTCCCTCAGTCAGAAGATCTGGAAGTCCCTCAATCAGAAGATCTGGTAGTCCCTCAATCAGAAGATCTGGTAGTCTTTCAGCCTGAATCTGGCGGTGAGAATTCTAAAAGAGAAAAGATCAGGTCGGTCTATTTGTAAAGTCTATTTGTCAAGTGTAAGAGTAGGATAATACTGACCTGCTGGAGAGTTGGCTGTGTAGCGATGCCCCCGGGGGTGATGAGGTGAAGCGTTGAAGAAGGTAACGAATATTGCCGGCAATATAGTTTCTGCAGCTTCTTCACCCGTATATATATACTCTCTCCGGTCCCACACAGCAGTAGGCATCTGTCAGTAGGCACCTGCCAATCATTATCTGGAGTAGACACCTGTAAGACTAAACACCTGTCGACTAGAGTAGAGTGTGGACACCTTTGAAGCAGGTGTTGCCACTGACAAGTGTTTAGTACTGAGTTAGTTCTAATTATAAATGAAATAGACAGGAGGTTGCGACAGGTGTCTGTTCCTGCATGGGACGGTGTAGAGTATATATACAAGTGATGAACACAGTTTCGAACAATTTCAACAGATCCTTTTCGCTCTCCATCACTCTTCCAAACTTCTCATCTGATGGGCTTCTCTCTCCAACTCATCATCGCTAGCTACGTGACAGCAACTGGATACCTACGCCACACTACAGCACAACCACATCATATCTCCGCGAAAGCAACGTTACAGCTACAGGATATCTCCGGGAAGCTACGTTACAGCTACAGGATATCTCCGGGAAGCTACGTTACAGCTACAGGATATCTCCGCGAAAGCTACGCTACAGCTACAGGTTATCCTCGGAAAAGCTACGCCGCAATCTACAAGAGTGAACATTAATGTTTGATGTCATAATAAGTTACGATGTATGCTATTGTAACTTATTCTTATAGAAATAACAATTAAATTAGTCATATGGGGTAGAAACAAATCAGAAATGAAAGGGTGAATAAGTAGTATATATTTAGTGATTGTTAAACCTTCCCATTCCAAAGCTATGGTGTAAATATATCTTGTGAAAGTAGGCAACTCTGAGTCTTGATTCAAACGAATAAAACAAGAAAATAAATATCTAAATTTCGATACATATTTGAGGACATCTAACCTGGCAACATAAGCAATACCAAATAGCATTTGCAATCGTATTAAATGTAGAACAGCGTGCATTAATTAAAGTAAATTTTCGGGAAAATAAATCAACAAACCTCCCTGAATGAATTCAAAAACAACACGATACTTTTGTGTCAGAGTAGAAGGGGAGAGTAAATCTATTTCCACTTCATCAATCTAATAATTGAGAAAAACAAACAAATAAGAATTAATTGGAATAAGAGCAAAGTAAACCAGTAACATAAGTGAAATAGTTGTATTTTAAAGGATTTTGATGTAAAGTATCTGCGCCCGAATGGTCTTAACAAGATGGTGAGTTATGTCGTCATTGACGTACCTGACTGACCTGACAGTGGTCGAGTAGTATGTATTGTGCGGTCTGTTGCGGGCGGGCGGAACAGCCGGCACCGAGTGCAACTCTGATCGTAGTGAAGCCAGTGGTACTTCGCACACCACTCAGTTCTAAAGGAACGTTTCTCTCCCACGGATCCAAACATAGGCACAAGAAACGCGTAGCTCCTGGATGGATGGAACTTCGCAGGAATCTTAAAATACTGTCCTTGAATCTCACCAGCACATTCAACTGCAGAATCCATCTCGATTAACCAAATAATTCTTGAACCATGGACAACAACATATAACTTCAGAGAATATTGTTAATTTTTCATCGTCTGTGATTGGACCATGGATAAATGATCTAAATAAATTTCTAGCATTTGTATTAAATCAATTGATTCATCATAAATATAAATGTGATGAAGGTTAAGTTCCAAAAGGTTAAGTTCATAGCAAACTTCTTTACCACCCATTTTCTAAACTTTTGCGACGAAAAAAATCCAGCATTAGAAAAGAAAAGCAGCGTTAAAACTGGTAAATGAGTTGAGAGATTTAATTCGTACAAGTGCGGTTCGCTTGCATGCGCTGCGAGGCTGGCTCTACTTTAATTAATTATAAGATAGATAACAGCTCTAAATACTTCTGTCTTACTGTTATAATCGATATCACTTGAAAATTTACAAAATTTCGATACATATTTAAGTAGATCTAACCTGGCAACATAAGCAATAGCAAATAGCATTTGCAATCGTCTTAAATGTGGAACAACGTGCAGCAAAGTAAATTTTAGGGAAAATAAATCAACGAAACTCCCTGAAATAATTCAATTCAAAAACAACACGCTACTTTTGTGTCAGAGTAGCAAAGTAAAGCTAGCAACATAAGTAGTTCAGGTGTATTTTTAGGATTTTGATTTAAATTATTTGCGCCCGGATGGTCCTGACTAGATGGTGAGTTATGTCGTCTTTGACTTACCTTACTGGCGTGACAGTCGTTGAGTAGTGCACATTGTGTAAGTATGTTGCGTGAATGCGAGCCAGCCAGCACCGCTTGCAACTCTGATGGCAGTGAAGCCATGGGTACTTCACACACCACTGAGTTCTAAGCGGGCGTTTCTCTCCCTTGGATCCTAACAGACGTACAAGAAACGCGTAGCTCCTGGAAGGAGTCTCACCAGCACATTCAGCTGCAGAAACCATCTCGATCAACGCTTGGATATTAAGCATTCATGTACACAATGAAATAACTTGAAGCAACATTGGTCATAATTCTCAATAATTTCATTACAGAATGTATCTCATACCGTAATGATTGTAGGACTATGGATAAGAACATATAACTTTAAAAAAATATTTATAACTCTGTAAGGAATGTGGCCAAATGAGAGCGAAGCTAGGCATTTTCTGTAAGAAACCTTGTTATAAGAGCAAAGTGAAAGTGAGCATTTTCAGTTTGGAAGCAATACAAATATCGGGTGATTTGGAGCATTTTTCATCCCTGTGGGGGGGTACAGTGCCATTTTGAGAAAAGAATGTGGCCAAATGAGAGCGAAGCTAGGCATTTTCTGTAAGAAACCTTGTTATAAGAGCAAAGTGAAAGTGAGCATTTTCAGTTTGGAAGCAATACAAATATCGGGTGATTTGGAGCATTTTTCATCCCTGTGGGGGGGTACAGTGCCATTTTGAGAAAAGAATGTGGCCAAATGAGAGCGAAGCTAGGCATTTTCTGTAAGAAACCTTGTTATAAGAGCAAAGTGAAAGTGAGCATTTTCAGTTTGGAAGCAATACAAATATCGGGTGATTTGGAGCATTTTTCATCCCTGTGGGGGGGTACAGTGCCATTTTGAGAAAAGAATGTGGCCAAATGAGAGCGAAGCTAGGCATTTTCTGTAAGAAACCTTGTTATAAGAGCAAAGTGAAAGTGAGCATTTTCAGTTTGGAAGCAATACAAATATCGGGTGATTTGGAGCATTTTTCATCCCTGTGGGGGGGTACAGTGCCATTTTGAGAAAAGAATGTGGCCAAATGAGAGCGAAGCTAGGCATTTTCTGTAAGAAACCTTGTTATAAGAGCAAAGTGAAAGTGAGCATTTTCAGTTTGGAAGCAATACAAATATCGGGTGATTTGGAGCATTTTTCATCCCTGTGGGGGGGTACAGTGCCATTTTGAGAAAAGAATGTGGCCAAATGAGAGCGAAGCTAGGCATTTTCTGTAAGAAACCTTGTTATAAGAGCAAAGTGAAAGTGAGCATTTTCAGTTTGGAAGCAATACAAATATCGGGTGATTTGGAGCATTTTTCATCCCTGTGGGGGGGTACAGTGCCATTTTGAGAAAAGAATGTGGCCAAATGAGAGCGAAGCTAGGCATTTTCTGTAAGAAACCTTGTTATAAGAGCAAAGTGAAAGTGAGCATTTTCAGTTTGGAAGCAATACAAATATCGGGTGATTTGGAGCATTTTTCATCCCTGTGGGGGGGTACAGTGCCATTTTGAGAAAAGAATGTGGCCAAATGAGAGCGAAGCTAGGCATTTTCTGTAAGAAACCTTGTTATAAGAGCAAAGTGAAAGTGAGCATTTTCAGTTTGGAAGCAATACAAATATCGGGTGATTTGGAGCATTTTTCATCCCTGTGGGGGGGTACAGTGCCATTTTGAGAAAAGAATGTGGCCAAATGAGAGCGAAGCTAGGCATTTTCTGTAAGAAACCTTGTTATAAGAGCAAAGTGAAAGTGAGCATTTTCAGTTTGGAAGCAATACAAATATCGGGTGATTTGGAGCATTTTTCATCCCTGTGGGGGGGTACAGTGCCATTTTGAGAAAAGAATGTGGCCAAATGAGAGCGAAGCTAGGCATTTTCTGTAAGAAACCTTGTTATAAGAGCAAAGTGAAAGTGAGCATTTTCAGTTTGGAAGCAATACAAATATCGGGTGATTTGGAGCATTTTTCATCCCTGTGGGGGGGTACAGTGCCATTTTGAGAAAAGAATGTGGCCAAATGAGAGCGAAGCTAGGCATTTTCTGTAAGAAACCTTGTTATAAGAGCAAAGTGAAAGTGAGCATTTTCAGTTTGGAAGCAATACAAATATCGGGTGATTTGGAGCATTTTTCATCCCTGTGGGGGGGTACAGTGCCATTTTGAGAAAAGAATGTGGCCAAATGAGAGCGAAGCTAGGCATTTTCTGTAAGAAACCTTGTTATAAGAGCAAAGTGAAAGTGAGCATTTTCAGTTTGGAAGCAATACAAATATCGGGTGATTTGGAGCATTTTTCATCCCTGTGGGGGGGTACAGTGCCATTTTGAGAAAAGAATGTGGCCAAATGAGAGCGAAGCTAGGCATTTTCTGTAAGAAACCTTGTTATAAGAGCAAAGTGAAAGTGAGCATTTTCAGTTTGGAAGCAATACAAATATCGGGTGATTTGGAGCATTTTTCATCCCTGTGGGGGGGTACAGTGCCATTTTGAGAAAAGAATGTGGCCAAATGAGAGCGAAGCTAGGCATTTTCTGTAAGAAACCTTGTTATAAGAGCAAAGTGAAAGTGAGCATTTTCAGTTTGGAAGCAATACAAATATCGGGTGATTTGGAGCATTTTTCATCCCTGTGGGGGGGTACAGTGCCATTTTGAGAAAAGAATGTGGCCAAATGAGAGCGAAGCTAGGCATTTTCTGTAAGAAACCTTGTTATAAGAGCAAAGTGAAAGTGAGCATTTTCAGTTTGGAAGCAATACAAATATCGGGTGATTTGGAGCATTTTTCATCCCTGTGGGGGGGTACAGTGCCATTTTGAGAAAAGAATGTGGCCAAATGAGAGCGAAGCTAGGCATTTTCTGTAAGAAACCTTGTTATAAGAGCAAAGTGAAAGTGAGCATTTTCAGTTTGGAAGCAATACAAATATCGGGTGATTTGGAGCATTTTTCATCCCTGTGGGGGGGTACAGTGCCATTTTGAGAAAAGAATGTGGCCAAATGAGAGCGAAGCTAGGCATTTTCTGTAAGAAACCTTGTTATAAGAGCAAAGTGAAAGTGAGCATTTTCAGTTTGGAAGCAATACAAATATCGGGTGATTTGGAGCATTTTTCATCCCTGTGGGGGGGTACAGTGCCATTTTGAGAAAAGAATGTGGCCAAATGAGAGCGAAGCTAGGCATTTTCTGTAAGAAACCTTGTTATAAGAGCAAAGTGAAAGTGAGCATTTTCAGTTTGGAAGCAATACAAATATCGGGTGATTTGGAGCATTTTTCATCCCTGTGGGGGGGTACAGTGCCATTTTGAGAAAAGAATGTGGCCAAATGAGAGCGAAGCTAGGCATTTTCTGTAAGAAACCTTGTTATAAGAGCAAAGTGAAAGTGAGCATTTTCAGTTTGGAAGCAATACAAATATCGGGTGATTTGGAGCATTTTTCATCCCTGTGGGGGGGTACAGTGCCATTTTGAGAAAAGAATGTGGCCAAATGAGAGCGAAGCTAGGCATTTTCTGTAAGAAACCTTGTTATAAGAGCAAAGTGAAAGTGAGCATTTTCAGTTTGGAAGCAATACAAATATCGGGTGATTTGGAGCATTTTTCATCCCTGTGGGGGGGTACAGTGCCATTTTGAGAAAAGAATGTGGCCAAATGAGAGCGAAGCTAGGCATTTTCTGTAAGAAACCTTGTTATAAGAGCAAAGTGAAAGTGAGCATTTTCAGTTTGGAAGCAATACAAATATCGGGTGATTTGGAGCATTTTTCATCCCTGTGGGGGGGTACAGTGCCATTTTGAGAAAAGAATGTGGCCAAATGAGAGCGAAGCTAGGCATTTTCTGTAAGAAACCTTGTTATAAGAGCAAAGTGAAAGTGAGCATTTTCAGTTTGGAAGCAATACAAATATCGGGTGATTTGGAGCATTTTTCATCCCTGTGGGGGGGTACAGTGCCATTTTGAGAAAAGAATGTGGCCAAATGAGAGCGAAGCTAGGCATTTTCTGTAAGAAACCTTGTTATAAGAGCAAAGTGAAAGTGAGCATTTTCAGTTTGGAAGCAATACAAATATCGGGTGATTTGGAGCATTTTTCATCCCTGTGGGGGGGTACAGTGCCATTTTGAGAAAAGAATGTGGCCAAATGAGAGCGAAGCTAGGCATTTTCTGTAAGAAACCTTGTTATAAGAGCAAAGTGAAAGTGAGCATTTTCAGTTTGGAAGCAATACAAATATCGGGTGATTTGGAGCATTTTTCATCCCTGTGGGGGGGTACAGTGCCATTTTGAGAAAAGAATGTGGCCAAATGAGAGCGAAGCTAGGCATTTTCTGTAAGAAACCTTGTTATAAGAGCAAAGTGAAAGTGAGCATTTTCAGTTTGGAAGCAATACAAATATCGGGTGATTTGGAGCATTTTTCATCCCTGTGGGGGGGTACAGTGCCATTTTGAGAAAAGAATGTGGCCAAATGAGAGCGAAGCTAGGCATTTTCTGTAAGAAACCTTGTTATAAGAGCAAAGTGAAAGTGAGCATTTTCAGTTTGGAAGCAATACAAATATCGGGTGATTTGGAGCATTTTTCATCCCTGTGGGGGGGTACAGTGCCATTTTGAGAAAAGAATGTGGCCAAATGAGAGCGAAGCTAGGCATTTTCTGTAAGAAACCTTGTTATAAGAGCAAAGTGAAAGTGAGCATTTTCAGTTTGGAAGCAATACAAATATCGGGTGATTTGGAGCATTTTTCATCCCTGTGGGGGGGTACAGTGCCATTTTGAGAAAAGAATGTGGCCAAATGAGAGCGAAGCTAGGCATTTTCTGTAAGAAACCTTGTTATAAGAGCAAAGTGAAAGTGAGCATTTTCAGTTTGGAAGCAATACAAATATCGGGTGATTTGGAGCATTTTTCATCCCTGTGGGGGGGTACAGTGCCATTTTGAGAAAAGAATGTGGCCAAATGAGAGCGAAGCTAGGCATTTTCTGTAAGAAACCTTGTTATAAGAGCAAAGTGAAAGTGAGCATTTTCAGTTTGGAAGCAATACAAATATCGGGTGATTTGGAGCATTTTTCATCCCTGTGGGGGGGTACAGTGCCATTTTGAGAAAAGAATGTGGCCAAATGAGAGCGAAGCTAGGCATTTTCTGTAAGAAACCTTGTTATAAGAGCAAAGTGAAAGTGAGCATTTTCAGTTTGGAAGCAATACAAATATCGGGTGATTTGGAGCATTTTTCATCCCTGTGGGGGGGTACAGTGCCATTTTGAGAAAAGAATGTGGCCAAATGAGAGCGAAGCTAGGCATTTTCTGTAAGAAACCTTGTTATAAGAGCAAAGTGAAAGTGAGCATTTTCAGTTTGGAAGCAATACAAATATCGGGTGATTTGGAGCATTTTTCATCCCTGTGGGGGGGTACAGTGCCATTTTGAGAAAAGAATGTGGCCAAATGAGAGCGAAGCTAGGCATTTTCTGTAAGAAACCTTGTTATAAGAGCAAAGTGAAAGTGAGCATTTTCAGTTTGGAAGCAATACAAATATCGGGTGATTTGGAGCATTTTTCATCCCTGTGGGGGGGTACAGTGCCATTTTGAGAAAAGAATGTGGCCAAATGAGAGCGAAGCTAGGCATTTTCTGTAAGAAACCTTGTTATAAGAGCAAAGTGAAAGTGAGCATTTTCAGTTTGGAAGCAATACAAATATCGGGTGATTTGGAGCATTTTTCATCCCTGTGGGGGGGTACAGTGCCATTTTGAGAAAAGAATGTGGCCAAATGAGAGCGAAGCTAGGCATTTTCTGTAAGAAACCTTGTTATAAGAGCAAAGTGAAAGTGAGCATTTTCAGTTTGGAAGCAATACAAATATCGGGTGATTTGGAGCATTTTTCATCCCTGTGGGGGGGTACAGTGCCATTTTGAGAAAAGAATGTGGCCAAATGAGAGCGAAGCTAGGCA